>WEIV01021479.1:60817-152909 GCA_013390005.1 Calyptomena viridis
CCGGCCCAGGTGTGGCGGTGGCGGAGAGCGGGGGCCGCCGCATCGCCCGCCCCTGCCCTGCCCTGCCCTTGTGCTCCCGGTCACGGCTCACCCGCGCCTCGAGGAACGTGCCTGGGCGCGTCCCCGTCCCTTGGGAGAAGCCCCGGGGCAGGGTGCGACAACCTCGGGGACTTGGTGCCTGGCTTTGTCACTTCGTCCTCCCTCAGGGACTCGGTGACTCTTCTGAGAGTCTTCGCTCATTCCTTCCTTCAAAGCGCGCGCACCTCCTCTGTCTAGAGCAGCGAGGGGAGCCTGTGCCATGCCATCATGAAAAATAAACAACACCCTGTTTTGGCAGCCGTGTCATGTGTGTGCTTTTAAAACAGCATCTGTTTAAGACCTGAGACTGGCTGTTCCCAGTGAAGGAAGTGGATTGATAAAGCTTATCGCCTTGGCCTAAGCTCTTCCATCTCTCCTCCATTAGTCTGACCCATGGTGCCACAGGAGAAGGTTGCAGAGATTGCAGGGCCAGGCCCTTCCTGGGTAAGATGCTGCTGAGAAGGTGCAGGCCTGCCCTCCCTGGGGCTTACAGCTCTGGCCTCCTGATCCCATGCAGGCATGCACAATGAATGCATAAACCCATGCCCACCAATGGAGAAACCTAAGGTGGGGTTTTCTTGACATCCCCTTTCCCTCTGGGAAAGATAAGGATGCATCACACGGAGGTGAGTAGGGGAGAACTGTCTTAAAACTGACATGGCTCAAGATGACAGCAAATAGTCTCCTACTTGAAGATTCTTGCCTTTTAAAACACATGATAAGGTAAATGTTAAAAATACTTCCAAGTTCCTGACTATGCTCAGGATTGCAAGTGCTATAAGTGCAGGGGATCATTTCTAAGATGTGTTTCTACTTGCTTCAACTGTGCTGGTTTTGTGGAAATGCCCACAGCACGTGTGTTCTTCTCACCCTGCTAATTGCATATAGTCCATTGCTACTCTCATATCAGATAAGGTGTCTGCTGTAGGATCACTGGGTTTGGTTTTTTTGTGTGTTTTTTGGTTGGTTGGTTGGTTTCTTTGTGAGACATTGGTAAGATAATAAAGAATATGCGTTTGGTATTCGGGAAGCTATTATGCAGTGTATTTTATATAATTATATGTATATATGCTTTCATACAGCTCAATTCTCTAAATATGAAGTTTAGTATCTTTTTTTTTAATAAAGTTGCCACTGGATTCAAGGAGAACTATTTACTGAAATGGGCAACATAGCAGCTGTGGGAGAAGGATCATCAAATGAAATTATGAGGTGGCAGGTTCAAAAGAAGATACCTCTTCACACAAAACAAGTCTTGGAACTTACTGCTACATGATGTCAGGAATCATCTCAAAAAGGAATTAAACATAATCATGGAAGAAAAATCTATGCAGTGATGTTCAACACAAACACCTCTGATTCAGGAACTCTTTGAGGTGCAAATCTGCATCCTGCGGAAGCGTTTTGGGGAGCAGCCTTCCCTGTCCTCATGCTGTCATTAGGCAATTACTGTTGGCTGCTCTAGGAGACAGAGTCCTGGACTGGACTTGAAATGCTGCTGTTCTGACCCAGCACAGTCATCCTTATGTTTAACTGTCATTTCATTCAACATTGGTTTTTTTTTTTCACAATGTTTAATAGATCGTGAGCAGCAATTCTTTCAGTAAACCTTTGTGGTACAGAAGTGCTGTTTCCTTGTGCTCTGTACCTCTTTTATTCTTTCTTGCCTGGTACTTTGGTTAAGGGATAGAAGGTTGCTTTGCTGTGTGTTTGTATAATGTCTCATTATCAAGCCGAACACTGCTCCATACCTGTATTTCCTAGTTAATTACTTGATATAAATAAATATTATTAATCTTTTTTTCTGAAGATGGCCACAAGCTGAAAGGTTTGCTTTCTTACCTGAAGTAAGAAACTGTGGAGCTCCAGGCCTCATTTGCTGGCAGAATTAGACAGATGGGCCAATTGAGAGAGTGATTAAAATACCAGCAATACCTGCCTAAAGAGTTACAAATTCCACACTCCACATCTGCAAGGGCTTGTATTGTCTACGAGCTCAGGAACAGATCTTGTGAACCTGCCGACACTGGAGGGTGAGATCAAGGACAAGAGGCCGGCATAGCAGAACAGGCAGTGCCAGCTCCTGCCTCTGCCCCAGCTGCCTGCTGCCCCTTCCCTGGTGAAGGCAGAGGCTGGCCGAGGGCCCACGGTGGGTCCGTGCACACCAGAGGTGCTCTCCAGCCCCACATCTGCCTCTGGCGATGCCTTCAGCAGAGAGTGGAGGACCCTGCGAGGGGTTGAGCAGGAACCTGCTGAAGGCCACATGCTGACAGCAGGCTTGGAAATTGGAAATCGGGTCAGCTGGGCTCCGTCCACAGATTTTTCCTTGTAGCAGGGAGATATGGTTGCTTTGTGTGACACAGGTAGCTCCTGTTCCAGCCTTGCTGCCTGAAGGAGATGGGTTGATTTTCATACACTTTCCATCGAAGAGTCAGTTGCCCATATGCACGGGTTTTTTCCAAAGAATTTTAGTGCTCAGGAGTGGAAGTGCCCTTAGATCATACAGAGAACAGGACCATGACCATCCCATTGTATTCAACAATAGACAACATATGTCTTCTGGAAAAGATTCCCTTCCTGTCAAGTCTGAAGAACTGAGATAGACTCTCATGCCTTTTTAAAACGTAATGGAAATCCAGTGTATCCGTCCTAGGGCATGGAGAATAACCTGAGGGAAGACCTTTCCCTAATGAGAAATTAAAAGAGGACATGTGTTTCTGCTGAGGAGTATCCTGGCCATATGGATTGGATTTTATAGCAGCATACAGCTCTTGGATTGGAGGCACAACCTCCCAGGTATACAAGGATCCAGCTCAGAATCGATGTGGGTAACCCAGAAAAAGCCAAAAGGTAAATCTGTTCTTCCTGTTTGTCTCACTGTGTTCTTGTTGCCCTGCTGATTTTGCAGGGGATCAGAGAGGGGGTGCATACATACAGAGTGAGAGGGAGCATCTGCTTACAGAGATATACCACGGAAACCAGTCCTGCTACAAAGTCAAGTTTCTGCATTGTGGTGGCCTGTAGTGTTGCTGATAACCATACAGACCTTGGTGATAGCGGCCCCTCAGAGATAGCTGTTTCATGGGGATGAGTAGTTCTTCAACAGCTGCTTAAACATGCAACTGGATCTCGGACTCAGATGCTTTGTATAGTGCTTTTTCCCAGAATTCAGTTAGCATATAGTGCAAATAAAGACAATAAAACTGAATTTATTCTTTAGTTGGCAGGCACAGGCCTGGAGGGGGTGGCATAGGTCATGACCTCAGTCCCACAGAAGCAGCAGCAGGGATTGGGCTTCAGCCCAGAAAGGGCTGCGGAACAGTTATTCTACCTGCCCCAGACTCAGCATATGTTTATACCATGGCCACCTTCTGTACTTCCCAGTAATGTTTTAATAAACCTCAGGGTGCTAGTAGATGTCCAAAAATCACAAGTCTGAAGTTGCATAGGAAGAGAGGAGAGGCCAGGGGTGCCGTCACTCTGTCCCTGTGATTGAGGGGTTCTCCCGTCTCAAGTCCCACACTGCTGTGACACCTATTTAGCTCATGCAAAGTTCTTAGAGAAACAGGAAAAAGCTCTCCTGACTTTTCGTTTTTCTTCAGCTCATCCTGTCCATTCCCACAGGCATGGCTGCATCCCTGTGCTGCCTGCAAGGCCAGGCAGTTCCTGCAGCCAAGGCACAGGGTATAGGTATGTTCCTGTTCATCAGCACAACTTCCATGGGAAACTCAAGTCTTCTGTGGCTGCGAAGGGACAGGAGATCTTGTGCCTAGACAGCATTTGGAGAATTGAAATATTTGGAGAATATGTTCTTGGGAGTAGGGAAGTAGCTCAGAGTCTTTGGAAGAGAAAATCTTCGATAAATTGTCTAAAGGGACAGAGGTGGTAATCTGCCACACAGGGATAAGGAAAGAAAAAAAATTAAATTTATCTATATTTTTTTATTTTCCAGGAGAAAGACTTGTCTTTATTGGCTAGTGTGTTTTCAGATAGTGCTGATTTACAGATGTATATATAACATTTTCATTCAATCTGTGTTTTTCACTAACCAGAGCTAGACAGTGCCTGTCATTTGGGCGGTCATGCACATGAAAATACGGTAATTTAGATTTGTAATTTTTACATTTTAATGAATGATAATTTTGGTCTTCATTTGATGTGTCAAGCTAGTGTTGAAAGGAAATTGCAATTCAAAATTCAGAAAGCCACAGTTTTTAAAGTGTTCGCTGGAAATAATCTGAGCATACTTACCAAAATAATATACTGAATCAATGTTTATTAAACAAAGTTAATATACTGGATTTGTAAATTCCAGTATTAGTGAGCTGATTGTTTGCAAAACTCATGTTCTTAAGATTTTTTAAATTTAGTAGATTTTTATCTGGAAGAGAAAAATGCATTTCTCAGCTATTTTGCTCATGGTCACACAGCATTCCACCTTGATGGAAGAGGCAAGCTTTGGGAAAGCCCAGAACTAGTGTCGTTGGCAGCCTGCCCTGCCTCTGCCTGCAGCCCTCTGCCACAAACCCACCATGTCCTCAAGAAGCTCCTGTAGCACAGTGGTCCTATGTGCATCCCAAGGCAAGTCAATCCTTGACACTACACATAGCAAGAACCTGTGAGACTTTCCATAGGCATCTGTGGAGTGTCCAGTGTAAGAGCTGTGAGGACTGCTCTGGAAAATCCTTATTCTTGTGGGTTTGGTTTTGCCACATGAGTAAATACCCTTCAGAAGCAGTGTATGCATTGGGAAGAGTAGAGGTATTAAGGAGTACAGATCAGGAGTGTCCAGCAGTGGATCCTTGGGCAGGACAAGCGTGGTTCCCAAGCTGAAGTGATCTCACATCTTAAGCAGTGGGTTGTACAGGCACAGAGTCTACCAGGTGACCTCAGGCACCAGCTCTGTGAAGAAGTATGTTGGCAGAGATGGCTTCCCAGCCCCATGGAGAGCATGGGCCCATGGGATCAGGTAAACCCAAGCTGGAGCTTTCTCTTCTTCCTTAACCTTTGGCCATGTTAGGGTTTTGTCAGGCAGCTTACAGGAGCATGAGGGTTGGCCACCCTGGAGTAACCTCACTTCTCCAGCCTTGAGACGTTCACTTGCCACTGCTACACAGCAGAGACCCAAGGGTCAGCTGTCACTCTGTCAGGTACACAGCTCTTCTACCTCTCATTACCAACCAGTTCCCTTCCCATATGTCAGTTTGTCCCTGCTACACGTTTCTAATGCTGCTTTGTGCAAATGTTTTAGTGCAAGTGGAAGGAAATGCAGCAGAACCTGCCCAACCACTGATCTGTCTACTAGCAAGATGCCCTTTCTGGGTCAGTGCAGTGCAATTTTATTGGCATAGGAGCCTGTCTGGCTCCTAAGTAAATTCTGTTGCTACTGCTATCTTTAAGTTAGAGCAAACTTAAATAATTCCCACTCAGCCAAAGGAATGTGACTTCGGGGCTAGCTGCAGAGCGTAGTCATGTCCTTCCATAAGCTAAGAGTCACTTGCAAAAGGTGTCTTGGGAATGGCCATTATAATATTTTTCTTTTAAACTTGAGTACACCTTATCCATGTGAAGAAATATTTTTCAACAAATAAGCATTCCTGGTGCCCATGCTGCAGTTATCATTAAACAAATATTGTATTTAGGGGGTATGGAAACAGATTTATGAGGTTTTTTATCAAACACAGCCATTAGCTGTTGACAAAAGAACACAGATTGCCCCATATATTAGGGCTAAGAGAACCAGCTCCCCCATTCTAATATATTCTGCAAAACTATTGTAAGGCAATTTTTACAGTGTATAGTATTTTCTGGCCACATTTTTTTTAAGTGTGGATTTTAAAATGTAGGTGTGATTTACAGGCTTGGGTGTATTTGTAAATTCTAATGAAGTAAAAATGGCACTCTCATATGAATGATGCTACAGGAAAAATATCTACATATTAAGTTCTCACATAACTTTTCATAAGTGTCCTCTACCCATACTACAGCAGATGGAGGGTGAAATCCCATGCAACATTAGCTAAACACCTTAGACTGACCTTGCAGTCTCTTGACAATTTCAGAGCATAAAAATCCAAACAAACTTGTTACATTCTACTTAAATGAAAAAAAAAAAAAGAGTTTTATGAAGTCATTGGGCTGTCTTTCTAGATATGATCAAATGTGCTTTCTTTTCTTTACTTGTACAGGGACTTTCTGAATAGCACTTTTAGTGTTATGTGAAGATTAGCTGGGATCTACAAGCCTTGGAATTTCTCTTGAATGTGTTCTTGACCTTTCATAGATTAATATTACTGAGTTATTGCAATGGATAGAATTCATTATTTTTTCTTACAGCATATAAGAATAAAAATAACGTCACAGACAATTTAAATACAATAATTCAACACCCTCTAGCCAAATTTTCCAACTAGTAAAACACAAAGCAGAAATAGCAGAAACAAAAATCTTACAGCTGACCACTTTCCTCTTTTAGTTTCAGAGAGATGACATATATTTGGATCCTTTTAGGAATGAATGATAAATGAAAAATATAGCACAGTATGTTGAATTACTGTGACATAAATCCCCGTGTTTACAGAAGAACATTACATCTTTAGAACGTGTCTGTGGTGTGCTAGCCTAATTTTGACCTCAAACCATTTGACTACAGACACTTAGTTTAACACATTCAAATTTGCTCATCCTCAAACCATAGAGTGTATTTGATGGTGTTTGCATCTCATTACTTCTGATTTTCAGCCACCTACAGAGTGGCAAATACGTGACACCTTCCAAGGGAATATTTCCATGTAAGCAATAGCTGTCCTATTATCAGTGGATGCCCTAGCCCAGGATGGAGAGAAGGCAGGGTTTGCTTTTGAAGGCACATGTATAAGTGTTCCAGTGAGGTCCAGTGGATCCTTTTGAGAGTATGGAATGTGGAGTAGGTCCTTGAATCTTCAGGTGTCATTCCTGACATCCCACTCTCAGACTGGGATCTGCCCTGCTGGTCAGCACAAGTAACAGACAACACTGAACCCGAAGATCTTCAGGAACACCAACCTTTGCTCCACTGCCTGCTGAGATGCCCATGCGAGACTCTGTCAGGGCAGAAGAGGCAAAATGTGAGCAAAAGAGGCAAAAGACTAGCTTTCCTGTTAGTCATTTTCCAGCTCTCTGCCGGCCCCCAGCCCCATCCTAGCTGGATCTGTCTGCTCCATATGCCCTGGAGTGAGGGTGGCTGCTGGCATCCCCTCTGTATCAACCCTGTCAAGCTCCATGACTGTCTCCATAAAGATGATTCTAATCCTCTCTTGCCTGCTATAACCATTTTGGTACAAGTCAGAAGGTAGAATTGTATTACCATTTCAGGTTTTTTATTTTTATCTTAAGCCATAGCTTAAAAGTGTGTTTTTTTGTATCTTGCCAGGTTGCCTCAGTAAGCCTAACATTGGTCTCCTGGTCACTCCCATGGCTGTACCCATAGAGAAACCCAGTCCCTAAGCCTATGTCCATCCAACCTAGAGAGATTCTGGAAAAAAATATTACACAACACAAAATGCATGGTAAGTGCAAACAGTGCTAGGAAAGGCTTTACACTGAATGAGCTCTGCATGACAAATGCTAAACTAATGCCTGCAATGTCAACCACTCGTGGCCATGGTACAAACTGCTGTCAATAAATAGGTAGGTTTGCAAACCTACCTTTGAGGAAAGGCTTTAACCACAGATTAAAGGTGCTTTGCCTAGTGTTATCAGTGACATCTGGTGGTAATATGAAGTCAATTCAGTTTAAATATTTTGAAGGGTATGTGTGAGTTTAAATAGCTCATCCCAATTGAAGTATTTTACAAAGTTGTATTTCTCAAAGTGTATTTCTTTGTGACAAAAGCGTAAAATGACCATGCTCCATGCCAGGAGCAAAGACTAACCAGGTCTGTATATAGCATAGTATTTTTTGGTAGTGTGAAACACTGGAATCGAGGATGCCACCAAAATATTTAATAAGCCTGAAAAGCTGAACACTTCTTTGTTACTGTTCACTACATATGGCCTTGTAAGAGTTCCACATCTCATAGCCTTCCCCAGTCAATGAATATGACAACAATTCAACAAGTGCAGGTGAGGAGCCAGTGTCAGCTAAGGCAGAAAGAAGCATGAGTGCAGCTGGGAGCTAAGTGATGAGTGGGCTGGAGTGAAACACCACACACCCTACCACACACACTGTAGGGACTGCCAGGGAGAAGCTGAGCACTGACCTGGACCCTGTTTCTGTGTTCCCAACACTTTCTTGGGCTGGACACCTTTCACAGGGGATGCTGTAGTTCTTAGCTGAAAGCATCAGCAGTATTGCACATGGAGAGGCACCTTCTTTAATTTTGCACTTCATGGCGTACAGTGAAGACTTTTTTGTTTTAATACCTTCTCTGAGGAGAAGTTCCTTTCTGATTTTGCCTAAGTTTTGCATCAGAAGCTTGTTTCATGCAGGAGACATGTTCTGATAGTGCTTGAGGAATTGTGCCTCTCATTTTCCTACTTGCATGACCATACATACTCCTGTTTCTTCGTGGTGAAAAATGGAGAGGGTTGTCTGTCCAGAAAAGCACATTTCTGACTCCCTATGTGCACCTCTCTTCCTGCTCTTCTGAATGCAGCTCTAGAAAGCAAAACCTGCAACACTTTGCTGTGATTTATAAACCTAATGATTCAGTAAGGTAAACATTATCCAACAGATGAACAGTAAAATGAAACAAAAAACAAAACTCAACCCCCAACTTAAAAAATACACCAGGCATCTGTGCATGCTCTAATGCCATGTTCTCTGTAATGTCTGCTGCTCTTTGTGAAAATGATTCTCAAGAGGATGTTTCATGCTACAGATTTCTGAACCCAGCATCTAGACTTTACAGTTTCAGCTCACCTTGAGGAACAAACAGGTCTTGGAGCAGTTAACTTTGATAAGGAAAGTACAAAAAAGAACATGGATAACATATCAGCTATGCTGAAAATGTGTCTTTCTTTTCTTGTCCCTCCTGAGAAGCAGTGACAAAATAGAGACATCTGGACCTGTTAGGCTGGGAGAATGATGCTGTTTCAAGCCTGCCAGAAAGATCCTTGAGGTATCAGCACATCTGTAACAAAGTGTGCTTGAGGCAGATGTTTCACATTGAGATATAATTCTGTTTTGTGAGTGTTGCAATTTTGAACTTCTGAAAGTGTTCCTTTTGAAAAATACTGCATTAACATATTGAACTGTCAGCAGCTCTCTGGGTTTCCACAGATGTATTCACGTATCAATTTAAAGAATTTGGCCCAGCAGCCCCAGTCCATTCCATTCTCATACCTGTGGAGCTGTCTGTGTGCTCCAGTGACTCCTCAGGCAAGTCACAAACAGAGAAGGCAATGTTTTCCTCAAATATTTTTGAGCAGTTGTTTTTGAGGAACTCCACCAACACTGTCACCTGCACTCAGAAAACAGTTTGTTTCAGTCAAAAGGAATGAACACATATGTAGTGGTTTGACCCTGGCTGGATGCCAAGGACCCACTAAAGCCACTCTCTCACTCCCCCCTGCAAACAGACAGGGGACAGAAAAAAAAATAACTGAGAGTTTCACAATTTGAGATAAGGACCTTAAGAAACCCCATATTGATTACCATCACGGGCAAAACAGACTCCAAGTGGGGATATTAAGAATTTATTACTGACAAGATCAGAGCTTAAGAGTGAGAAGTACAATAAATCTTAAAGACACCTTTCATCCTCCACCCCTCTCCTTCCAAGTTCTATCTGCTCCCCCCCAGGGGCCCAGGGAGACAGGAATGGGGGTTTCTGCCACTGCTCGGAGAGAAGAATGGATCTGCCTTGATGCAGATAAAATGCCATCAGCCACAGCTTTGGTCTCACTGCCCAGAGAGCCCAGAGGTGACAATGCCCACTGTGTGCCCCTTGCCCTCTGCATGCAAAGTACCCAGGACCTGGGCTATGACTTAAGGGACTGCGGGGCAGCTGCTGCTTTTGCTCAGAGAAGGCAAGACGAGGGGCAAGTCCATCACGTCAGGGGTTGAGGGGCACTCCTGATATCCAGGGGTGCTGTTCTGCTCAGCTTTTGCAATGGCAATGGGATCCCTATGGATGGCTCAGAGCTGCCCCAAAGGAAGTGGCTGCTTGATGAGTTCAACATACCTTGTCATTCATCTCCTTTTGCACTTCCAGAGGGAGCATGTTGTCTGTCTCTGGGCTCAGCATGTTTGGGCCAACACAGATGGCCAGATTGCTGGAGTCCATCCTGTTGATCTCAGCATTTTGGCTGATGTGGTGGAGCAGAGAGAGCAAGTGCTTGAGCAAGACAGTTTAGGCAGTTTGTCAGCCACCCTGCATGAACAAAACCAAAATGTGACATTAATTGATGGTGCAGTGACTTCTACTTCTCTATTTGAGCATGTCTCAATTAAATTCAGACAGACAATGCTTCCTCCAGAAAAAGGCATGTGTGTGCTCACTGTATCATTTAGAAATTTCCAACCACAGCTGAGTATGTGGTTAATTCTAAGATCTTGAATTACAAGGTCTTGATTGAAAGGCAGCATTGCAGCAGCAGTCCATGTCCTTGAGTAGATGGGATGACATCAGGAGATGTCACTGGAAGCTCTGCAAAAGCAGGAAAGCCTGTGCTTGTGCTGTGCAGGTATCAAAGCAGTTCCTGTCAGGCTCTGAATCTGCTCTTTCTAAAGAGCAAAACACGGTGGTGGTCTCTACATGCCTGACTTTACTTTCAGCAGATGTGAAGGCTTCCTGTCAGCACCTGTCCCACAGCCACCAAGACCACATTAGCTGAGACACTTCAGCCTCTGCTCTCTTTGTATGCTAACCATTTCGTTGGGCAGCAGGGTCTGTCCCGGATGAAATGGAGCATCAGTGGCAAGGGTGGGAAAAGTCTCACTGGGAGGGTCACAAAGGACTTCTCCTCCAGTTTGGTTTTGCACTCATGGTTGCACAGGGGATTTCCAGCTCCTGGTCCCTACTCAGAGGCACAGCATCATCTCTTGAGTGTGCGTGTGCGTGTGGGTGCAATGGGACAGTAAGGTGAAACAGCAGGCACTAGAGGGCAGGACAGCCCACAGCAATCCAGCAATAGAAACAGGTAGAAAAACTTTACTGATGTCACCTATTGCACATCTTTTGCAAAATCTGGTCATACTTATAGTGTGAGGATCCAAAACTTAAGGTCACCCTACACAGTCCACAGGAAGAGCACAGACTCAGAATGGTTTAGGTTGAAAGGGACCTTTCAAGATCATCTAGTCCAATGCCCCTGACATGAACACATATCCTGTACTCAGTCCACATCAGGATCCTGGGTTCTAGGACTTTCTAACTGCAGCTGCTGAGTGTTTCCACACCATGCCTCAGCTTTCAAAAAGTTCAGCAGAGCTGTCTCAGTCTGTCATTTGAATGAGATTGGAGTAAAAAATACATTTCCCCACCTGTATTCAACCATCTTTTTGGATGTCCCAGTAGGTAACCCTTGTTGCCACCTTGCCAGGATTTGGTGTTTTGGCTTTCCATCACCATTATGAGGTGCCTCAACTGGAAGTGGGTTGTGCAGTGCAGCTCCAGCACACTTGGTAAGAGTGAAGCAGAAGCTGTAGCACGCAGATAGGCAGGATGCTGGACTTCCGCTTTCTGTTTTGTGGTTCTCACAGGAATCTTCCTGCAATATTCAGGAGGAAAAATGATGTGGCAGAATCAAACCACTGAAATTCAGAAGTTGTTCTCTGGAGCAAATCTTCCAAAAAGTTCATATCCCACATGGGCTCCAAAAACCCTGGGGAAATTTTCAGAAGGGCTTAAGCTCCTTGCTGCTTTGAAAACTTGTTCAGGGACATTGTTCATGTGGAAATCTAGTCCCACAGCTCAGTGGAAATGACAGGACACCCCCTTCTTGCTACTGCTTCACTTCTGAAATTGAATACACAGACGCAAATGCCAACTGCATGTAGAGCAGGCTGTATAAAACCAAATGAAACACTCAACAGCCACCTGAAAAATGCATGCTGTGCATCAAAAAGCACAGATTATCATGGGCTCATTACCAAACCCTGTGTTGGGAGCAGCCTTGTTCTGTTAGCACACTGTATTAAACTCATTTAGTCTGCAGTCCCAGAGCTGCCACTGATGATTCATTTCCTCCGGCCACTCTGGCTGTTTCTCAAGAGCAGAGCTCCCAGCACAGACCCTAACACTGCTCCTACCTCAATCCCCAGCTAAGTAGCTGCCTGAATAAAGCATTAACATTTTCTCTTCATGGAGACCTGGAGGGAGTGCTCAGCAAACATTATGCAATGTACTTGTAGCAATGTTTCTAGAAGGAATGCATTCCTGCTGTCTCACTGCTCAGGATCCATCAGTAATTCCTCTGGTCTCTCTTTGGCCTAAAGGGACAAATACTATTTCGTCCCACTGTGCCTAATGCCTGTTTCCCTCCAAACCATGGGCCTGGACTCTCTTGCAAGCACCTCTTGCTAGTCAGGGCTGGGGATAAGAAAAGGATGTAGATGTGCCTCTTTTCTGAAGTGTACTGTCATAGTTACAGGGGCTGGGACTGGTTTATCACTATGAGGGTATAACCAAGAACTGTATGTTCTATACCCTCTATGTCATTCCCGATGTGCTGTTAATGATAAATCATTTGGTAACAGCTGCCCAGGCACACTTCACACCCCAGGCCACAATAGAAAAGGAAAGAGATTGTGGGAGACATGAACACCTCCACGCCCAGCTGGAGGGTCCTCCCTGCTAATGGGCCCAGCTGCACTGACACAATAGGCACTTACAACGGCCCACATCATCAAAGGATCCAAAATATCCCAGGACTCACAGAGATAAAACAACCATTGTGGAACTCTCTGCCCTGGGGGAGGTAAGGGGGAGATGTAATCCTTGGGGTTTGAGACTGGGGAACCTCCTCACCCCACCCAGAGGGAGAACAGAACTCCAGCAGGACTGTGGCTGCCACTCTTGAGGAGACTGCTACCATTTTTCCAACAGAATTGCTGTCTTCCACAGGACCATCATCCCAACTACCAGGTTTTTTTTTTTTCCTTTCCTTCTGCTCTGCACCAAGGGGCACCACACAGTGCTGGGGCAGGGGCTCACCAGCACCGTATTGTTCCTGTCCCAGGGAGGCTGAGTTGTACTTTATTCTTGTGGGTCAAAGCAGTTTTTGTCATCTTGTGTCATTGTATGTATTGTGATCTTTTTAGTGAGATTGTAGCTCTGACTTGTGGTCTCTCCAAATTGGGTTCATTTCTCCCTCTGGTTTACTTCTAAACCAGGACATGTACAAACCCTTCAAGATACAGTTGTTGTGCAGTGTCCCGGCATATGCAGATTCACTGCATTTGCAGTGTCTGACCTATGTGCAACAGCTCTGGGTATATGTGATCCATGACATACCTCCACCTTGTTAGCTGACATGAACAGAAACATCCATCCAGGGATGACATGAGCTCAGGGCTTGGAAATGAACACCAGGAGAATCCCTTAAGAGCAACTGGATGACTGAACAAACCAACCTGGGCACTGGTTGTCTCACCCGTACTACACACTGCTGGCTACCAGCATTGCAGTCAGCATTTCTCCCAGGTGCAGAGGGATCGTGTGGCCCAGTGCAAGAGTTAGGTGCTCTCTGTTGCTAAATCTCCTTCCCAGCAGAGACCCACTGAGCTGCAGAGGCACACCACTCTGCCTCCAGCACACATATGACACTCATTCACTGCATGGTCCCTGAAAAGGGTTCAGCAGATCACACTTCCCAGCCCTCTGATCCAACCCACAGAGCAAACAGCACACAAATGAGAGGCAGCACATTTTTTTTTAATAAAAGCTCAGGGAAAGAAGGATTATGGTGTTTGTCTTTCCAAGCCACTGTTAGACATGCTGAGGCTCTGCTTTCCAGGGAGTGGTTGAACATCTGCCTGCTGGTGGGAAGCATAGAATGAATTCCTTTTTTTGCTTTGGTCACATGAACAGCTTTTGCTTTTCTTATTAAACTATCTTTACCTTGACCCTTGAGGATTCTTATTTTCTCTGCCCATCCTATTGGTGAGGGGGAATGAGAAAGCATCTAGGTGGATGTCTGGCAGCTGGCCAAGATCAACCCACCAGTCTTTTTCTTGGTGCCCAACATAGGGCATGAGATAACGTCAGTTTTGATCTGGGCATACTATAGCTGTGGTAGCTGATAATTGGCAGGCTTCTGCGTGGCTCACAGGGCTTGTTTGATTTACAGCCTAAGGCTCTGCAGTGGCTGCTTTCAGCTCCTGTCCTTGCTGCAGCGCTTATCTGTGTGTTTCACTGTGCCTGGAAACATTCTGATAAAAGCAGCAGCCATGTGCTTGGCCCTGGCACAGGTGCTGCTCTTGTGCCAGGAGGGCTGTCCTATGGAAAGCTGAGGGACTGCACCTCTCTCTTCCCCTCTGGGGCTCAAGTGTCTGCCTTAATCTCCAGAGGTCCTCAACAAATCCTTATCTAAGGTGCTTGATTAATATAATCTTTTTTCATTTGCATAGAAAGTGATTTTAGTCTGGTGTTATGAGGAAGCAGTTTGCTAGTGAGATGACAAGGAAATGTGCCCTTAGGCCATCAATACCTGGTTTGCAGGGTGTGTGGGAGGACTTGGGCGAGTGCCTGGGGTGGTTATCACCTCCCATAGCCTATGATTTTGTACCTTATCTATGGGATGGTGTGTAATCCCATTCAGTTGATGGAATGTTGAAACTACTTGGTGGAAGAGTGCCTTGTCTGCGCCAGTGAAACCCAGCAGCTCGTAGCACTACCCGGAGTCTTTCCTTGTGCTTCTTGAGCCTCCCTTCAGCACCATCAAGGGAACATCATTGAGACAGGGACCCGGGCCACATCTGGAAACACTATGGATAAGATAGGGACCTAAACCCTAACTAGGGCAATTGCCTTAGTAGTCAAAAAGAAGCACTGGATGCAGAGATCAATTGATGGGTCTGTACCATCAATTAGTACAGGAGCAGGAGGAGGAAGGGTCTGATCAGGAAGCTACTCTTTCAGCAAAGAAGCAAGGGGAGGAAGTGAGAAATCATGGCAGAGGTGGTAAATATCCAGTCCCTAACTTTGGGCAAACTTCAAGATATGCTGAAGTGTTACACCAGCCAGGCAAGCAGATTGCTGCCACTACCACTGAAGAAGACATCTAATATCTGAGAGAATTAGCGGTGCTGGAAAGCCTTTTACAGGGACCTGGATGACAACCATGTCTCCAAATATCTGGATGTCCAGTGTACATAAGCAAGTGCACAAGAGTTGTCCATAATTCACCAGCATTATATTCCAACTGTCTGGAGATGATGGACTGACCAGACTTTGGTAAACCAGCTGTGGAGAGAGTGTCCCACTGGCTCTTTTTTTAAAGAAAACCTGTTTCTCTCCTCATCCCCATATACCAGCACCTTGACTGTTAGGGGTGCCCAGACACATACTGCATGGCACTCTCTGGTTCCTTCTGTGTGACTGGGCATGGGACATGAGGAAGTGAGATGTACACAAATTGAGGGGGAAGTAGGAATACAGCTGATCAGGAGGGCCATCCAAGACAGCTGCTGTTGAGATGGTGGAAGAAAACCTGTGATCTCCCAGGTACGGAGAGACTAAGGGTGCCTCCCTTGATTTTGGTGAAGGGACTTCTGGTCTGACAATGCAAGGGTCTCCAACCTGGAACAGAGGGTCACTGCCTTTGGTCAGGAGGAGGAAAGGGATGACCAACTTTACTGGACTTTGTGAACTCGATGGCCTGGCACACTGGATCCACAGAAGTCTAAAGCTTTTGTAGACGCTGGTGCACAGTGGACAATATACCAGTGTACCATTATGGTACATCAGGTAGGAACTCACCAGAATTTCTGGGAGATCCCAACAGCTGTCTGTATTGGAGGCTGAGGTGAGCTTAAGAGGAGACAAGTAGCAAAAGTACCCCATTGTGACCAGCCCAGAGGCCCCATGTATCCTTGACACAGACAGGAGTCTCGGGAGAGGGTACTTCAAGGACCCAAAATGGCAGTGATGGGCTTCTGATGTAGTTGCCATCAATTCAGAGAAGTTTAAATAGCTGCCATCCTCGCCCAGCCTCCTGGAGGATGACTCTGTTGTGGGGTTGCTACATGTCAAAGATCAGCAGGTGCCCATGGTTACCCCAATGGCCCACCATTGGGGCTGATATACATCAGCCAAGACTCCCTGTTCCCATCCATTATTCATTAATAGGAGGACCAAGGAGTGATTAGGAAAACTCATGAGGTTTTCTTTTAATTCTCGTTTTCTCCACCAGTCCTGCTGAGGAGGGGAAGAGAGAAAGCATCTGGGTGGGCATCTGGCAGCCAGCCAAGGCTAACCCACCACACTCCCATGCACATAAATACACTCACAGGCTTTGTACATGTTTATATACCTTTCAGATGTTCTCTGAGCCAATTCACTTAGTAACAGCAGACAAATGAAAACCTGCTAAGCTTTTGGGCATCTCTTTAACTTCTCAGTCTCTTATGAATTTCAAATAGCAATTTTTTATTATCTTAATTGGTGACTGCCTTTTTTTAATTAGGCATCCCAGTTAATCTTACACTGCTAACATGTAATGAGACTTTGTGCAGATCAAAACATTTTTTCNAATAAATGTGAAAGAAACTTCAGGTTGGAGAATTTACATAAATTTCTGGGGAAAAAAACCCTATTATTATTGTAATAATTATTACTATATTGCATAGAGCTTCCAGGGAGTAAGAGCAATTTTGACTGAATGTCAGTGAAATGCTGTCCCTGTCCCAACAAAACCACAGGTGCTGCACTGTTCGGGTGGTCTGAGCAGTGCCGTTAGGGACACCTGAGGGGTAGTTCTCAACAGGAGTGATGGTAGCAGAGCCTGGATCTCAGTGTGTACAAGACGTGGCAGATGGAGTGCAAAAGCAAATGGGCTGGCTAGCAGCAGGCACTTTAGAAATGAAGCATCACAGGAGCTGGCAGACTCCTCACTGATTTTACTGGGCTATGTTCCAGGGTGCATTTTCACCTTTTTTTTTTTCCTTAAGTATCTGCAAATGAAAACCTGCTAAGCTTTTGGGCATCTCTTTAACTTCTCAGTCTCTTATGAATTTCAAATAGCAATTTTTTATTATCTTAATTGGTGACTGCCTTTTTTTAATTAGGCATCCCAGTTAATCTTACACTGCTAACATGTAATGAGACTTTGTGCAGATCAAAACATTTTTTCTTTTTGTTGTTGTTGTATTTTGTCATAAGCATCAAAAGAAATATGAATTATAAGAAATAAGATGACCACATTTGCAATTCTGATTTTAATTTTCTTCCTTTTACTGTAGACTTCTGTTGTCACCTTTTGAAGTTATCCGATATTTTACATGCAGAAAGATCCTGGCCAAGACATTGTGTGAGCTTAGAAAAAATTTCTTCTCCTTGCAGCAATCCAGAATACATTTCTGACCCAAACAGCAAAACAGTGGTCTGTCTTGCTTCTCTGAAAGTCTCTTCCTTTATATAGCTAATTTGAGCTAATATCAAACAATAAATGCATTTGTAAATGTAGAAATCAATAATTCCTGATCATGCTGTCTGGGAACATATTGCAACTTCCAGAAAAGCTGGCCTGTGTTCATGTCCTGGAGGGCTTAACTGAGCCTTCACAATAGTTGCACTGATGATGCCAAACCTCATGTTACTTCCCTGTTGATTTCTGCAGGCTGCCAGAGGATGTCACAGAGAGAACCCAGCAGCTTGGAAAGAAGTTTTGTTAATATTTTATACAAGTGATGTGCTCAGCAATAAAGCTGTAAAAATACAAGAGGAAAAACCCCAAACAACCCAAAAGGCCTTCCAGAAATCCCTGGGACACACAGAGCCAGAAAAGGGAGGGTAATACTGGCAGAGCTAGGCAGCTGGTTTGCAGCAACTGTTTGTACACAAGCAGGGGCAGGACTGCTGTAATTCGATGCAACATATATGGGAGTCTGTATCTACCTGTCCTTTCAAGTACTCTTGAGTGGTTTTGAAAGGTGCTGTATTTTACTGTTGGGGATTTTTTTTTCCCATAAGGAGTGCTGTGTGGACAATCAGGGACATGATAATTCATCCCTCTCCCTCCTCAAGGACAAACTGGAGCTCTTGTTAACCAGCCCACATTTGACAGAACATTTGTCCTTCTCATGGGAAAGAGCAGTTCCTGTGCTTTTTTCCTAGCAAAAATACCATAATCCAGACTGGAAGAGCTAGTGTCCCATCTGGAGGCAATTCATCATTATTTAAGACAAATCTTTCAACTTTATCTCTAGCTTCCAAGCAGCACAACTCAGTGAGAGCAGGTCACTTCTAACCTTGGTGGTTAAGTACAGGCAAGTCTGTAGAAGAAATAATCCACTTCGGTTTGATAAAGCTTCCCAGTGCTCGGGTCACTTAGATTTCAATAAGAAGATGGAAAGTGTTGGGTAGTAGAAAGTCAATCCCAGTTGTTTAAGAGCTCTGTGAAATTCTTACCAAACTTGAAAAAGTGATTCCCTAAACCCGTGCCCAGGAGTATGCTGAGGATGTGTTTTCCAGACCGAAGTGGACACTTGCATGGATGATGAGTGCATTATAGGGTCTTTACCTCCAGGCCAGTGGTGATACAGACCCCTATCCCTTAAATCGCTTGGCCCCATCCCTCATTCCTGCATGCCTGATGGGCGCAAGTTTGGGCTGCAAGTTCCCCAGCACTGATGCTCGTTATTTCTGACACCCTGCGGTGTTAGATTCCTACCTGCCATGCTGCCTCAGTAATAATCCTGGCGGGGAAGGGCTTGGCTGTGAAGAAGTCGTAAAGGGTTTTCTCTTTGTAAGTCACTTTTCGCTTCATTTCTCTCCATGCCTATTGATTTTTGTGCTCCCCTTTTCCCGCAAGCCCATTTCTGCCCGCGGCCCGCTCGGCATCCCGGCGGACCCCCGGGGTTTGCTGCGGGAGGGAGCGGCTCCTCCCTCGGCGGGGAGGGCTGGGGGTGGCCGGCGCCGGGGTCTCCCCTCACTCTCTCCGGTTCCCCGCCCGAAGAGGACCCGGACCCGCCTCGCNTGGTGTTAGAGGCAATGCTGGCTGCTGCTGCCGCGAGTGATTTAAGGACAGAGACAGCTGAGGAATTGCCGGGGATCTGAGCCTGTCCTGAATCCGGTAACAAGCAAACCCCGAGAGTTGTCTCTTACAGCTCTGGAGATGCTCCTTCCAGGACGCTGGGCCGGTGCCGGACTGCTGTGCTCCGCGGGTTCGCGCTCTCAGTTCCGCAGCGCGGAGCTCTCCTTATCCCGAGAAAGGGGACACGGGACCCGGGTGGTGTCAAGGTCAGATAAGCAGGGGCCAGGTCGACGTGCAGTCCCTCAGTTCTTGGCCAGAGATGGAGTTTAAAGAGACTGCTTGACGATATCACTGCACTGTCAAACTGTTCTGGCACCGTGTTAGGGCAGCAAAGTCCTGAAAATCAGAATAAACAAAATAAAACCCTCAGCCACTAGTAAATGGACATTGGTTAAAATAAAACCGGGGGGGTTCTTGGTTATATATGTGTGCGAGAAAAAGTTAGAGGGTGAGTTTTTGTTGTTGTTCTTATGGGAGAAGTTTAACATCATTGTGAGACATGCTGCGCATTAGTGCATGCTGTGAACTCTGTCCCACAGCACCTGGTAGACTGGCGTGAGCCCAGGACCAAAGCCTGGTCCCCGGGGGGGTCTCAGCTGCAGTGATCGCTCCTGTCAGCAGGGAGAAAAGCCCCGGCCACCAGCCCATCGATTGCGAGGCCAGGAGGGACCGTTACATCATTTAGTCTGACCTCAGACAGGAGCAAGGCGCTGGCTGGGAAACAAAAAGAAAGCTGCTCAGGACTGAATCTCTGCACTGAAACATGGCATTTCTTCATGACATTGTCAGCTTTGATACATAGATTTTTCTGCAAAAAATGAGATTATTGGCAGGGGCTCTCTGCATGGATCCCGTACACAGAGATCCATGGATGATAAGTAGAAGCTTCTGAGCTTCCGAATATAAAGTCTGGAAGAGTATTTTATGTGACAACTGACTGGTTTTCAATCATTCTTCCTACTCTTCAAAACTAGGGCTAATGGCAGAAATGGAGTATTTTCCAATAAGAAAGAACCTACATAAAAAAGTTAAAGAGTTAAGAGACAAAAAGAGAAACAAATAATATTCTTCAAAGTTGTCTGTAGAAACATTGTAAAAAAATGAAAATTTCAGATATACATATTTTTCTTTCTCTTCTTCCCATTTATTTCTTTTTAAACTCTCTTTATTTTTCTGTTTCTGGCGAGAAAGTAGGGAAGACACAAAAAAGAAAATAGTAGGTGATTATTTAGCAGAGAAATTTGGTATGCTGGCTGCCCTGAGATCAATTTTACTTAACTTTTTTCAAAATAACCATTCACTATATATAGAAAAAATTTGCTATATCCTTTAGGCATAACGCAGTCCCAGTACTCACACTCATAGTATGGGAGTGGATCCATCTTACTGCACTTTGAGACTTCACTTCTAGTTTTATGGATCTATTTTACTTAAGCCTGATGCTTTCTCAGAATACCAGTGATCTCTGAAAATGGAGCGAGACAGCATCAAATAAGGCTCTTCACCTTACATCCCACTGTGTTTGATATTAACAACATCCACAAGCCCCTTGCAATGGCACAGGAATGGAGAATCACAGGGAGGGCCAGGCTGTGCTGGGACATGATCTCAAGAGGCAAAAAGGGTGACTTGCTTCCCCAGCCCTGTGTATCCATTAGTCCAGTGCACCATCTGCCACAGACCTGTGGGTCCTCCTGGGAGCTTGAGAAATGTATATCTACTGCAGATAGTCATGGATGTTTGGCTTGCATGGTGTGGCAGGAAAAGGGATGACAGTGTTTGTGGTTAATGAGGTTCAGTGCAAAGCTGCTTCCTGCAGTAATTTATTGCCTTGGAAAGCTGGGGTATGATGCCAGACAAATAACTGACCCTGTGGGAGGTCAGGACACTGGGAAGGCAGGATCAGGAGGGTGGGAAGATGAGGGGTAGAAACAACATCCCAATACCACTGCTGCTGTCTCCAGCAGTGCCAAGCAATACTTGTGAGGGGGGATTTGTCACAGCTGAGTCTTGGAGAGCCTTCAGCAAGGCCCCTGTAAATCACACTGATTGCCCAGTCAATAAAGAAAATCTCATCAGTCCCCCTAACCAGGCTGTCAGCTTTTAAATATATTTAGGCTTATTTCTGTGTTGTTAGAAGTCCAGAGTAACTGTGCTGACTAAAGTGATGTTAGTGGTGCAAAGTAGGAAAAGAGTTTTAATATATTCCAGCTCAAGGCAAATTCCAGTCTGGTTTATTCTACATGAACCTGGACCCATACCTTGGGATGTCTATTTTAAATTGCTGCTTCTTATTTCAGAGAGACTACTCTCTGCCCACACTGATGTAACTGAGACCAGAAATCCTCCTCTTGTAAGTTCCTTCCTAGCCTGCCTGACTGAGCCAAACCAACCCCTCACCTAAGGGAGTATCTGCAAGGCAGCTCTTGCTGGAGGTGGTGGGGCAGCAGAGCGCCCAACAGATCCCAGGGGGTACAGAGGTGCCCTGGTCGTTAGAGGGCAAAGGAGCCTGACAATGCCACCTATCCATGTGCCACTGGGAAATACTCACTGAGGGCTGCCTGTCTGAAATGTCAGCTAGTGGGACAGGCTGCAAAAATGGCCAGGGGATGCACCAGTCGGGGTTTGTCTTCACTAGTAGATTAGGAAGCACTTGAGAGTCCTCCTTGACACTGCAACGTAATTATATATAATCAGTACAAATTAGAATATCACACTTAAACTGTTAAAGCCAGCCCTGACACCTGCTTTGGCCCATGCAAGTAGCATTGCCCTGCTCAACCCTTGCCCTCTTTGAGGAAGCAGAGTTCTTTGAGGGAACACTGGCTGTTCCCAGTGTGGAGTAGAGCTCTGCCTCAGGATAGACAGCACTGGCTGCCACAGGCACAGCCTGAGCCATGGAACCAGCAGCATCTGCAGGTGGTGTGGTTTGGCAGCACGGTACTGCCTTGAGAGTGTCTGGATGATACCTCCATGCTTCTTGTCCCCTCCTTGCTGCTGGCTTCAGGCAAGAGATGAAATTGGGAAGAGGTCCAGGCTAAAGCTCACTTTAATGACTCATTGCCCTCAGGAATCCCTTTTCCTCCCATTTTTGGTGGTCTGATGTGCTGGCATGTTCACAACTTTCCCTGCCCCAGCCTTCTTTGCATATGCACATGCATGAAGTGGCCAGGGAAATAAAAGTCCCTGGAAATTTCATTGTGTCCCCTGGGAAAACCTGATCGAGGAAAGGCAGGTTTACCTGCCAGCACACCTGGAAATTTTCTGGGCTCCTCTCCCTGCTTCTGCTTCTGGTGTCTCACAGGATTTAGTTTAATGATCACTTAATGTGAACTGCATGAAATATCCGTGTTTCTGCCAATGATGGATTTTTTCAGGAGGAGAAGGAATAACAAGAATTTGCTGTTTTCACAAGGATTCTCACCTAGTGTGGTGGAAAGGGGAAAAGAGGCTTCTAGTTTCTCCTTAAGGATTGTAGAAATATGTTTTAAGATGTGGGGGCATTTATCAAAGTCATGGAGAAACAGAAGTCCAAGGTTTTGAAACAAAAGCCCATGGTGGGATTAGTTTTCAGCTAATGCTGGATCTTCCTTTCTGAAGAATCTGGCCACCTGAAAGTCTCTCTTCAAATGGCAAAATTGTGTCCCTGTATACACACTCCGAAAGGCTTTCTGAATGAGTAAAAACAAGCAATGCATTTGTGCTTAGAAACCAGCAGAACATGATTGGCTCATCTGAGGAAGAAAGACTGAACTCTGGATTTTCAGGTTTTTTTGGTGGGGTGCTTTGAGATAATAAAGGAGATCTGTCTTCTCTCCCAGTTTCAAAAAGGAAATGATTTGGTGCTGACATTGTTCAGCACTCACAGTAACCTATATCCCACCACAATGTGCAGAGCAGTGGGATACTTTTTTAGACTTGCCCTCTTGTTTTTCTTATTATGGTTGAGTCTTCAGGCAGCTCTCCTTGTGAGTGCCGGGGGTGAAGCCCTTGCATGGTGCTTGTAGTTGATTTCCTTGAGCAAAAGGCTCCCAGTGAGTGCTTCTGAAATTGTGCCATCTGCAGATGCAATCCTTGCATTATCTGCTGTGTGCCTCAGAATGAGAGCAGGCCAGTCTGTACTGTAAGAAGGGCTGGAGTTAAACTTGTGTCAGAAACTGTGATATCTTCCATGAAGCAAGCAAAGATTTCCCTTAAGTGGAGGAAAACCACTGAAGAGAGAAGTATGATGTAACTGATAGTCCATACTGACATAAATGTGTTCAAATTCTCCCAGATCTTGGAGCACAGGGCAAAGTTAATTTGTCTTCTCTGCACCTGCTGCAGTCTTCCAATAAAAATCACATATGGCTTTTTCCACCAAAGTAGTGACAACACTTGGCAAAAAATGTTTCTTCATGACATAACATTATTTTCTTCAATAAATCAAATAATAAATCCCTTGTATTTGGAGTGAGAAGAGGAACATCAGGTCTGATATTTTCACTGGTGTCAAAAGGTGCATGTGTATACTTACATAACTCAAAATATACAGCTCATTTAATCTTCACTATATGCACTTAATACATCAAATTGTGGCAACTCTAGAACCACAGGAATAACAGCATTAGAAATAATTTGCTTTACACTGGTTTGAGGAAAGGAACAAATCCATTCTTCCCTACAATTTAGCACACTTTCCTTGCCATCTTGGTGGCACATTCATCCAGGCACCCTGAGTATCATGCTGCCTCCACCTGTTAGCCCCATACCCACCCTGGGTGGCTGTCAGAAAGGTTGCATTTGTCTGAGCATCTCCCATCTGCTCTGCAGAGAGTGTGCCTCTGGCTGGTCCTAGATGGGTTCAGAAAAGGTTCTTGGCTGACCTCTTGGTGCCTTGTGCTGGCAGATGTTGCACCAGATTAAGAAACTGGTGTCTGCCCTCACATGTGCATCTTGTCTGGAGTCTGTACTGAACAGTCCTTGTGGGTTTAAATGGAGGAAGGATGACAGACAACACTGAGAGTTTTATAAGCTGATATGGTCAGAGCTCATGATACAAGGGAGCAAGCTGGGAAAAAAATGTGCCTCTGCCTGGATCAGGATTCATCCTCATTTCCCCTGCAGAGTGCATCTCTTTCCCTTGCTGTATCATAGGCTAGTGTTTTATCCTGATACTGTAAAACCAGTGATGAACAGACTGTGCCCTCCACACCTATGGTATTTTAAACTGGAGTTGAAGGACTACCCCCAGCCAGAGTCTCGATGGGCTCAGTCATGAGGACAACACCCTACAGCATCTTAGGAGAATAACCTATCCCCACACATTTAACTCCATGAGCTTTTCAGTGACTGCCATGGGAGCGATACAGGCTTTTTTACATACTGACCTTTTGTTGAGCAGCTGACTGCAAAAGAACTTCTGGTAATAATGAGTCAACACTTATCAAAGAAAAGACGTGCTGGTCTAATAAAAGACACATGTACATAATAGGCAATTTCAATATTAATTTCTTTGACTTCTGATTGCATAAATTTAGGTCAAAAGTAGGCAGCAAAAAGGGCCATGAATGAGCATTGCCTTCAGAAACCAGATCCTCTGCAGGTATGAAGCAGTGTCACCTACTCCTGTCGCACAAGCTCCCACATCCAGAGAGGCCACAGGAGTAAATGCACCAGTATCAAACTGGTATAAACCAGGAGTAAATATACAAGGCCACTCCTGTCTTTCACTATTCCTAGCAGAAAGTGATTTTCTGCCGCAGCTTCATGGTCATGTGTGCCAGCACCTTTCCCTGCAGCGAGAGTGAGGTGATGTGTCCTGCTGCTGCTTTACCTCTTTCAGGGGATAACAGTCGTGAACATCACTCATCTCCTCTGAGGAACTGCACTAGTTTTTTCTGGGCTACATAGGCCAGGGCACCACAGAGGTGGTCTGAGCCAGCTGGATTCCCCATCACCCTTCACAGAGCCTGGTCTCTGACACCTTCAGGGAGCACACGGTGCCTCCAGCTCTGCTCCGTGTAGTGCAGGTGCCTTCCCTTTGTGCTGACCTGGTTTGCACTGACTTAGTGAGATCTTGGTAGAGAAGATCTGCAGACCTGAAGAGCAGGGCTTGTTTGCCATTTGTAAACTGCATGGACTGGTATGCTGCTAGCAACCTTTCAGGAGTAAACACTGAGAATCAGAGGTAAAAGCTGCTGAAATTCTGATGAATTTGGAGTAAAGTTCAATAAAAAGCAGATGGTGTTTTTAATCATTCTTCTTCCACTCAGTAAATGAGGCCAAATATTCAGAAAGTTCTCTGTAAATATATCACCCTGCTTTTCAAGTATTTCAAAAAAATACTGTAAATATGACTTTAATAAGACAGGCATCCCCCAAAGGGCGGTATCCCGCTTTTAATTGGCCTCATGTCAACACTTGGCAGAAAGGAGCCATTTCTTGCCTCTGATGCTCCCCTGTTGTGTCACTTGTTCCTAAAATAGCCTCGTTCCTTAGCACACATGCTTGTGTTCAGATGGTGGGCAGCCACACAGAACCTGATGTCCAGAAGCACAGATTTCAGGGATTTTAGGTCTTCAAGAGGCAGGGAGCTCCCCTGTGGATTTGCAGGAGGCAGCTTACCCATCTCTAATCAAAACCATCTTGGTTGCCTCTGCATTCTGGGCTCACCAAGAGCAGCCTCCTCTCATCCTGCATTATAGTGTGGAGGTCTATAATAACCCAGCTGCTCCAGGGGCCTTTTACAGTCAACACAAAGAAGTGGGCACTTCTGGGGAAGGACATGGCTCCTCTTCTCCCGAATTGGCTGCAGAAGTGGGGAGGGAAGAACTCTGCCCTGCAAGTGTCCATATCTCCCCACTGTCTGTAAAAGGAGCTTGGGTTGAGCAGCTGCCATAGTGCTGAGGTTGCCCTAATTTAGTCAGACACTTACTGGGGTGCCTTATCTGATGGCCCCAGGGCTTTTCCTACAGTGCTATGGCTGTGAACTTGCCTTGGCCAGTGCTGCTGAGCCCAGCAGCTCCACAGAGCAGCGGCTGCTGTGCCAAATACTGTGGGGCTTGGAGCCTTGCCACTTGAGGGGAAATTCGGCAGCACCCATGATTTAGGAGCACAAACAGACCTTATCCTCCTCCCATTTTTGGATTTGCTTTGTAGCAATGACTTCTGTAAATGCTCAAATCCCTCACCCTTGTGGGAGCTTTGCTAGAGGCTAAAAACTGATAACAAACTCATTCTTATTTTCAATCCCTCCAGACTGTTCCTTCCCGCCGGTGTTCCGCACCATCACTCTTATTCAGCAAATGTTTGAGCAAGCCATGGTTGCCTTCAGCCAGGTATGTACATCAAGTATCTGCACAGATGTTTAATGCCCAGGACCAAGGTGATGCACCTTGGCTTGCCCATGCGTGTATCATGAGGTGCTGCTGTCAGTGTCCTGCACTAGAGGACCCCAGGCATCTGGCAGATGTGGGTGTGTACATGTGGCGCCTGGGGAGGCTGAGCTGGCAGAATCACGGGTGCAGCACAGGCTGTTGTTGCAGAGGGGATGGAGGGGAGAACTGGTGGGAACTGTGCTTCCTGGCATTGGTCCCAGCTGCTCTTCCCACCCTCCTACCAGGCCTGTGTGAGCCCAGCAGTAGCTGGAATTGGCTGTGATAGCATTTACTGCCTTATTTTGCTGCAGGTCACGGCTTACCTACACAAACCAATGGGAAATACCTGCTGATGTTAGTGACAGTGGCTCGTTCCTTTATAAAACTGATTTCCAATAAGCAGAATGCTGTTAGTTGAACTGTAGCTACTTCACTGTGATGCCCTGACTTCCCTTCTAATGAACCCAGTGCAGTTAGTCAAACAGTACTGCTAGCTGGGCATGGTAGTGTTGCAAATAGGCTTGTTATGTATTTAAAACAAAGTGTTTCAGAGGAAAGGCGAGAAAGGCATCAGTATCTTTGGTCTTCTGTTGTCAAAAGTCCAAGTCCTTGAGCACCCCTTGCATGGGGAATGGGACAAGTTGTGCTGTATGAACACCTGCTGATTAACTATTCTTCTGTTGTGTCTCCCTTCAGAGAAAGCACTTTTTTTTTGCATTAATTTCTTGACATGAACATCAGGAGCTGTCAGACGGTGAGAAAGGCTGAGTTTAACACATTTTCCTTTTGCTGGAAATATTCCTGATTGAAGTCTGTGCAGTGGCTCTGTGTGACACCTCCTGGCTTGCCATATAGCTCCATCTCAGAGCCCAGAATCATCCAACAGCCCAGGGAGTCTGGTGGAACTCAAATACTGAACAAGTGCCTAGGACTCACTGCTGTGTTTTCTTTGATGACATAATTTGCTAGGTGCTATGAGTGAAAAATACTATCACACATTCTACCTCCTGCACCCCAAGTGCTACGAATTCCAGCAGCCTGGAGGAAAAAGGGGCTGCTGATGTCTCTATGGGAAGGAGACAGCAGCATCCCTTTGGTAGCTGGCGATGGGTGATTAGCTGAAGGGGCAGTTGTGTCCCTTGTCCAGCCCCAAGTCCCTGGCTCCTCCATCCTCTGGCTCTAGCTTTCAGAGTTCTGTCTGTGAGAACAGACTATGCTGGGCAGCAAAGTTGGTCCCAGTGCCTCATCCTCCCTCTCATTTCTGCAGGAGGCAGCATTTACTAAGAGCACAGAGCATTCCCAATAGTGTAATCCACATTGTTGCTGATGCCTTCAGCTAATTTGCAGCCAGAGTCAGCACCTAATTTGTCTGTGCCCTGGGTGTATGGAAGAGGGAGGTGTGCTCTCAGATTTTATTGAGACCCCTCCAGAAAAAGCTAGTTCAGGATATCTCAGCTGGACAAGCAAATGTTAGATGCCAGCACTGTGCTGCACCTACAGCAGAAAAGGGAGGGAGAGCAAGCAGCAGAACTGGAAGAAGTAGTCGAATAGCCCTTAGAACCGGGTCTTGCCATTTGAGTTTCAGGAAGTGAGCTGTGGGGGAGCAGGGTGGGGCAGAGCAGGAATTGCCGCTCTCCCAAGCAGCAGTTCAGCAGTAGCTACCGCCTTCCTTTGCCCCAAGCCTTGCCTCCACATCGCTCTCCAGGCAGCGTGGGCAGGAGAGCTGTGATGGTTTTCACAATCTTGGCAGCTTACTCCCCTGGGTGGCTGCCTGCTTAGCCTATTCCTCAAGCTGGTGCTAATCCTAATAGCCTGGGTACAATCCCAGCTGCTTCATCAGCAGGTGCCTCACAGCACTAATGGCCATAAAGGCCTTGAACCAGCTCATCTCAAAAAATGATGTATCATTTCCATTGAATACATTGGAGTCAATGAATAGACAAAACCTTTGAGGTGCAGAAGAGGCTCATGTAAAAGTCAAGTTAAACCCAGCTTCCTTTGTGCTGCACGCACGGTCTTTCCCCAAGAGCTCACACCTCATGACCAAGTCACTGGTGGCTTCACCGTGATATGAAGCAATGGAGAAAGCCCACAAAACCCTGTGGAAAGAGATTTTTGTGTGTCTGTGATGAGCACAATCTAATCAGCCTTTAAATGAAAAATGTCTTTTGTATTCCAAAAAACATTGCCATCTTGGGCAACACTCGTGACTTGCTGCCTGTAGACATGGTCTAGAGCCTCTGAATCTATTGAAGCATAAATAGAAAAGCCTCTGTTACACCTAATAGCAGGAAAATTGTCTCGAGGTGGAATTGTTATGAGTAACCCAGCTTCATAAAGCTGTCACCTTTCAGGATTGAGAGCAGTCACAGATGCAGTGCAGGCAGAAATCTACACAAATACCATGGAGAACTTACTGGAGCATTACCCTGCATAGCCACTATAGAGTGAGGATGAATTTCACATGGAGGGCGATAGCCTTTGTGATTTGGTTGCTACACCTGTGAACCATCCTGTCCTGACTGTTCACAGTCTAAATGGTGATTTTTCCTTTCTCCTACAGAAGTTCAAAAACAACCAGACTGGGCTAATACAATTGGTTGTAGTAACTGAACCATAAGTCATTTCCAGAAAATTGATGAATTTATTCATCCTGCAGATTCAACTATCTAGAAACTAGTTCTCTCCAGCCCTCCAACCAATTCATAGTCGCAGTAGCAAGCAGGATATGCTCTGATCAACTAGTGCAGATCCAGAGTTGGCTCATGACATAAAGTCATGACATAAAGGCTGGTTTCTGAACCTACTGAGCAACTATCAGTAGCATTAAGAAAAGGTGTCAAGGATAACCCCATGCTTACTTTTGGGTTATTAACCAACAGGCCAATCAGAAATCCTTTGGATTTATGTTGGAAAACTATCAAAGTTGACAAACTTCAAGAAGTAGGGCAAACCTTTCGCTTTAAAGCACACAGCCTTCGTAGCAAACTGAGACCCTGAAGAAACTTATACCTTGGGATGTTGTCTAGAGGACATTTTCTGATAGTAGATGTTTATTTTTGTACCAGGCATCTTCTGTACCTCTGAAACTGAGTTTGTGTATTGCTCATTAGATGCTAACTTCATTGATCACTCCTGGCAGGGAAGACATTGAACAAGGTTCATCCTCTTCTAATATTTGTGGGGACAAGATTCCTACTCCCACAGGTTTTTACTGGATTTTCCACTGATGTCATGTGGGAGAGGTCAGTGGACCTAGACCAACTCTTGCCATGACTGCAGATGCAATTCCAGGAGGTGGGAGGAGCAGTGCACTGAAGACAACACTCAACTGGCTTTCAGGAGAGTGAAGCAAGTCTGATCTGCAGTTCTTATTGTGACATTTGGGAAAGTAATTTAATTAACCACTGTCTTAATTTCCAACCTCATAATAAAGGTAGAACTGCATTTCCTTGTGGAGGGAAACATCTGTTTGGGGAGTTCTTTACACCGGTAGAACAAGGAGTGTGGGAGCTTAGGCTCTGTGTGATCTTTTCTGTGTTGCCCTGGCTCTTTCCCTTGCCCAGGGAGCCAGGTCTGAGCAGGGAGGCACAGCATGTACTGAACTCTCCTACAGAGATGCTGGATCTCATCCCAAAAACTGAAGATCTGATTCCTGTCATCCTGCAACCACATTTATTTGCCTTTTTATTCTTGCCTTGCCAAGCTGAGAAAGCTCAGGGAAGTATCTGCAGAGATGCAGAGGGGGCAGAGATGCAGAGGGGGTGAGTCATGCAGAGTCTGGCAGCTGACAGCAGAGACCCTTGTGTGGAAGGCTGTGGTTAAAGGAGGTGGGAGGGTTTCTTGCTGGCCACAGGACTGAAGTGGGCAGGTGTTGATGAGTCAAATGAAGGTTATTGCAGAACAATCTCTGAAGGTGAAATCAGTGAGGTTGCTCGTAACACTACGGTATTTTATGGGTCAGCTTGAAGCTCCGATTTCCTTTCTATACCCTCCTACTACTTCTTGTCACCCATGCTGCTCCTACCCTTCACTTTTTCTCTTCATTCACTTTTACTTTCTTCTTCCATTATTCACCCTTCGTGTGCTTATTCCAGCTAAATGCCTTAGCTCCCTTATTTAACATGATGAATTTTCTTTCATAGGCTGACTGATGGTAAACTAATGAATAAAAAAGTGTACTATCATAGCACCAGCCATATGGAAGCATAGTCAGTAGGCTGCTTCTTTTTAGAGGAAAGGTGGGCGTCCACCTCCTGCTCTGGTTCAGATTACTTCAGCATGACATTTCACCTCTCTGCACCACAAGTCCCCATGTGTAACATGGGGTTAATAGTGCCACCTTTCTTTATAGAAATATGGTGACAAAAGCAGTAGTTAAGAACTCCACACAGTGATGGGGCTGATTCATCTGGAGATAGGCATAAGACAATCAAGAACTGCAGAGATCTGGAGCAAATCCAAAAGATGAGGTTTTTCAGGGTGAGACTTGTCCCTGTATTAACTCTTAGCATAACAGGACTCTGATCCTTGTGGGATCACTCTTTTTTTTATAGTAAAAGTAATAAATTAAAATATTTAATAGTAATAAAGAGCAATTCCCTTGGGAAATACCTATTTATAAACACAGAATAATGTATCCAGCTTCTCGTGCGGGTTGTTTCAAAACAATTCATAGGAATTGTTCTGGTGAAAAATTCAGAGGCTGGCTGACATTATTATAGAAAGAGTCTGCTTTCTTTGGAAATGTTACATTTGTGCTGAAAAAAGGCAACACTAAAAATATCACCCAAACTAAAAAACTTGTCTATGGGAAAAATATGTCATCATTTTTGGTAGAGATGTAAAACTTTCATTCTACTAATTTTTTTAATTTCATGTGAGTCTAGAAACTTGGCCTGTGTAATTCCCCTTTGTGCTTTTGATAAATTACAGTCTCGTGAAAGCTGCAATCCAAACGTATTCAATGAACACCAAAAACATGGTTTTGACACCAGAAAAGCTAAGCATGTTTTGAAATTATATCAACTTGACACTGGTTGGTGTCACCACGCACACATATCTATGACTCCAGTCACTGAGCTATGAACAGGGGAGTTCGATGGGGTGAACTGGGAGCTGAGGCATGTCCCATACAGGGGTCAGCCCACAGCAGGATGGACTGCAGAGCCCGCACTGCTGTGTGCAAGTGGTGTCCAGGTGGCCGTGGACCAGCTCATCAAGGCATATATGCAGCTTTAAAATGACTGGAGGGAATTTAGTTGTTACTGCCCTGTTCCTACTTGTCACCGTTCCCTGTCTGGAAGTTATAGACAGCAGCAAAGGCTAGTGGGTGGGATCTCACAGCTCTGGTAGCAATTCTGATACTTCTGTATTATGATGCTGCATGATGAGGTTCAAAGTAAGCTGAAGATTTCCCACTGGAGAAAACCTGGGAGCACTCACTTGCTCTGTTTCACCTGCAGACCAGTGGAAGCAGAATGCTTATCATGTGGCCAGTGACAAGCAGCATCCAGCTGCTGGGAAGCAGCTGCTGCCCTCATAGGTGCTGAACTGAACAGTTACTCCACACAGAGCAGAATGTGTTCTTCCACCAACACATCTTGTTTCAAACAGTAAAACTTTTATTATGTGTCTAAGCATCTGTTGTAACCAGCCTTATCTCTAAACAGATAATAATTTTGTTTTATTTCTAAATGAAGCTGTGACATAAGCCAGAAAAAGTTTTCATGACCTTCTGCATACACACAGCTATTCCCATATATATGCCACAAGAAATGTGCAGTGACACATGTGATGTTGCCTCTGGACACACTTGAGTCCATCAGCACTGCAGACATCTGAACAAACTTTATTCAGAAACGGCCAGTGGTGCTCATGGGATGCTTTTAGAACACAGGATGCTGCATTTTTTAAAAAAATGAGAAGACCTCAGAGGGACAGGAGCTTCAGTGCTGTGGCCCTATTAAGATGGGTCTGAAAAGAGATAGCCTCAAACTGAGAGATGCACTGATCAAAATCAGGAGCATCACATTGCAGACTAATTAACACCCATGACAGCTAACATCCTGTCTGCTGGAGGAAAGGAAACATGCCGTGGGCGTCCCAAGGCTGACATTCATGCCTGCCATTTCCCCCATGTTGCCGTTGTAGGGTGGGCAGCACAGCTGGCAGGGTGCTGGAATGCAGACCACTGGCACCCTGGGCCTGGGAGAGCTGGCAGGCAGACACCTGGCTGGGACACAGTTCTAGGGAGTGCAGTTTGACTGGGGCAGGGCCCCCTTAGCAAATGCCTCCCCCTCCCTTTCTCCTCAGCAGTTTTCTGCTTGGTGTACAGCGCTGCACTCGGAAGTCTTGGAAAGGCACATACAGCCCACTAACATGTAGGAGATCCTGTGCTCCCGAACCTGCCAGGAGTACTGGTAACCCTGGTCATTGCTGGTGATGTCTCCATAGCGCCCAGCCAGGACTTCCCTGTGTTTGGCAGCATGAGGCAGCCCACAGAGGTCTCGCCAGGGCACCTGCTCTGCTAGCAAACAAAGTTCTTTTGGGGTCTTTCCCCATCACTGGCAGAGGATCATCCCTCTCAGAAACTGTTCAGGTGTTCCCAGCACAGTTTTGTCCAGAAAAACTAGCCTTGTCAGCATCTCCTCGACACCGTCTGGAAACTAGCATGAACTGGCCACTCTCAGCATGTGGCTTGGATCAAGTCTCCTTGCTTGTCATCGTAATAGCCTTGAGCAGCAAAGATATGGACTGCCCTGTGCCAGGTCACCCCAGAGTCAGGCCCGTGCAATGTGCCAGCATTGCCACGGCTGGTGTTTTGCATCTGCCCAGTCATCAGGTGCAGGCACTATGAAGGACCACTTTCTTCCCTCAGGCCAGGCCATGGGCAGGATTCCAGCCATGCCAGCAGTGCAGCCCAGGTCTTTTTAGCTCCCTTCTTCACTCACCAAACACACTTTCCCCCCATTCATTTCATAGGTAAGACCTGGGTGCAAGATTCCCTGGTGCTATGAAAGCATTCCAGAGGCTATGTTCACCATAACAGCAGTTTCTACGTCCTCTAACTGGGGCTGCCCTTTGCAGCACCTTCAGGCCTTGAGCAGGTCCCATAGGATGCTCTTTGAGTAGGCCTGGCACATGACTGGTTTTGGGGCACATGGAACAACCCTGGCTTCCCCACAAATGCCGAAGACTTTCACCTTGGCTGCCCACAGTGCTCTCCCATGTAGGGGTGGGTGGAAAGTTTCTTATCAAACATGGAGGTAAAGATGTTTCCTCTCAGAAGACACACCACAGGACCTTTGTATATTTCCTCTATGTGGAAAACATGGTCAGCTGACACTTTCCATGGCAGCCAGGCACAATGCTCTGCCCTGCCCTGCTGGTTCTCGTGGAGACAGCCCCCATTATCTTGGCCAGTCCATGGAGAGAAGATAAGGGGAAAGTGCTGAATGCTGGGTAGAAGACCTTTTGGAATGAAACCAGGCAGAAGGAGTAGGAACAAGAAAGAAAATATCTCCCCTTCTCAGCCTGACAGGAGATTCCCAGCCCTGCAGTGGTGTCGGGTTGTTCCCGTAATGGGGAGAGCAAGGGGACTGCTAACACCAGCACAGAAACTGCATGTCCAGCCCAAGGAGGAGCCCAGGTGTGGGAATCTGAGGCAAAGATGGTACAGATAACTAGTCTTTTGCACTAGTTGAGGGTGCCTGTATCTCAAGCCTGGCTGTGCAGACTCACATGCAGACAGCAGCTGTGTGCTAACCCTCTGCCCTGGGGAACAGCAGCCCCTCTGGAGGCCCAGATCCACACCCAGCCACCTGCCTTCATTTCTGTCTCCTTAACTCTGGGGTGAAGGGTTAAATTATCACAAACACAGAAGACTCTTTTTCTACAGCATCTTGACAGCCTGACTGACTTTTGCACTTGAGACTTAGTGATGGCAGCCCAAAGGGTTTATGGAGAGGATGTCCCTGTCCATCTCCATATTCCTGTTCCCTGGGTTTATCTTGCTCTGGCTTGCACAGTTCTGCTTTAGCTACGTGTCTCCAAGTCCCTTCTAACCCTCCCAGGGAGACTATTTTCTCACCCTTACCACTGCAGTCCATTGTGTTTGGGGCAGACCCTACTGGTGTATGGGCTGCAGGGTCCTCCCCAGTCCTGGGTGAGCCCTAGGACCAATTGGAAAAAGCAAATCTGTGGCAGTGTGCACCTGCTGGCAGTGGTCTAGAAGGTGAGTTCCTCTGCCCTGCAGCCACAGGTGGACATTACTAGTCCGGAGACCCACTTCAGTGCCCAGAGCTGACCTAGGTGGGACTCCAAGCTAAAGCCAGAGAAAAGCCAGACTAAATGTTTCAGGCTTAGGGAAGTTTGGCATTTTCCTTTTCCACCTTATTTCCATTCCCACATGATTTCCTGGATGCCCAGAGGAAATGACTTTGTTCTCCTCAGCATCCTCCCAGGGAGGAGTAGTGAGATTTATGGGTGAACAAAAGGCAGATGAGAGCTAGGTCCTGTTGTTAACTCAATGCAAATGCACTTGGCATGTTCTTGTGCATCCCACTTGTGACAGTGGCAAGAGGCACCTCTGAAATCAAGGAAGATGAGCCATAGAGGGATAGAGGGCAATCCCAATACTATGATAAGCCTCATGCCTGAGATGAGCCAAGTAACACTCATCTTCCCCTTGCTCAGGTGTGCCTGAAGCAGTGCCTGTTCCCTGACAGGGAGTTTTCAGTGCTCATTGAAGCTAGCAAAGCTGGGCAAGCCTTATCTCATCAGGGTGAGATGACTCCAGGTTTGTTTGGAGATCAGCTTCAAATCATGCTGTGGTGTCAGCCTGTATGGGCTATTTCAGCCAACAGCATGAATGGAGCCAGAGGTTTTCCTCCCACTCCCCATCTGTGCTCTCACATTTGGCAGGACTTTTAAGTCCAGTCACAGAGTTATTCAGTGCCTCTACTGCCAGACAATCTCCTGCTATCCAGGTCCAGGTGTACTTAGCTCCCAGGTTTAGCCAAGCATGGGTGCTGCAGCCTCACATGGCTGTGGGGGACCCAGAAGGGCTCTCGACCCTTAAGACCGCCAAGGTCAAAATGGGTAAACAAACTCAGACAGCTCTTACTGCATGACACCTCCTACTCCTACTCTTTCTCCAATCTACACATCACCTCCCACAAATAGCACCTTTTACTTCAGCCTCCATAAAACTGGTTAATAGTTAAATGTCAGCCAAAGCAGCAAACCTTTGCAATTCTCAGCAGCCCTGAGCTCCCTGCTACCATGCAGTTGGCACGGCAAGCAAGGGCTTGGAAGGAAGCAGCATGTATGTGGGTGTGTTCCTCTCGTTGCACAACAGAAGGGCATTACTGGAGCATTGCTCGTGTTTCTAATTCCACACGTGACCCAGTCACCTGCTCTGCAGAGGAAAAATGAGCTAGGCAGGAAACAACCAAATGAAGCTGCAGTTGGCCGACGTAGGAGAATCTTCGTATGCCTTGAAGGCGTGGTTCACCTTGTATCACTCTGACTGCTCTCTTTGAGGTCTCTGAAGATCTGAGTGTTACCTGACATGGGAACCAGGTGTAAATGAGATAGAAAATACATCTGTACTTCTTAACCTTTCATAAGAGAGGGCAGACTGTAAGGACTATTTAATTTTAAAACAGTTATAGCCATAAAAGCAAAATGCCATTTACTTGAATGTCAAAATGAAGTCCCACTGAGTTGCTCACCTCTGGTTAGGAAGAGGGATTTTAGCCAAATTCATTGCATCTATTTCTTACTGAACAATAATCCAAAAAAGGTAATATGCGTACTGTCAACTATTGTTTTTCTAAGCATCTTATACTCAGTCTGACACCACAAAACTCATCCAGGAAGATGCCTTATCCTTGCCCTCCCTGCATATGAACTGTATGCAAGCCCTTCTTAGAAATGCTTTTGATCAAAAGGGCTCATCTCTGTGAGTCAGTCCAGATACTGCATATCCGTATAAAGGACTCAACATTATTCTGGCTGGGTATGAATTTGGGTTCCTCCAAGACTCCGGGTATGAAGCTGCTGTGGGACCTGGCATCACCAGAGTCACAGGAGAGCTGTTCTCACCTCTTCTGCAGCCAAAGATGTTGGCTGCACAGAGGTCCACAGCATCTATGGACAGACCTGCCCACTGGTGTCTGCATGGCCCATGGCACTGAAACAGACAATTTGTTTTAAAGTGTCTCTCAAATGGTTATTAGTAAGACTAGTAAGGAAGCTTTTGTATACTCAAAGCCTGATGTGACCTTTGGGTATATCAAAAGCAACTACCAGAAGTAAGGATGTTAATTTTACTTTAGAAAAGTGTTTGAAACACTGGAACTGAAGGACTTTTGACATGTTGGTGTCGGTATTTTTTAAAGGATTTAAAAACTTGATGAAACTGCAGAAAGATGCCTTAAAAACTGGTCCAGGATTTGAAAAAGCTCTGCAGAACAAATCTGAAGGATATCAGTCCAGATAACTTATTACAAGGAAGGTCAGATAAGTCAGGCTGTGTGTTCATTCATGTAGGGGAAACAACAGCTGGAAGAGTCTCTTGAAAGTGGGAGAAATTGGTGTTAGGAGAAGTGATAGCTGTATAAGCCGGGAAAAATAAAATATGGAAAAACCCACACCGTTAATAGCCATTGAGAAAGTTTGAACCATGGTAAAAAAAAAAAAAATCAAGGTAAATGGTGGTCTCTGCTGAGATTGCCAGGTCTAAAGAAAGAGCCTTTTGGGGCATGGAGGGGAGGTGTGTGTGCGTTAACTAAATGCAGAAGCATTTTGGCCAGACACACATTGCTGGCTGGGCTCACCCAAGATTAACCAGATCTAGTTCCCTGTGGAGATGCAGCCAGACTAGATGGTTTCGTGTACTGTTTCCTGGTTTGTGAATGAACCTATGTGTCCATGCTACCCGTTTTCCTAAGGAAAAAAAGAAAATAGTCTCTCTTCTGGTTGATATTTCCTCATCTTTCAGTCCTCACCTAAGTATAGTTTCCATCAACCTCATCAAAGTGTTGTTCACATACTCCTGCAAGGCCAAGACCAGATCTTACTCTTGGCCTTTCTCGTGGCTCAGAATGTGACTCTGATGTGCCACTTCCACAGCTTCATTACAAGAACAAGGGACCGGTTGCAGGACAGGAAAAGAATAAGCATCTAAAGGGTCCAAACATATCCAGATGCATCTAGAGAGACAATTCCTCACTTTCTTGGGCAATAAGGAATATTTAACTACAGCCAGCCACACTTTGCTTTTATCCACTGTCGTGAGGTTGAACCCATGGTGGCCTTGGATCACAGCTTTCCAGAAATCCACCAATGAGCAACCATCTCCCCTTGGCTAACAGCAGTAGCCCTACTTCTACCCAAGAAAATATGTACACTAACTATAGCTCACAAATACTAAGTAAAATGGATTTTTTTACTTCTTATATTTCTCTTTTTTGATATAATATATCTAAAAATAATCCCTGAAACCCCCCTGTCTTAAGTGTTTCTTGAAAAATAACAAAAACCCCCAAGAAACTCTCTAGTCAGTTATAAACAGATGATGGGGAAATCCTGCACTTGACTAATTGTAGTACTGTGGCTGGGCTTCATCTTTGGGGATTTCTCAAGGTTCAGCTTCTGCATGAGTGAGCTCAGAGCCAAACCGAAAGCAAAAATTGGTCTCTGCTTGGAGCCATGCTGAGCCAACCACAGGTGAAACAGGTGAATCTGCAACTCTGCTTTTACTGACCCACACCAAACCAAACAAACAGATCTTTTTGGTTCTGGCTTGAAGAAGAAATTTGAAATGAGCTCAATTTCTTAAGAACAGCTGCCCAAACTCTTATTTTTGGCAGGCAGTTTTCTTGCTGAAAGTGGAAGAAATGCAAGAAGTTGTCTCACTTTTCAAATAATTGGTTTTCAGCTGAGAAAATAATTTTTTTAGTGAAAGCATTTTATATTCAGTTAAACATTTCATGATGCAGAAGTAATTTCCGAAACAGTTTTCATCTTTCCTTCATTCTGCAAAGAGACAAATCTAACCTATTTTTCCCCAGAAAATTGACCACTTTGACCCCATCGAAAGCTCACCATGTAGAAGGCTGAGGTTAGGTAGCAACACAGCCAAGCTACCACAGCTGCCCCAGCAACATCCTGCTCATGAACCTGGACCCTGCACATCACTGCCCCCATCCTCACCCCAGGGAANCTGACACAGTAACTGTCCCTTATCAAAGCAGTCAATTGACTCTATAGAATCAAAGAATCATTTTGGTTGGAAAATACCTCTGAGATCATTGCATCCAAGCATTAACCTGACACTGCCAAGTCCACCACTAAACCATGTCCCCAAATGTCACATCTACATGTCTTTTCCAGTGATGGTGACTTCACTACTTTCCTGGGCAGCCTGTNTGGTGGTCTCTGCTGAGATTGCCAGGTCTAAAGAAAGAGCCTTTTGGGGCATGGAGGGGAGGTGTGTGTGCGTTAACTAAATGCAGAAGCATTTTGGCCAGACACACATTGCTGGCTGGGCTCACCCAAGATTAACCAGATCTAGTTCCCTGTGGAGATGCAGCCAGACTAGATGGTTTCGTGTACTGTTTCCTGGTTTGTGAATGAACCTATGTGTCCATGCTACCCGTTTTCCTAAGGAAAAAAAGAAAATAGTCTCTCTTCTGGTTGATATTTCCTCATCTTTCAGTCCTCACCTAAGTATAGTTTCCATCAACCTCATCAAAGTGTTGTTCACATACTCCTGCAAGGCCAAGACCAGATCTTACTCTTGGCCTTTCTCGTGGCTCAGAATGTGACTCTGATGTGCCACTTCCACAGCTTCATTACAAGAACAAGGGACCGGTTGCAGGACAGGAAAAGAATAAGCATCTAAAGGGTCCAAACATATCCAGATGCATCTAGAGAGACAATTCCTCACTTTCTTGGGCAATAAGGAATATTTAACTACAGCCAGCCACACTTTGCTTTTATCCACTGTCGTGAGGTTGAACCCATGGTGGCCTTGGATCACAGCTTTCCAGAAATCCACCAATGAGCAACCATCTCCCCTTGGCTAACAGCAGTAGCCCTACTTCTACCCAAGAAAATATGTACACTAACTATAGCTCACAAATACTAAGTAAAATGGATTTTTCTACTTCTTATATTTCTCTTTTTTGATATAATATATCTAAAAATAATCCCTGAAACCCCCCTGTCTTAAGTGTTTCTTGAAAAATAACAAAAACCCCCAAGAAACTCTCTAGTCAGTTATAAACAGATGATGGGGAAATCCTGCACTTGACTAATTGTAGTACTGTGGCTGGGCTTCATCTTTGGGGATTTCTCAAGGTTCAGCTTCTGCATGAGTGAGCTCAGAGCCAAACCGAAAGCAAAAATTGGTCTCTGCTTGGAGCCATGCTGAGCCAACCACAGGTGAAACAGGTGAATCTGCAACTCTGCTTTTACTGACCCACACCAAACCAAACAAACAGATCTTTTTGGTTCTGGCTTGAAGAAGAAATTTGAAATGAGCTCAATTTCTTAAGAACAGCTGCCCAAACTCTTATTTTTGGCAGGCAGTTTTCTTGCTGAAAGTGGAAGAAATGCAAGAAGTTGTCTCACTTTTCAAATAATTGGTTTTCAGCTGAGAAAATAATTTTTTTAGTGAAAGCATTTTATATTCAGTTAAACATTTCATGATGCAGAAGTAATTTCCGAAACAGTTTTCATCTTTCCTTCATTCTGCAAAGAGACAAATCTAACCTATTTTTCCCCAGAAAATTGACCACTTTGACCCCATCGAAAGCTCACCATGTAGAAGGCTGAGGTTAGGTAGCAACACAGCCAAGCTACCACAGCTGCCCCAGCAACATCCTGCTCATGAACCTGGACCCTGCACATCACTGCCCCCATCCTCACCCCAGGGAAATTTGAACACATCCTAACTTCAGAGAGCCTGCTCATGGCAGAACTCTTCAGGCTATTATTCTTACATTATAAAAACATTTCCCAGGAAACTGGTAGCAGGTTCTTAATTTGGAAAGGATGACCAGATCCCTTCAAACTGGTAACCTGCTTCTTGCACAGACCCCAGGTACCTGCTGTGTCCAGGGTATAACCCGTTCAGGCAGAAACCTGGTCCCTGTTCCACCTGTGGTGCCCTGATTTTGTTGAGCTCCAGGCACTGTGCCATGGTAAGCAAGGTTAATAATTATCATGCTAATGTCTAGATCAACAACATCAGAATCAATCAAACATGTGCACCCTCAAACCAAAACCCCAGTTTTTATATATATACATGTATATATATATATATATATATAACATGCTGACACAGTAACTGTCCCTTATCAAAGCAGTCAATTGACTCTATAGAATCAAAGAATCATTTTGGTTGGAAAATACCTCTGAGATCATTGCATCCAAGCATTAACCTGACACTGCCAAGTCCACCACTAAACCATGTCCCCAAATGTCACATCTACATGTCTTTTCCAGTGATGGTGACTTCACTACTTTCCTGGGCAGCCTGTTCCAGTGTTTGACAACCCTTTTGGTGAATCACTTAAGCATTCATCATTGGGTTTCAAATCAGCCATCTGATGTTTCCTGATTTATACATGAAGAGCATAAGCTTTCATTTTGGGAGAGTGACTTGCATAAAGTCTGTGCTCACCTTGAGGAAATCATCAATATCCACTGCTCTTCCACACTGAAGTTCAGCCACGGTCACCTCCCCTCCTCCTCTGGCTCTGCTTTTCTACTTGGACTTCTCCATTCAGACCCTGGTAGTACAGTTTGTAGTTCAGATGCTATCTAATGAGCAGATCCTTCAAAACCAATGGAAATGAGAGAGCCAGCAGCTCTCTATTTTAAAGAAACTTAGAAATATAATAATTTGGGAGGATATTAAAGACAGAAAGGGAATTTACCTGGACAGACTTGGTCTGAAGGGGACTGCTAGCACAGCCACAGGGAAACCCACAGCACACAAGAATATAGGTTCAACCTTTAAACACATTTCATCTGCTTCACATATCATAAATGTTTCTCTAGCCTCTTTGTTGGGTACAGTGCTAATTTCAAGGTAACAGCTCTTGTTTTTCGTTGGCTTCACAGATACAGGAAAATGAAGGAGACCAGGCAACCTGAGGGGAGCGGTGCTTTTGAAGCCCTTTATCCTCACAAAAATATGCATCAGAAATCTAGGACACTGTAGACCATCATTCAGAAAATGCTGCCACTCTAAACAGGTGCCAGATGGATGCATTGCAATGTAGTATATAAATTGAGATGGCTAGTGATTCTTAACAAAGGTTTGGCCCTGTGGACCAGAACAGCTTTCTGTACCCTAGCAGACACAGAATGGGTTATGAAGTATGATGTTCCCGGCATCTGATGTTTGTTTTTCAGTTGAGTTTTTTGGTCATTTTAGTTTTTTTCCTGTGACTGTTCTGCGTTCATGCATCTAAACTCTGCGCAGCTCATACATGTTGTAAAAATAATTGAATCCTTCTCCTGTGTCCTGTCCAAGTAATTGTGCTGCATATTTAGCAAAGCATCACAAATCAGACTAATTTTCCTTTTCCTGGCAGCAGTGGAGAAAGGGACTTTGATTGTTCTCCAGGGCCCAAAGGATTTGGTTTTCTTCTTAGAAAGACCCCTTCCATTATTGGCCTAAGATCTAAGTCCTCAGGGAATTAAAAATACCAGCTTTTCTGAAAGACTCTCTGCCATGGTCTTAAACTGCAAACATCCCTGGACACCTCTTCTCTTCACAGAGGCAAAACATCCAGCCCACACACAGGACAACCAGCCCACCTCACTTCATTGACTTTTTGCTTTCCTCCTACATTCAAACAAGTTGGTACTTCTTCATAAAGCCTACACTTCTTAAATTACTCAGGTGATGAACTAATGTATCATCTTGAAGGTGTGGGAAATAACAGAGGCTGAACCTCCTGATTCAGCCTCAATTGCACTATTTGTCTTATTAATGGACAATGAGCATCTTCTGTTTCCCCTCAGTGCTATTCATGCCTGCTGAGAAGTGACTTATCAGAGAGAGATGACTGAAAAAGAAGAGAAAGGTCTAAATGTATTCTTATTAATTTCTTCTCACACCCAGTTCAGATGTAGTTTTTCGTTTCCACTGTTTGGGGTAATTAAAAAGTTTCAGTTATTGTTCAGTTATTGTATTAGATACACTTCCCATCAGAAATTCCCCTAGATGGTATCTTTAGACAGAATTCTTAAAATCAATTTGCAGTGTCACTTTTGTGATACCATGATATATATTTGGGCTTCTTTTTTATTTTTTTTTCTGCTGCTGAGAAGCATAAGGAAGAACAACAGTCTTTCCTGGTTCTTTGAGGTTTATTTGGTGGAGGTTTTGTGTTTGGTTTGTTGGGAGATTGGTGGGGGTAAGTGTTGTTTGGTTGGGTTTTGCATTTTTATTTTTTTTCCTGTGGTAGTGCTACTGGCAATTATAAATCTCGTCTTTGTTTTTCTTGGCTTCTTCTTGGGTGACAGAGGAAGGTTAATGGGAACTCAGCTGACATTTACAGAACAAAGGCTGTGCCTTTAATGGAAATATTTTCTTTAGTAGATAGCATTAAAAGGGTATAATTTTAAGGTGCCTTCAAGGAAAAAAAAAGAGGAATTAAACACAGAATTTTGAGTAAAAGCCCATTCAAGCATTTTTCATCTTGCTTATGTTGCGTGGAAACACTTATGCGATAGCAAAACACATTAATTCACTTTGTTAGTCATCCTTTAACATGACTATATGCTGCTTCACAAAGAACAACCAAGGTAAGGATCTGAGAACTGAGTGATGGGAAAAGCCTAAACTCTGGCAGACAGAAAGGGTCTTCTGCCTTCAAGGACAGCAAGCTCACAGTCCCACTGCCATGTAATGCAAAACGTCAGAATATATGTCACAGCTTGCAAGGATTAGATAAAAGTTTGTTAATTGATTCTACTTTGGAGCATAGAAGATACCCAAAGAATGCTCCAGGTCCCTATAAGCAATCCTTTCTTTGAACTCTGTGCCCTTCTGCCCATGGGGACAGAAACTCATGTACTGGTAAAACTGAAATGTTCACCAGTGTATTACAATTTCTGCTTTTTCTAGGAAAACAGTTCCTAATGAAATAAGAACCTACATCGGCGTAATCCCATATTCTTCTGTCAAGAGTAAATAAAATTAATCAACTATAGGCTTAAAAGAAAAAGCTTCTTATAAAAGCATGAAATTTGCAACTATTTCTGAAGCAAGTAGAGTCCTTTGCTGTTAGAGATAGAAACCTGGTTTAGGTGGTTCAAAAACCTGATCCAACCTGCTAATTCCTACATTCTTATGTTTTATGTACACTAGTTTTCTGCAACAAAATGGCTCAAGATGAAAATTCAGCTATGTTAAAGGCTTCTATGAGCTGCTGAGTATTTGAGTACGGAGGTTTGCTGTGGTCATCTGTAGGGGCTTACTACCACCACACATCTTCACAGATCTTGGTTTCAATTGCAACTACAAGCAGAAGTTCCAAAATAGAAAGGAAATTCCCCCCAATGTTTTTAAAATCAGGAAGTAGAAGGATGCTGGTAAGATATCCAGAGTTAATACAAATGCTAGCCTCATTCACAGAGTATCCCATTCTTGTTGAGTGCTTCTGCAACTCAGATTTTTGGGCCTCCCCATCCCTGAGTATATTTTAAATACAATGTAAGGAAATTGAGCTTGGCTGTTCAGAAAACCACAGCCCCTAAGGACCAGATCACAACATAGAAGCCTTCAGGTTGTTTAAATGGTCCTCAAGGATTTGCTCTGTAGACACCTAACACAATGAGCATGAAAAAAGGACAGGATGGTCCCCTTGAATGGACACTGTGTGGCTCAGAACTATTATGGATGTGAATTATAAATACAGTCTGCAAATCTGCCCTGGATGTCTGCATTTTTTATTTCCATGTAAAAATAACAGGATTGTGTAAGCACACAAATACTGCCTACCCATGTCTATGGATGTCTGCATATGTAACTGTGCATTTAGTGGGATTGATCCTGTTTCGTTTTCCTTACATTATGCATTTTTTATAAGGAGACAAAGATAATAATGCTCAGAGAGTTCCAAGACTGGCTAGCCTCCTCAAAATTAATATTTTCTTGTTCAATTTGGAATAAATAGATAGAATAAAAATAGCTTGTTTAGTGAAATATAGTCACTCACTCCAAAAGCAGAATTCTGCTTTATCACAATCAGCTCAGAGCAGTGGCCAGGAGCTTGTCTGTTACAGTGGCTGTATATCCAGTATTGTCTGATAGCCCTGGAAGACTTTCCTAAGGCTGGACCACTATCTGCACTGATTTCAGCTCCTTTCCAGCACAGAGTACACAGGCTGATGGCAGCTTGTGTTTGGAGAACCAATTAGAGCTCCCAGACCTTCCTCCTGGCCCTGGGGTTTGGGGATCTGGTTACATTCAGGTTAGAAGATATTTGCAGTAGACACTTAGTCCTGTTAAGTTGCATATTTTTGAAAGAAGATTTGTTTGGCCGATTGCTTTTGCTCTCCCTCTGAGGGCATCTTTTGATGTCTCATACTGAAAAGAAAAGAAGCATGGAGAGGTCTGTGAGCTGACAGGATTTGAGAAGACCTAGAGAAGAACAAGTCTACCTTGGTCATGTCTTTTTCTCACCTTGCAAAACCCATCTTCTCCATTCTGTCTTTTGTCCTGAAGGTGGGGAGGATAGCAGAGGTGCTGCTGTGCTAACCTTGCAATCAACTGAGGCTCTCATCTGATGGGACAATGGAATATGACGAGACAGATAATGTGCCCCAGTTACTTGGACTGATAAATGGCGTTCAGCATATTTAAAATGCAACCTAGATGAATGTCAGTGTTATTTGTACTGGGGCTGATGGATACAGGTTTTATCACATGTGTGTGTATGTGTTTTCTGGTTTCTGAAGGTCTGCAAAGGCTTGAAGTCATCTGTGAAAAGTTAAAACTCCCAAGTGAAAAATACTAAAAAATAGCTTGAAGTCACACACAGGTGGTGTTGACAAATAAAAATTTCCCAGGGGTCCAAGACAACTTTTGCTTCATCTTGAGCTGGCTGAATGGTAGTTGATGAAGCATGAATGTGACAGCTGTAGATTCTTCTTTGTGTTACCGAATAATCAGAAACCCCACCATTCGCTTTTTCAAATATCCTGTGGTTTGTAATCACTAAATCAGTCAGCTGCTGTGAAGATGACATAAGCAATGGTCATCGCAGCACTGGGGGAAGACCCAGTGGAGCAATAATGACCAACATGTCCCAGAAAATGGAGAATTTTGGTCGTGGGAATGGCAATAGCAAATATCTCAAACAAAAAAAGGCACATGGTTGCTTTCAAAATAATAATGCAATCCAAGATAAGTCACTTGATTGGCAACAAAATGAAGAGCTCATTTAAAAGAAACCGAGCATTTCTAAGTTGTAGAAAACTGTCATGATTGCACAACAAGCCACTAGATACTGAGGCAAGACACCAACCTGCTGCCACAGGTCTTATGATGCTGTCAGTCACATGAACCAGGTTTTTAGACAAAATCTCTCTAATGTGCTTTTTGGGCAGTTACTCAGCAGATCAGCTGCTACGGCCCTTGGTAAAGCTTTCTATCTGATCCATTATGTAGCATTGTGTGTTCTTAAATTCTCGTTTTCAGGAGTCCCTAGCAGTGTTAATGAGGGACATGGGCAAAGGCTCCCAATCTCAGCAAGGTGCAGGGGCAAACTTTTACCTTTCTGTACTCCCTTGTAGATTGTTACAAGTCTAAAAATCATAGCTGGTCAGATTAAAGGGACTGTTTCTTTCTTTACTTGTTTAGTTCATCATATGCTTCTAGTTTATCAGCCTCCCACATGCAAACAAGAAGTGTAACACTTCAGAACCTGCAAGTTCCTCTCTGAGGAGGAGGATGGTGTGAAGAAATGTCACCAGCAATTGCTTTCTGAATGCACAGTGGGCTGGAACATCCTCTCACTGGCACCTGCTATTATGTAGCCTTGACAGGACCTCACTTGCTGACATATGCAATCCCATCTGCAGATCTGCCTTTGCTGTCATTCCTTCTTTTCCTTTCTGCCTTCTGCTTAGTCAAACTGGAGGCATAAACCCAATTGCTGTCTGGGCCTGGGAATGTTTTGTACTGCATGACTTGGACAAAGCAGTGGGGAATCCATCTTAGAGCATCCCCAGCGTCATGGCAGGCACTTAAAGCAGCTATTTCAAAATTTGCAGGAAAAACCCAACATGGCAATCCCGGGCTTCTTTTGTCATAATGGAGGCATGAGAGATCCATGCTGCTGAGGGGAACCTTGGCAACTAAATGGGATGCACCTCAGGGCACAAAAGAGCAGAGTGAGAGCTACTGCTGGGGAGAACAGTTTAAGAGTGAGGTGCTACTGTTGGATACTGTGAGCAGTATGGGTGGAAGGAAAACAGTGATGTTATTTCCTAAGAGCTGCACAAGGAGGATGTCTGCCTTTATCAGGAACTGAAAGAAGCTCTTTTCTACAAAGAAGGGCAAGAAAGAGTTTTTATTCCACCTCATTTTATTTCTTCATCTGGAAAATAGGCTCCCTCCAGTTTTCCTCTTAGACTGAAAGAAGCGTGTTAGCAATCATCTTGTGTATGCTACTCTGTATGTACTATGTATTTAATATATATGTGTGGTGGTGTGGGAAATACTGAACCTGTGATTTAATCCCCTTTATAGCTGATGGGCAGAAAAAGGCAGTTCCAGTTGCAGAAACCCTCTGAGCTGTCTTTGGTTACTACTGTAGGGCAGAATTCCTCTCCAGTCAGACCTGCCTTGCTCTTCTCTGGCCTATGGAGAGAGTCTGGGTAACTAACTTGGATGTAGAACTGTCAGTTTTAAACAGAAAAAAATAGCCCATGGGTGTTACACCCGCTTCTTTTGAACCGACAGGTATGTCTTATTTGTTCCTTGTGATGCCCCTTGGGCTGGCTCTGTCTATTCACAGTATCAGATTTTGACTGCATCCTCTGTGGGCAAAAGCTGTGCTGTGTTTGAATAACACCTTGAGCAATAAGACGTGCTCCTTCAGTGAACCTTAGAGTTGCCACACACAAAACTGACAGTAACTATTATCCCAAAAAGTGAAAGAATGCTTGTGTCATGCTTCTGTGATTTCAGTGTTGGGATACCAATGCCATTGTAAATGGCAGGATGAAAGGAAAAAAATTGAGACATATGTCATAGGTCAAAAATCATGGCAGTGCTAGTCAGCATGTCTTCACAACAGTGATTGTTGTTAGTTTCTGCCATCTGAGACTCTGAGCCTCCATTCCCAAACACCCTGAGAATAGTTCAGTTGGTTAGATCATGGTGCTAACAATGCCAGGGTTACAGGTTCTGTTCCATGGGCTATTTGCTTAACCGTTGGACTTGATGACAAGAAGGGCAAATGTGCAGGCATGCACCTTTTGTGTACTCCTATCAAGAGAAAAGTGGTTACTCTTGGTCATAGGAGACCACAGATTTACTTCCGCCTAAGTTGTCCAAAACTAGCTGAACACCTATAAGCACCATTTCCCTTAGAAATCCTGAACTGCATTCACTTCTCTGGGAATCTTTATAAAGAGAGATCTTTATTTCATGACATGGCTCACTACTAAGTGAAAGCTATATGAGATGCAGAGATCGAGGATTGAAAGGGAATACTATAAAGATGTCTTCTGGCTTCATGCACTTTTGTGTCAGAAAAACCTTGCAAATTTTGTGTTTCTCCATGCTTAATCTGAAAAAGGAGGATGGGAACACTGCCTTTCTTCCATCTCATCTCTTTGTTCATTGCAACCTGTGTGTTCCTGGGGGCAGTGGCAGCCTCTTGTGAGAAATATCCAAGAGCACAGGGCCAGATCCTGCCATGTCAGATCCCATTACCAACCTTGCACAGTCTCAGACAGAGCTAAGAGAGGAATGAGTTGATTTGGAAAAGCTCTGATCACCTAATTCCCTTGGACATTGCCATGACCACTTTGAATAACAGTCCTGACACTGCAATCCTGGAAAACATTATATTGGTATGGAGAGGCTACATATGAACAGCAGCCTTACATTCAGCAGAAGTAAGAAAGGGAAAATGGAAGGGAAAAGGCCAGCCATGTGGATATCACGTGTCGGAGCACAGCTCCTTCATCCTGGGATAAGTCAGGGCTGGTGCAGGCACCAACTCTGCTTCAGGAGAAACATGTACTCTGTGCTCAGAGCCAAAGGGGAGTTGTGATTTAGGCTTTGGTGACTGATATCCAAACCTCCCTGGCCTGCTTGATCTCTCTTACATGAGGAATTAATGATATTTTTAGACACAGGATGATGAGCTGGGTGAGGAACTCTTTACTCACCCCATGAAAGGTTTCTGAGTCTTACAAATTTTCTGAAGAAAATCCCATCCTGTTTGCACAAAACTTATTTCCCAAGGTGTTTCCCAAGAAACTGGAAAGGAAGAGAGTTGCACTGAAATAATTAGCAGTGTGAAAACCAGGCTAGACAACCAGTATCAGACATAAACCTGCCAACACTGGGCCACTTTCCTTTCTCTTGTTGCAAACTAGAAAAATGAAAGTTAAATTCAGTGAGTGAATTTTAGTTGCAACATCATTCCTTGTGATGTCTGGTTTTGGATATTTTCAGTCTCTAAGAAAAACATCTTCTTAATATGCAGAAGTAACTTCCCTTCTACCCCTCTTGCAAAATTATTCCAGGAAATGATGAGAAAAATAATAGTCTGGTGAGGAATCCATTTCCAGGAAAGAAAAAACAAACCTCAGACTGGATGGGACAAAGACAAGAGAAACTGAACAATGTGGAGGGGAAATGTAATCACAGTTACTGGGAGGTAGCTGCACATCTCATTGCAGAAATAAAAATGGGTTCAAAAACATCACATGGGTTGCGATGAGATGTATTAAAATTTTTGAAATAAATAAGAATATTATTTACATTTAGCTTAAGCCCACTCCTTATGCATTCATTTCAAATCCAGAATGAGACAGGGATCTTGAGAAAAAAACTTCTGTGTAGCCTTATGAGGGACATTAGGAGAGCACACAGAGTCAAGGCAGCTAAAATAGGTTTGCCCATGCAACCATGAAGTGGACACTTCCCAGCTACTTCCCAGTTTGGCCTGGCAATCAAGATCAATTTCTTTCCTCAATTCTTCAATGTAATTTCCCATGTTTTTATTAGAGGGAGACTAGAGACACCTTTATTGATTCGTTGTGCAGGCATATACATCCTTTCACTTCAGATTTTCTTGTTTGTGAGTCTGAGTTTGAAATCTGAGGCTCCCAAGCCCCTGGCAAGAAGAATTAGCTGTGTTTATAAATCTGAATGGAAGAAAAGTGACAACCCAGCTTAAGCCAAGTCCAAGGAGGTGGCTATGACTGGACAGCCATTCACACCAAAGTAATAGATTCTCATTCCACTTCTGTTTGGGAACAGTTTTTTCAGGTATTGTTGTCATGTAAGTCACTTTACCATAGGTGCAGTCATTCACGTGCCAGCTGCTCAGCTGCTTCAATGTGGGTTCTTCCAGGCCACCAGTCCTCCCAAGAAATGCTACTCAGTGTGGGTCTCTTCTTCCACGATCCACAGGACTCTATCAGGCCCCTCTGCTCCAGCAAATGTCCCACAGGTTCACAGCCTCTCTCCTACAGCACTTCAGCTCCGCGCAGAAATCTTCCAGTCTTTCCACGGGTGTGCTACAAATCCTTGCTCCTATGATCCCCCACAGTTGTCCTGGGGCCCTATTCCAGTGTTTAAGGCATCTTCTCTTTCTCCTCTCTCTGACCTTGGTGTTAATCAAACTCCTCACCCTCCTGTCTCTTAAGCGGCCATGATGTTCTGCACAGCTTTTTTTTCCTCTACTCCTTCTTAAATATGTTATCACAGGGGCGATGTTGCCTGACCTTGGCTAGCTTAGAGCAGAGAAAAACTCTAGCAGCTTCTTAAAGAAGCCTCTCTCCTAGCCCCCCCAGCTAATAAAAAATTCTGGCTACTTAAAACCACAACCACAACCACATCTCACTACGGCCCCATAGTTTAGTTCAAGGCAGATTTCATTCAGATCAGGGTTCCACTAGGGACAAAATGAAGTCTCTTTATTCATAAAATTTTGGCGAGTAGATCTTTGAATCATAATCATTTTTCAGAGATGAGTAATCAACTAAAACTTGATTCAAGCACTATTTAGAGCAACTCATCTCTGAATCCCAGCTTTGCAATGTACCTATGCAATATTTCTGTGATGATTCAAATAAGAACCTAGATGTTCTGTATCCCCAGACCTGGAATTCTAGGAAAGCACCCTGATATTAAATCCATCCTCTGTATTATCAGGTGCAGTCTAGATCATGATTTTATGCTTTTTACCATCTGTTTTCTATGGAAATGATTTGGGGGATACATCATGTAATCTTTCTGTATCTCCTTTCACTGGTACTGAAAATAAAAGGGATCAATATCAAAAGCACTGCCCAAGCACAAGTGAGTTGTGTATCCAGCCATGCTCCATGGAAAGCAGTCATGAAGAAGAGGAAACTGAAAGGAGTCATGCTTCTAGAGCCTGCATGACCTCTCCCTGACATACAAAATTTGCCAAGGCAGTTGTGTTCCCAGCTCAGGGTGGGTAAGTGATTAAAAAGGCAATAAGCCCCTAAGTATATTTGAGGATCTGGTCCTTGGGTGTACTTCCTCACCAGAGCCATCAGTAGTAACTCCCCAGCACAAGGATACCCAGAGCTGTCATGGCCAGCCCCAGCCTCCTCCTGCTGAGATGGCGCACAAGGCAAGGCAAAGGAGATAAAATCCCATCAGTGGGCAAATGCTGTTTCCATTCCCTCTTCTCTTCCAAGGAACACAGGCTAGGATGATACCTTGACCATGTAAAGTGGAGCCCTCATACATGTGTATCATTGTGAAACCACCATGTCTGTGGCTTCTAATAGAAATTCCTCATTTTGAGGACTTATTAAAAGTGATAGAATATTTCATGACAACAAGCTTTTATAGGTGTTCTGTCATAAAGGCACAATCAAAACCCAAAGGCCTTGGATTTTTTCCCATTTTTTTGTTGCAACTTAGCCCTGTTTAATTTTGAACACCATCTAAACAGAACGGTGGTGTTTTATATCTGGGGTGCATGAACTGCTGGTCTGCAGGAATCAGGCCCTATTCAGTTATACCTACATGGATAGAGAAACAGCCACACAAACCACTGTGAGGGAAGGCATTTTTGGCGGGAAAATTAATTCTGCAAAACTAGTGTTATCTTGCACATTGAGAAAAAGAGAACAAACAAAAACTGAATTTTGAGGAACTAAAACTAGGATCCACTAAGCAGTAATAAAGAAGAAAAAAGAGAAGGAAGATAAAAGAACAACCACAGTGCCTGACTGTAATTCCCTTTTATAGAATTACCTCTGTATAAGAAATTAAGCAACTACATTCAAGTTATGAAACTTGTGGATTTTTTTTTAATCATTACAACATAATTCAGCATTTAGAAACTAAACTGGAAAACACAGGCATCTTTTTACCCTTATTTTCATGAAAATCATCTTATCTACACAGAACACTGGCTAAACCCCAGCCAAAATTCTCTAAGGTAAGCTAAGCAAAAATCACTGGTTGACGGAAGAAAAAATCCCATTCATTATCGGATTCTTCCCCTACTGTTAAAAACAAGTAATATTTGGGGTATAAAATGGGCCTTTGTCTCTTGACCTGGTACTCCAGTGTACTGAAAATGAGAGAGAGGAATTTCAAGCTCTGAAGTGATACAGAAACCCAAATGCCATTAATTTTCACTTGCCTATGATGAGAGTAGAGGAAAGAGACAAATATATCAATTACAAAGATAAACCAATGATTTCTGTTTTGATATTAAAAGGTATTCAGTTCACACTTCAGCTCAGTGTGTTCAAATAAGCACTTATCTATGCACTTTGGTGAAAAGTGTTGAACTGAGTCAAATGCTTTGACACACTGAACATCTCAACGTTCACACAGGTGGTGTCACAGCGGTGGAAGGGAATGTTCTCTGCCTTGTCAATGGGATATAGAGCAAGAAGTCAACCTCTACACACACATTCTTCCAGTCACCATCCCAGTGGCTTTTTTGAAGATTAAATACAAAGTTTATAGAATTGGCAGCTATCTCTTACCTTTAGCACTTCCATGTTGAATATACAAGACAAGAACCTCCTTAGGAGTCTGAAGGTAGACAGCAGTTACAATTACTTAAGTGCCGTGCAGCCCTTCCCACACTCACTCTGAAGGAAGTAACTCCTCAAAGAGCATGTAGACATCAAGTGATACCATTTCCCACTGTCAGCCTGATGTTTAAAGCATAGCTTCTGCTGTGACCATGCTAGAGTTCCCATGTCAGATCTCTTCCCAGAGGTCAGGCAAAGAGAGGGGAGTTCATGCTCAGAAACATTTTTATTACAGAATCTAGATAAAATGGCTAGTTCTGTTGCCATATTGAAAGGTTATTTCATTGTCACATTATCATGTATTATCCTGACAATAAGCTACATGCTTAAAATAAGTGAACATTTGATGTGGCCATAAAGTGGTTGCTGCATTTTGATGTGGCAAGTAGAACTGCAAAGACCTTGAAGGGACTCAAATAATGCCCAGAAAAATAGCGCATTTTCCTTACGGGTGATGCACTTAAAAAATGCTTTAATTTGTCACCAAGGCTAAAATTAGGGTCTTCCCTTTGCTATGTGGCTCATAAAAGTCAGAAGAGACAACTCTTTATGGGGTTCTCCTCTATGTACCAGTTTTCATCGAAAGATATCAAAGCTCCTTACATTGCAGTGACTTTTTATTTTCAGCACGCTATTCATGAGAAACTGAGGCAGAAAGAAAGCAGGCTACCTTTCAGATGTTGCATGGAAAATCGAAGGACAAACTGAAGCATCTCCTGGAGTTCACACACAAAACCCCAACATAAAGATACAACTACAGTCTTTGGTTAGTCTGAAAATTCCCTAATAGGGGGATTACTGTGTCATAGCTTGTTTATGGCTTGATTACTGAGCACCGAGTAAGGCTGTTCAATTGTTAAATAATTACTTTTTCCAGGCTTATGACGTTTGTTAGGACTTTTCCTTTAAGGTCAAACAGAAATATTATCTACATTGTTTATTCGTGTCAGTCTCACAGTTATGACAGGTTTACATTGGAGCACACTCTTGTACAAAGAAAACTGTGGGAATACTTGGTTCTGGAAGCAAACAGAAATGTTACAGGGAGGAGGGACAACCACTGGGACAAAACAAAGGCCTCTCAAACTCCTCTTCCAACAGTCTGGCTCTCCTAAAATAGCACAAACAGAAGTCAATTACAGAGATATGTTGTATTTCAGTGTCTGATTTTAGGAAACATTTTTTCTGAGTATAGCATTGGATAGGAATAACTTATAGCTATAATAATTCCAGGGCATTAAGTCTGAAACATACACTCTGGAAGCTTGTGTATAATGCAGTAAGAATAGCCACTTTACCTTGTTACATGCTAAATGGAAGTAGGACCCTACTAAAATCTACCAGCATTTTAGTTTTGACAGAACTTACAGATTCATTTTTACTCTCTGAATATCAAGCTCAATTAAGTTACACAAGGAAAAGATTGGTTCACAGTGTTGCATGAGCAGTACTAAGACTGTAGAAATATGGTCTTTCGTTTACACAGATGTTACAGCGGTTGCTGAACTGTACATCTTCTGGCTTAGCATTTTTAGATCTTGTGGTGCCTAAAAGTAAGAGAATGTCATCTCTTTTTGAAAAGACCCTGCTTCAGGTACTACTGGGGTACCTAATCTTATCTCAACAAGTAACCCTGTAACTGATCAATGGATCTAGCAAAATCCAGAGCATTTCGTCTCAACTTGTCCTTAGAGTGAGGCCAGACATTTCTTTTCAGACCTGAGGAAATGTTTTGTGCCTGTATCAGTTGGCCTAGTTAAAGATATATCCTTCCTTAGCAAATTTTCTTTGCTAATTCTACATGAGGTAGTTCTTGACTCTATGACAACATACAGCACCTGTTTTCAGATAGAAAAATAAAAAAACCCCATACTTATCTGATAAATGATAGAAAAAGTAAAGCCCAAACAAATCTTTAAAAAGGAAGTGGAAATGGAGAATGAATTCTTCTTTTCAAGTCTCAGTCCCCACTGAGCAGGGAAAGGGGCATTGTGGCATGCAGAGTACCTTCTCTACCTACTCCTTACTATCATCTCTTTGCAATGACTGCAGGTCTGAAGGCAAATACAGGGCTCAGAGCAGACACATACAAGTGGAATAAGCAAAAGCAGCCATAACAACACCTGGTGTGCATGTCAGCTGCATAAATTAATGGCCAACTTTGCAGGAATGCAGGCCTGAAGAAAACAGCCTGGCCTTCAAGCTGATCCCTCTCCAGCAATGAGTCACATAGCTGAACTCAACCTTAAAAGCACTTTTTCTTCCCTTGACCACACTCTCACTAGGAGACAATCCTAGGTCCTGCATGCCTCGGAGGGTGGGAATTCCTCTCTTATTCCTGGCCTGGAGGAATCACCATGCTTTTGAAAATGTGAAGGCAAGGACCTGGCAACCCTCAATTCCAGGCGTGGCAGCCCTTGGTGCCCTCCACTTGTGCCAGTCGGAGCTGGTGCCCGAGGCCAGCTTGCCCTGCCCTGTGGTGCACCTCCACTCTCCATATGTCCTTTCCACAGCAGTAGCCATGGTCCCAATTGCCCAGAAACATAGTGATGCCCTGCGGCAGGAGGCAGAGCCCAAGCCATAAGAAGCATTTGCTTTCAGAAGTCCTCATAAGGTAGTCGTGCTTTAAAATAGGATGGCAGCAATACAGAAGTGGAGTGTTTATATAAAACACTAACAGTGCAGATGTTGCTAGTAGCAACAATATGGCAATTACCAGCTAATATGGAGATGTTTGTTTCGAATTTATCATTTTGATTTTGATGGGCAGCCAAAACTCCACAGAAGAACATTTTATTTTGCTGTGTAGATGTGCATGCACAAGGACAGCACATGACAGCAAATAACCCTCCTGAAGTATGAGGTCAAATGTGCTCAGAGAAGTTTAACTGTAGTCAGCAGAGTTGTGCCTGGGAAGATTTGCTTTGCCTGACACTGCTTTTGCCTGGAGGATGGAATCTAGGTGTGTGGTCATAAAAGTTCCTATTCTCGGTTAGCTTAATGGTGATCAGGACCTGGTTACTGGCAGTTCCACTTATTAGTTAGAAAGCAGAGGAATGACAAACTTACAAGGGCAAAATTATGATGAAAAGTTTGGGGATGTTCCCAAACATGGAGGAGGCCAACTGAAGACAAATGATAGGGAAAATCCAGGTACTTCTGGTTGTTCCTCCTGGGCACCTATGGTAACAGCTGTGTTCATGGCCATGCACACTTGCTATGCCTGGAGTGTTTCCTGCTCTACCAGGGGAGTGGTAAGGTCTTGCCACTCCTGAGCCTGGCTTTCTTTTCTGGTTTTTCTGTCAATGGGACACACACACAATGAAACCCAAAATTAAACTTGGGCCAACTTTTCTTGGTCTTATTCCAGACTGGCTCCTAGGCCAGCCTGAAGATCATGTTTTGTGTGAAAGTGAGATGACTTAAGCCTGAAAATCACATATATGTTAGAATTCAATGGGAAAACCAGGTTATCTGTGGTTTCCCCTGATTCTCATTTTGAGATCTGAGATAATTTTGATGCTGAAATTCAAAGCCAAACAAAAGGTGTGGAAACAGGAGAAATACAGGCCTACATTAAAAAAAAAATTGAAAACATTCATATTAATCCTGAAAAGCAAAATCAAGACTTATGCCTCTCTGTATTCATTAAGAAGCATAATCCATGCCTGAGAGCAAATGAACTTGGCGGAAAAGTTCTGTTTCAGTCTCTGATTTTTGAATGAACAACCTAAAGAAGCAAAATAAGCGAGAAACCTGCTGGAGTTAAAAAAAAAGTAAGCATCTCACTTATCAGTACTTTTTTTACTACCTTTAACCAGAAATCTTAAAAAGAATAGATTTCAGACTGAATTACATGTATTTTCTATTACCTTTTTGTAAGCAAGAGAAGGTTTAGATGTGCATCTGCTCAGTCAGAAACATTGGCTGAGTTCAACTCCTCTGTGCTTTTGTGCTGGCTACCTCAGGGAGCCTAAGGAATGAGTAATTCCCAAGTGCCACAGAGATACAACAACAAGCTGAATTCAGACACAGCTGAGCAGTAACACATTTTGCCTTTGGCAAAATGGCCCATATGCACCTGTTCTCCACAGCTAAAAATCCACCCACTGGTACCAGCCACTAGAAGATGAGTGAAAATCTTTAGAGCTGCCCATTTAGTCTTGGGGAGAGCATCCATGAAAGAATAAACACACCATCCTGCAAAGCACATACAACCAAAAGAGTGTCATACAAAGGGCACAGAATACACCTTGGGCTGTATTTACATTGTTATTTTTGATTTTGAACTCTTTCCTATGCAATAGTAACACAGTGTGTAGAAGCGTGGTGCAATCTAACCTACACTACGATCTAATTTTGATATCTAATTCAGAATAGAAATCAGCTGAACACAGCTGGGAAAAACTGCCAGTGGGTTTCACTTTCCAAAGTCAAGGTTAGTATAAGCCTCATTTCCACCTGACTCCTGCAGGAGTTCAGCACCGGCTGGGTTGATGGATCTCCTTCTGAACTGTTACCGTTAGGAGGTAGGGACTGGTCTGGTTAAAGCTCCATCCATCCTCTTTTCCATGATCAAACCCTGAACTGTGCCTATGCAACCCACAACACACTCTGGAGAGTGAGTGGTAGGAAATCAGAGCTGTCTTCAGAAGGCATGTCTGAATGTCCTAGGAACCCACTTGGAACGCCGTTTTTGAGTCAATGGACAGATTGTACAGAGCTTTCTCTTCCAAAAAAAACAACCAACCCAATCACATCTGACTTCTATATAACTGCTTTCCTTATTTTGGTAAATGTTCCTATTGTTCTCTGGGGAGACTGCAGCTCTGGAATACAATCCCTCTTTCACATGAAGAGGCACTGCTGAAAGCTCTTTCTGCTCTATATGGACTTGAAAGAGTCACTGCTCCACACACATCCTGCTGTACCTTTTTCACAGCTATGCTCCTGCTGCTTCCTTGCTAATATGACAAGGGCGAAGGTGGGTTCAGAATTCATTCACACACTCCTTCATTTCTAAAAGATATTACGTCAAACATTTGCAAAAGTAGTAGAAATAAACAAAAGTGAACTGTGGTGGGGATTTTCCCATTTGTGGTTTGATAGGGAGGGAAGAAATCAGACACTCTCCAGTCACAGCAGATTTATTGTTTTGTTCTTGCATTTACTGTCAGCTCCTGATTCCTTTCTCATGCCAGCTGATGCTGCTCTTCATTGAGCCACAGTGTAAGAGGAGAAAAGAGGAGAAAATGCCTAGCTTGGCTGGTGCTCACACAAAGGGCAAAATCACCATTTGGTCTGTGTTGCCAGCAAGTGCTACCCTCTCTCCAAAAATTGGTTGGGCAAAGTGCATGGGAGTGAACCACAAAAGCAACCATGGTGTGAGAGGGGAAAGGGGCTGCCTGGGACCAGGGGGAAGCAGAGACATCATATTGATGTCCTGGCTTCTATAAGGAAAATCCTTCACATTTTGAGGAGCAAACCCAGTCCTGAGAGTTCTGAATCTACTCAGGGTTGGCTGCTCTGCAGGACTTCCCTGTTCCTGCTTTCCCTTCAGTGAATGTAAAGCACTTCAGCAGAACTGAGGGAAGCAGCCTGATGTACAGGAGGGGAAGAGCTTCTACACAGGCTAGTCCTACAAAACCCTTGCAAGTTCACCCGCTTTAAAGTAATTTTGGAACAAATCAAGTGCTTGTAATGCATACTATAAAAGAACTATTAAATAAAGAATGCCAGCAGGAGTGTAAAAAACCTCAAATTGTTTTCCATATGGGCAGGCTTATACACACACCTTCCACATATAATAGCCATTATATCCCCACAACTGTTAATGGACGAGAACTAATAGGATAAAGATACAGCAATGTGTGACAATGGACAGTCTGGTGATGTGCTATCCATATACACCCATTCCTGTATCTTCTCCTGGGAAACCCAAAGCATTATGCCCTGTGTACAGCTGTGCCCTAACTGTAATTTAAGCTTCTGCTCTGGCTAATCACCACCCATTAAACTCACATTTTCTTCACAAGTCACACATTTTCCAGATCAAACCCTATGTCTTAATCATGTAACAGACTGAGCTCAGAAATATATCTGTGTACACTGCTGGAAGTGAAGGCAAGGCAGAACTGAATTGCATAGGTCCCCTAAGCCTCTGAGATACTTAACGGACAGGTATGTTTGGATATACATCTAACAGTTGTCATGAAAAATAGATGCTCCTTGTCCCAGGAATACTGCTGGGAGTATCAGCAATGGTGCTGCAGCTGCCAAGGAGCCTCAGAAGAAATTCTCAAGAGAAAGTGATGTAGTATGACAATATTTCTGCAAGCACAAGCATCGGCCCATGGAATTTAGTAGGGAAATGACAGATGTCATGGGACAAATAATTAACAAAAAATTAGTTACAGCAGTGAGCAGAAGATCAGTAGTAAATGCATAGGGCTGCATAGTAATTGACTGAGATTCCTCTACTTTTCAGCCTTAAACCAGCCTACAAACCAGTCTCTCTACAGAAGCATGGAAATGATGGGCCTCAGGAGAACTTGAAAGGTCAACTACAGTGACTCCCCCACTCCAAAAAGGCAGAGCAGCTCTCCTTTTGCCCTTCTGGACACATCTCTCTCTAACCACTTTGGGCTTCTGCCAGAGTAAAGCTGAGATCACCTTTCTGTTTCGCATGAAACAGGGTCAGTACTACACAGGCCAGGTCTGATGTGGTTAATCAAAGAATTGCTTTCAGGCTGAATTCAGCAGCGGATGTAGCCATTACGTACATCTGCAAAAAGAGGTGCAGAGACACTGCACGTGTGAAATGGAGCATCCATGAGGGAAGCAGCCAGAAAGCTACAGTTTTATAAGTGTGCTTTACACCTAAATCCACCACTGAAGAATTCCCAACCCTTTGACTCTCAGCCTTAACTCCTCTTTTTCACAAGACCGAAAGACTGGCACCCAGAAGAGGGTTGTAATTTGCCTTGATCAATAAATCAATATAATTAATATCATGCAGTTAACATCAAACATTAATGAATTTTCATAATGGTCTGGTAGAGCAAGTACTATATTCCTGATGTGTCCGGGGAGGGGGCAGTCAGAAAACCCTGAAAAAGTACAGAGAGAGCAGATAGATTTTTCCTGGATTTTTTTATCTCCTCAGTTAAATTAAACTTTTATACGTGGATATATAATTCTTGTTAAGACACATTTTAAGCAAGACTTTTTATCACACACATTACTAAATTTTTACATAATACCACTTCTTCAACAGAAGTCCAGTGCTTATATTCTCAAGAACCACTTAGCACTGACAAAGTGTGTGTCTATATCTGCTTGCAGATAGTAAGCTGTTGCTATTAGCTTTTAGAAAAATATACAAAAACATTTCTCTGAATCTTGTCTATTCCACTCCCCCATGGTTCTAACTATTCTTCATGTAACTCCATTTGGTGGTGCATCTTTAAACTGTCAAATCTACAGACTGTACCCACTGCCCTTTAACGGTAAGGAGAAGCTGCCCACACGGCAACCCCCTCTGCACATCCCACCTCTCAGTGGTGATGAGAGTTGGAACCTTTACCTGGTGAGTGTCTCATCTTTTCCATCCATAACAGCTACCGGAGCTGCCTTTTTTTTTTTTTTCTCTCTAAGGAAAAAAATTAGCTCCTCTAAAAGGAAAGAGGAAGCCAGAAATTCTGTAGCCTCTCCGTCCTCCCCCATGATGCTTCTTCCTGTCTGTGAATTTCCACCTGCCCCTTCTGCATATATAAGGTAGCACACGTGGTATAGACTGTTTAGTTGCCTGCCTCTGTCCAAAGGATTAGTAGCAGTGGGGAGTGATGCTGTTTCTCCTTTTCTCTGCAGTTCACAGGAGGTGAAGGAGGTCTGGCTGGACTCATTCCTTGGGTAAGTACTGATTTAGATAAAATCTGTAGCATCGTAGTTGAAGTCAGATGCAACTGTACAAAGACGTACAGAAACATAGACAGGGGAGAGGTGTGCCCACTGCTAAGTGTAACTGATAGGCAGAGTTGACCAAGTCTCTTGGCCTTGTGTTTCCTGATTAATGGCCATACGTGGCTGTCAGTACTTGCTCATTTTTCACATGGATTAAAAATGGAAAGCTGCTTTTATTTTGTTTTTATCAAGAGACAGCTAGGGGAGCAGGGCTGAGTGCCCTTCCAGGGAAGGGCTTTACGGTTTATTTACATGAGAGATTTTGCTGGTTCAGGATCATACATGCTAGACTAGCTTGTCAAAAAGAAAAAAAGCAAGAAGAGTGCAGTTATACAAAGTTCTTTCTTTGTCCATTCCCTGTTCAATAAACAGGCAAACTAAAGGACTGAAGGAAACCAGAGTGTCCAGAGCTCCTCCGATCAAACTCCTGATGAAAGTGTTAAGCAGCTGTAATACTGTGAGTGTCTTAATTGTTTCAGCTCTGTCAACACACTGATTTTGAAAAGCTCTGATTTCTAAACCATAGCGTTCAATTACTTACACAGTGTCTTTGTTTTCTTGTCTAGTCAAAGACACTAAATGCTGGAAACATGGAGAGTCTAATTGAGTGCCAGTCAGAGGTAAGCAGCTCCTATATTTTCCCAGATCTTTCGTGGATACTGTTGTGAGATATCTTACAAAAGTGGGGGTGGTTCCTCTAGGAGCTGCCGGCTGCCTACCCTCACCCACGAAAGGGCAGAGCTCTTCAGAGGCACCTCTGTGCAGCACTGAGCAGGAGCTGGGCATTGCTGGGGGAGGCAGTGCATTCCCTTGGCTCCCGAGGAGCTTTGCTCAGGAATCTTGCAGTCTTCAAAGCCATCAAAGCTCCCTAGAGGAGTCTGGGAGGAAATTTCCAGTGCCAATGGAGAACACAAAAGATCGGGCTGTGTCCAACTGTGGCTTTTCTGGATCAAACGAGCAGAGGGTTGTGACCTGCAGGGCATGGCTGGGGTGGCTGCTGCAGGATTTATCACAGATCCCTTTATTGGGCAGCAGGGCACTCTCAGTCCTGGACTGATGCACTTCTTCAGCAAGTATTGGGCTTGCTCTGGTTATTCCCTAGAGCCTCCCACAGATTTATGAGAAGCTGCAACAACTTGCTAGTGGCCCTTGCTACTGCTGGCAGCTCTGTAATCCTAACATGCTTTTTGCAGGCTGATGCCAAGAAATGTTCCCTGTTGGTCCCAGCAGATACTGAAGACACACTTTGCCCCCCAACTGGTGAGTTTTAAAAACAGAGGAACTGCCTTCTTATATAATGCTTGCAAGCTGGCACTTGTGCAAAACCACCCGAAACTGCCTGCTTCCCCTCCCTGAGAGCAATCCACTGCCCGAATACAGGAGAGGGCTTAAGCCCTGGAGTGCCACTCACTTGCAAATTACTTCTTTACTTTATGCTCAGTGACAGAGGTGACAGTGCTAAGTGTCCTGTATACCTGCCCCCTGCTCCTTAGATCTATGTTTCATCATGTTCTCCAGCAGTGATGGGAAGTAAATGTGTTTCTTTCTCACTTGAGCATCCCCAGTGAGGTGTGGCACTGCAAGAGAATACTGAGTACTGCTACCAGCTGTTGCACACCAGAGCAAATAAACCCTCTTGGCAGCAGCAACAGCACCTGTTTTTTTACACCACGCAAAACCTCAGCACCTTTAAACAACCCAGAGGCGACCACTAACAGGGCAGGGTCAGATTTTGAGCAGACCATCAGATCAGTTTTCAAGAGTATCAGAAGAAAACATTTGATATGACTCTACAATGTTAGGTGACTTTCTCATAGCTTTTAACCCCTCCCTAACAAAGACTTGTGCTAAGCCACAAAGACAGGTCCTTAGAATTTCTCATCTGCATAAGACAACTTCATTTTGGAGTAGAAGGCATGTAATTGGAAATTTACAGAAGACAAATCTTTCAGAAAGCTTTCCATCAAAAGAATCATTCTCTCACTGTTTCTGAAAGGGAAAAAGTGGCACACCCCACCCCAACACAACCATTATGTCTAAATTCCTAGCATGCCCTCCTCTTTATGAAGCAGATGCAAAACCCATTCTAAGAAATTTCTGATCCTCAAGCCAGTGTGGCACTACTGTGATGCTCCCATCCTCTGGAGCAAGTATCATCTTCCACTGGCAGGCTGGCAGGGGGCAAGCACTAGCTCTATAAGGACACTGTCATTAGACCTGGCTCCAAAGCTGGCAGAGCTCGAGCCAAGTGTTTTCATTTCAGGCTATAAAAGAGGCCAAAACACAGCAGCCTCTACTTCCACTCTTGCCCTAAGGCTGGGGCGCAGTCAGATCATGTAGCAAAACTGTTGTCATTGCCAGCTGCCCAAGTGGCATATCTGCCTCAGAGTTACCAAAGAAGCCACTGCAATATCAAAAATCTCTATAAATGTTATTTCTGTGCCTTGTATGTTCCCACTCTCTGAGAAGAAACAGGGACTAGAATGTAAAAAACACCCAACCCAAAACAGGAAAGGTGGTGGCCTTATAGGGATGGTCACAGTTCTACAGTTTAGGTAGTTGTTTCCCTAGTAACCACTTAGTTGTCTTTCAGTTTCTCCCTGTTACGAGTTGTTTCAACATACATTTCTGCACTGCACACAAATGATAGACCACATAGTGCTCTGTTGGGGTTTGGTTTTTTTAGTCCATTTTTTGCTTTCCTTTTGCTTGCAGCAGATGGAACAAAGAAAAGAAAGAAGGTGATATCACAATCATTTACTCTGAGACGAAGCTTTACCAATGGAAATTCCCCAGGGCAGCTAGACTCGGGTGCCAAAATCACTCTTTTTGGCCAGCCTCTGGCAATTATCTGTGGAGAAGATGACACACTGCCTCAGCCAATCCAGGTAAGGAAGCCTGGGGATACAGTTATCATACCTCTGACTTCAGTGTGAGGCAGGATCCCCAGTACTTGTGCTGCAGCCCCCAGGAGATGAGTATCCACACACACCCTTGATAAGATCAGGGCCTATCTCACATATACAAAGGGTCAGGTCTGTGGGTTTTCTTGAGCCCACACAGCTTTCACTGGAAGTAACTTGGAGACAAACTAGGACCAGGAATAGGAAATAAAGATCTGCTCCTTAGTATAAACATCTGTGATTCTACAGCAGTAATTTAAATAAATCTTTCAGAAGCATAAAGTTCCAACGATTTCTGTATTTCCCTGAAAAAAGTGTTCAGCTAAGTGTTCAGCTATAGACTGCCACCAACAAATACCTAAACACTGTCTTTGGGGTAAAAATGGTCTTGTAACAGTTCTCCCACTGAATTGGCTTTCCCAATAGACAGGCATTGGTCTCTTATAAGCAGTATTTACCTGGCTTGTGAGGGAAGGGATTTGAACTAAGACTTAAGCACTTCCTTGTTTCCTTCTGGAAGGAAGCAAGGATGACTCCACTGATGTTAGTGGAATTCACCAGTTCAAAAAGAGGGTGGATTGAGGAAAAATCAAGCTATTGCCTATGTAATCCACTTGGAGCAAGAACTAGATACTGAACTAATCAGAGCACAGTGTACCTCCAGACAATTTTTCTTCTGTTTCTAAAGAAATGTCCAGCTGATAACTGTTCTCTCATTCTCGTCTGACTTTTTCCCTGAAGGATCTCCTAGCTGTATTGTATATAAAAGGACCTTCCACTGAAGGGATATTCAGAAAAGCTGCCAATGAGAAAGCACGAAAGGAGCTGAAGGAGGACCTAAACAAAGGCGAGAATGTGGATTTGAAAAACAAATCTGTGCACCTGCTGGCAGTGGTTTTGAAGGTGAGCAACTCTGAGCTACACTGATGGGAGGACATTGCTAATCTGCACGGGCTCACTTCAGTGCCCAGAGCTGACCTAGGTGGGACTCCAAGCTAAAGCCAGAGAAAAGCCAGACTAAATGTTTCAGGCTTAGGAAAGATTGGCATTTTCCATTTCCACTTGATTTTCAGTCCCACTTGTTGTGCTGCTGAATTCCTGCATGACCAAAGGAAACTCACTTTGTCCTCCTCCTCAGCATCCTTCCAGGGAGGAATAATGAGAATTATGAGTGAACAAAATGCAGCTGAAAGCTGGTTCCTGTTACTACACAAGTGCACTTGTGCATTGCACTGCTCAAGTCAACTGTGACAGTAATGCTTCCTTTGTCCTCGGGGGTAGTGTCAAAGCTTCATTTACATCTCTTGGCCTTGCAGGATTTTCTCCGAAATATTCCCTCCAAACTCCTGTCAGCTGACCTCTATGAGAAGTGGATGCAAGGTCTGGCAAAGCCAAGCAAGAGCGAAAAAATTGAAGAATTGAAAGAGTAAGTTTTTCAACCAGGAAGTTTTGCAACCATCCCCAATGTGATGGAGTGGCTGGTAGAGGCCAATGATGTCTTTTGCAATTAAGAGTCTCATTTAAAAGCCTGTCATTTATATCAGCATGCTGTTGCTCTGTGAGCTTTAGTTCAGAGAGCTCCAGCAGCAGCACTTCCTGAACTTTTTTGAGATTGCTCTATGAAACAACTAGCTAGGAAGAGGGCAGAGGCCACAATGTCTCAGCTAACATAGTCATGGTGCTACGGGATAGCCACTGACAGCCTTCATATCTATTGGCAGTGAAGTCAAGGACATGAACTGTTGCAATGCTGCCCTCAGTCAAGACTAATTAGAAGTTTTGTAGTTAACCACCTGTTCAGCTGTGGTTGGGGATTTTTGAATGATGCTTCTCCTAAGCAGTGAAAAAAGCACATGCATGTCTCTTTCTGGAGGAAAGCTGTGTGTCCAAATTTAATTGAGACTTGCTCAAATAAAGAAGCAGAAGCCACTGCACCATCAATTAATGTCACATTTTGGTTTTGTTCATGCAGGGTGGCTGACAAACTGCCTAAACCAAACCTTGTCTTGCTCAAGCACTTGCTCTCTCTGCTCCACCACATCAGCCAAAATGCTGAGATCAACAGGATGGACTCCAGCAATCTGGCCATCTGTGTTGGCCCAAACATGCTGAGCCCAGAGACAGACAACATGCTCCCTCTGGAAGTGCAAAAGGAGATGAATGACAAGGTATGTTGAACTCATCAAGCAGCCACTTCCTCTGGGGCAGCTCTGAGCCATCCATAGGGATCCCATTGCCATTGCACAAGCTGAGCAGAACAGCACCCCTGGATATCAGGAGTGCCCCTCAACCCCTGATGTGATGGACCTGCCCCTCGTCTTGCCTTCTCTGAGCAAAAGCAGCAGCTGCCCTGCAGTCTCTTAAGTCATAGCCCAGGTCCTGGGTACTTTGCATGCAGAGGGCAAGGGGCACACAGTGGGCATTGTCACCCCTGGGCTCTCTGGGCAGTGAGGCAGATCCATTCATCTGCAGCACCAGGCAGGAAAGACTGTTCAATATGTGTTCATCCCTTTTGACTGAAATGAGCTGTTTTCTGTGTGCAGGTGACAGTGTTGGTGGAGTTCCTCAAAAACAACTGCTCAAAAATATTTGAGGAAAACATTGCCTTCTCTGTTTGTGACTTGCCTGAGGAGTCACTGGAGCACACAGACAGCTCCACAGGTATGAGAATGGAATGGGGATGCCACAGACTGGGGCTGCTGGGCCAAATTCTTTAAATTGATACGTGAATACATCTGTGGAAACCCAGAGACTTGTAGAGGGTTCAAGGCTCTGTTGCAGTGCTCTTTTGCAGGAATTCTTTCCATATAGTTCTCTTTCATCCTCAGCTGGTCAGTGAAAACTAATGCCTGGTTTCTGTCCACAGAACAACTATGTGCTGCTCATCAGAATGACTCTGCCTATGACAGCCCAGATCCCGAAGCTGAAGGCAGCCCCTTTCCCTCTGAGATGGAGCAGCTCAAAGGGAGGAACGCTACTGTGAGCAGAAGACACCCAACACACGTCTCTGCCTCTTCACTGACTAATTTCAGAAATGACATCAGCATGATGGACAGGAGGTATTCAGAGTCAGACTTGTCCTTCCAGAACCGCCTTGATGGCACAATAAGGAAACAGAAGCTAAACAAAAGTGAGGACAATTTTCCAGTTCAGCAGAAACAACTAGGGTTGGAGACGCTGGAGAAACAGCTTGCACTCTTACCTGCACAATTATCAGCTGACTCTCTACCCAAAACATCCTCCAGTTGCTCTCTGGAGAGCTCTGATGGCTCGGTCTTTACCAGCTCCCCAGTAGTTTCACCCTCTAGTCCCAAAAAAACCTTTTTAAATAGGCCCCAGTCCTTTTCCACCAAGATCACTGAAGACTGCAGTACACCTAACAGAGAGATCAAAAAACATTCCATGTCATTCTCTTTTGCAAACCGCAGAAAAACACTAATAAAAACTCAGAGTTGGGGGCCTGGAAAAAACATATTCTTTCAGAGAGACAGTTTCACAAAGAAAGAAAATCTGTTTTCCTGCAGAATTGTCCAGGAGAACAGTCCTAGTGATGACAAACCATTGCCTGTGGAGTATCGGCAAAGGCCCCGTTTCAGGTCAGTTGATGAAGTATTCAGAGAGGTAGACCAGAAGAATCCTGGAAGACCACCCTCTTATGAAGAGGCTGTTAAAAACTGCCTGGCCACTAAAGTTCTCTCCCACAATCTCACTGTTCAAACTATGAGATTAGCAGTGTCAAACCAGGATGCTCTGCTGTCTCATCCATGCAGCAGCAGTGGACAGGATGCAGCATATGTGGCTCTAAGGGATCTACCCAGTGGCAGAGTTTCTGCAGCTAATGACTCTGATGTGGAAACTGAAACCTTCAGTGTTACTGTGGGAGTAAACTCCCGTGTGAGCTTACCCGTGACCCCAGGAGTCTACCGACTGAGAGCCATGTCTGAATCCTGTCAAAAGAACAAACTTGAGTATGTGGCTCGGAGGTGCAGCCAGCCAGTTTTTGAAGTAGACCAGATCCAGTATGCTAAGGAATCCTACGTGTAAAAAGCCTGTTCTTCCTCTTCACACTGTACAAAGTAAATACTGTAAAAATAGATACCTTGCTCATCCTTTGTAAGATTTCACTTTCAAGAGACCAAGAATAAGCTAGCTCTGCACAAATTTTTTTTTCCTGAGGTGTCTGTCAGTTTGACATGTCACATTCTTCCACCACAAGAGGTGGTGGTAGTGTATGTCATTATGTAAAAATGTAAGCAAGTGTGTTGTACATAACCTGTTCTGTGGGAAGAGTAGTTAGAAAATGATAAACCATGTTGTATTTGTATCCCTGAAAGGACAATTAAAAGGTTGGCAGGTCCCAAACTTGTCCCACCACCTTTTTGTTTTCTGTATGGTCACAGACTCCGTACCATTTTTCATGTGTGTGCCAGACTGATGCAAAGCTTTGCTGATTTTCTGCATTAAGAAGTGGGCTGGCAGTTATCCTACAGGGGAGGACCTGTTCTAGCATCAAGGCCACTTCAACACTCTTCCATAAACCCCCTGTACCTGCCATTCCATCTTCCTGCTTGCTGGTGATGAGAATGATCTGACCACTAGCCAGCACTAGTGTTGTAAACTGAGCCTGGGGTTAGAGCCACCAAAGCCCTATGCTTTAATGAGGAGGACAAAAAACCCCTGAAAAATCCTAGAACTTCTGTAAGAAAACATTCTGGATTCCAGCTTTAAATAGGTAAAGCACAAAAAAAAAAAAAAAAGAAAAAAGTAGAAAAAAAAAGAAAAAAAAAGAAAGTGACAACTCTAAAAGCTGTTATCTAATACTAGGTGGTGTCCTTATAACCTTGTAAAAATGATTAGAAGTGCAATGTGTTTTTGTGGCCTAGCATAGTCTTGAATCAGGAAGCAGGGAGACTTATTTGTCCTGTGTACCTTCACTACAATAAAACATTTTCTTCATGAATGCTAAACTGTCCATTGTCTGTTTTTAAAACATTCAGGCTATACCTACCTACCTAGGTAGGTACTCCACCCACCTTTATATTATTTTACAAGTACTGCAGATCTGCTTGAATGACAGGGCATAGATAAATAGCAGGAAGCAAAGTAAATGACCAGCAGTATCACTGCTATTGTAAAAGGCTGCAGGCTACATTTTGGGAACAAATCCCTCTCTGTCAGGAAAACAATTTATACTGCCATATAACAGCAGTTTTCAGTGATGTAGAAAGGAAGCTGCAGAGACGTGATGCTGCTCCAAAAGCAGAGCCAATTAGCAAATAGCAAACCAGCTTCTCAGGAATGTCTTCCAAGTGCAGGTGAACACAGGACACAGAGAAAAGGGAAGGAGAGTGCCTAACCTAACAGAAGTGATGTGAGAAGAACCAGAGTGGTAGGCTGCAACTAGAGAAAATGCCACTTCACTCAGCCCCCTAAACAGTGGCACTCTCCTTCCAAGCAAGCTGAATGAAAGGGCTCAGCTGCAAGCTATGAAAGACTTTTACCATTTTCTGGAATCTGCAACTCCTGGATCACAGAGTGACAGAATAGGTGAGGCTTGAGGTCCTCCTGTCCAAGCCCCCTGATCAAGCAGAGTCAGCTAGAACAGGTTGCCCAGGACCCTGTCCAGATGTTTTTTTTCTTTAATATTCCCACAGATGAAGGCTCTCCAACATATCCAGGCAACCTGTTCCAGTGTTTGACAACTCTCACAGTGAAAATGTGTCTCCTTACATTCCATGGAATGCATGGAATTCCATGTGTTTTTATTTGTGCTCTTTACCTTTTGCCCTGTGTCAAGTGGGAATTACAGTTTTCTTTTGTAAGAAACAAATGTCTTGCCCTTGTGGCAGAACAAGTGTGAAGAGATAATCCATGTACAGTGGAAAGGCTCAGAAGCCACAGAACAGAAAACACAAACCTCAAAATGTACTCAAACAACAATACAGCTACTTCTTTGGTAAGAGACTCATTCTTTTTGACTGTGACGAGACTAAGGATCTCAAGAAGATTCCTGCCCTCTAACCACCAGAAAACCCACAGTCACTTCACCAGAGATGGGGAAAGTCTCTCTTTAGGTCCATGGTGTCCTAAGGCAGATAGGACAATCACACTCAGAAAGCTTACTTGGCCTATTATAGATATAGATACAATATACAATATAGATAACTCTAAGTCTTCCAGCTCATGGATAAGAAACACCATTTTGAACTTGTAAGGCATTTCAATCAATGGAGGAAAAAGGAAGAGACAGGAGCTCTACACACTGCTAACAAACAAGAGGTAAGGGGAAGGAGTTGTATAAAAGAGTGGCCCAGTCCCCCTCACACAGCTCTTTCATTTCTTCAGTCCAGAAAACACCATGATTAAAAAAAGATCTGAATGTAAATGGACCCCAAAAGAGATTTACCTCCTCGTTGACAGGTAACTTGACTTTCTTAATCCCTTCAGACGTGACTGTTTAGTCAAGTCTGTATTTTCATGTCATGCCTGTCCACAGAAGTGATTTCTCTTCTGTCCACAGAAGTGATTTCTCTTCTACATAAGCAGGTAACAGACCTCAAAAGACTAGGAGAACACAGAAAGTAGAGAGCTTTACTTTAGCACTTACTTATCTGCCTTTGGCTCAGAAAACAGTTTCATCATGTTACCATATGCTAAGATCCAGCCCAGCTATCCTGGACTCCGAGAATAAGGCCCTTTAACTGCTATATCCAACAAGTGAAGTATGTGTTTTACAAATGCCTTTGCCAAAGCTGCCTTTGACTCCTCAGGCAGAAAGATGAAACACCCATTTACAGGTGGGTCAGCTGGAGATAGATCTTGGCACAAGAGTTGACAGTAAGCCTCTCATTCTCCACAGGTTACTCCATCATCAGTATTGCATCCCTTGCTTCACATACCCAATTTTCTAATTCAATTTCATGAAGACACTCTAAACATACAAAGCATATAGGACCAGAAGAGGGGGAAAAGCAACATTAAAGCTGAAAATCCAAACCATTGCCTTGTAAGGCAATGCTGGAATTAAGGCTGTTGGCGGAGCTTGAATTCAGCTCTTTGTGTTTGCATCCTGCTGTTGTTTTCAATCACATGATGCACTCTGTTCTTCCACACAGGATGCACCTGCTCTGTGGAGGAACCAAGGTTGTGCAGCAAAGGAGAAAATTTTAATTCTGGCATCCTGCTCCATCCCACCACAGACAACCCTGACTCAGATCTTTATCTTCTCCACTCCTGACTCCTCATCTCTGCCTCATTTTCATTGCCTCTCTATTGCCTGCCTGCATTCCTCACCTCATCCAGCTATTTGTCTTTTAATTGAACAAAATCCAACCTATCCCTATGGACTTACTGTCAAAGTCTCAATTCCATTTCTGTCCTCTCCATCTCTAGACCCCCTTCTCTCAGTCAGCCAGTTTCAGTTTTCCCCTTACAATTCTTCCACATTTTTCTCCTATACCTGCACTGGCTGTTATTGCAATAAGCCCCATCAACACTCATCTAGTCTCAGTCTCACACACATGCCCTGCTTCCCCCTCTGCCCACCTTTTTAATCTCTGCAAATGCAGAGAATCAGAATAAGAGAAGGAAAATCTCTGCAAGCTACAAGAAAAAAAACAACAGAATTCATAAAGCCCAATGATGATCTTAATTCACAGCTGTAACTGTGGAAAGCCTTGGGATGAAACTTCCATGGACGGAGGCCCTTGAATTAATGGGATTTAAGTCTGCACATCTCTCATGGTGTGGAAATATGGGCTGTCAACTACGATGAAAGGAGATTCAGAGCTATGTTAAGATGAAATAAAAAGTCAAAATAAGCCATTTCCCCCCTGTCTCACCAAAGCAATTCACAAGCTATAATGTAAGGCATATTTTTGGTAATATGCTCACGTTCTCATCAGTACATTGATTATTTTCTGCCTCTACAAGCAAGGTGTTGGGGAAGAAGCTTTCTCACCTATTTGACATCTTCTCAAAGCTGTTATCTGAAGGGCACTTCAGATAATTGTGAAAATTAAAGAGATAATGGATCCTTTCTACCTCAGGAAGAACAACTTCTGGTCACTTAGCAATGATGCACAAGAGAATTACTACCAAAGTCACTTTCTGTGATAACTGCTGCAACACAACCCAAGAAAGCCCTTTACTGAACATAGTCACAGAACAGAACCACTACTCTATATAAAATCTTTCTTCTGTATTTTCCTCCCATGATTGCTACCTGTGTACCCCATGCACAAGATGCAACACAAATTACTGGTACAAAACTGTTGTAAAAGTATTTAATGAATGGAATTACTCCAATTTTATACTAACTAGTAGCATGGAGCATAACTGCCCACACTTTGTTTTTGGCATTGCAGAATTCTGTTCCTTTTGGGATTGAACCGCTGTGTAGAATGTGACTTTGCTCCACAATTCTGACACTTAATATAAAGCCAAGAATTTGGGAACTTTTTTATGGGATTGTGTCTCTTCAGCCTTTTGCATGGAACTAGATCTCTATTTTCCTGTAGCACTAAAGCCAAAATAGATAGTTTTGGGATACTGCTTGGATTATGCACTTTAATGTTAAAAAGCTAATACTAGTGTTAAAAGCTAATAGTAAAATTACTGCCTCACAACTCAGTTACATATTGTAGGGAGTTCCATACAGACTATTTTTACCACAATGTTCCCTCATGTAATGTTGCTATTAAATGTCTCCAATCACAAGAAGTAGTATCACAGCTGACAAAAATCCCATTTGTGTTATTTTTAGTCTGGGAATAGGAGTTCTTATTTCTCTCCTGCCTGTTCTGGTTTTGGTACTGATACATCACAGGAGACCAGGTGGCTTGTTGCAGCACACATGGGCACTGCTTATTCCCAGGTTGACTCATTCCTTGTTCATAAACTGCAAGTGACAGTTTCAGCTTTCCATCGCACTCAGGCAGGTTTCTTAACCTGGAGAACAACATTGTTTGTCATAGCGAGGCCAAGGGATTACAGCACTTGGCTATCACAGGGGTGAGCTCTGAACAAATAAGAACATGCTGCTACTCTGCTAGCATGAGTCAGTGTGGCTATTGTGCATTTCCACGAGGACAATTTCTGACTACAGGAAAAGGAAACCCACCTTGGTTAGGCGCTCTGGTTACATTTTTCTCTGAATTTTGTTATCAGTCAGTCCTTATCACCTGTGCCATCAGAACAGAGTAAAACTTCAGATGAACTTCTGAAGGCTAAAAATTCAAAAGAGGGAGAAAATTTTTACTTAAAAAGAGTGACAATGACAGAGAGAAAGTTCCATGGGAAAACAGCAACATTGGAAAAGTGATGTAATCTTCATATGGACAGCTGAGTATCATACACATAGCTCCCTGCAAGTCTCTGGGTGCTAGGTGGACAATCTTTTCTTCTGCTCCTCTGTTACTCAGAAATGCTAATTATCTAATTTTTTTAATATACATACATCACTTTTACTGTTTTAAACCAGTCTTTTCCATTCACTGTGATAAATACATCAATGTGAATCTTACTTCTGAGCAAAGCCCATTCCAAATTCTACATACCCTTCTGCAAGGGGAGAGGAAACCACAGATTATTTTCTGTTTCTAACCTAAGGTGTCAGCACGTAAGTCTGAACAAACCATTCACAAATTCCAAACTCAGGTGATGCTGTTGAGCTCTGCTTTCTCTGCTAGGTAATAATATGAAAAGGTTTCTATGGGGGGTTTCACACTTTCTAAACAAAACATGCTCTTTAGCCAACAATCTATTTGCAGAATTTATCCAACGGCTGCTGGAAACTCTTCCTTCCTACAACCCACAAACCTCCTACCAACTTCCTCAACAGATGCTACAGTCTAAATTCAAAACCTGCACCTTCAGTATCCCACAGACCAGGCTGAAAATTATAAAACTGTATTTTTAAAAAAATTTAAGGCCAAATCCAGGCAGATTCCAAGACAGATTATCAGAGAAGATGCTCTTATCATACAGATTAGAGATTTGTCTGTTTTTCCACATGCTTGCTGCACAATCTTGGACTATGCAATTCTCTCTCCATAGGAAAGCTGTGACTTCACAGACCAACTGCACCTCTGCAGATTTCTTCAGCACAGCTGGTGACTAGGTGAGAAAGTAACCATTCAAGAACTTCACAGAGCATTGTACCCTGAGTACATGTGCTGCTTTAAAAGTAAACCAGTGGAGAAATGAACACAGTTTAAGAGAGATTACAAGTCACAGTGACAATCTACTAAGAAGATTAAAATAAATACAATGATACAGAGAAAACTGGNCAGCACAGCTGATGACTAGGTGAGAAAGTAACCATTCAAGAACTTCACAGAGCATTGTACCCTGAGTACATGTGCTGCTTTAAAAGTAAACCAGTGGAGAAATGAACACAGTTTAAGAGAGATTACAAGTCACAGTGACAATCTACTAAGAAGATGAAAATAAATACAATGATACAGAGAAAACTGGTTTTAACCCCACAAAGACAGAGTATAACCCAGCACCCTGGGACAAGAACAGCACAGTGCTCATTAGCTCCTGTGTTGAGCACACGTGGTCCCCCTGGGTGCAAAGCAGAAGGGAAGGAAACTGATTGATTAAGAACAGGTCGCTGTTCTATCAAAGTAATGATCGCAGTCTCCTCAGGAGTGGCAGTCACAGTCCTGTTGAAGTTCTGGTCCTCCTTTGGATCTGAAGAGTGGTACCAGAAGTCCCAAAACCTGAAGACTATATATGCCCAAGTTCAGGTGGGAATGCCCACTACCTGCCCAGGGTAAGGAATTTCACAATGGGTGGTCTAACTCCATGAGTCATGGGATATTTTTGGAATCTTTGATGGTCTAGGTGATTGCAACTGTTTATTATGCCAGTGCAGTTGGGTCCATTATGGCCCATTAGCAGAGCTGACCCCTCCAGCTGGGTGTGAAGGTGTTCACGCCTCCCCAGAGAGGAGTTATCACAGCCAAGCGACTGGTGTGGAAACAATCACTCCCCTGCCTCTCAGGGTTTGTCTCTTTCCCTATCTCTATTATCAGAAATGACATAGAAGGTGTAAAATACACATCTTTGGTCATATCCACATAGTGATAAATTGGTCCCAGCCCCTGTAACTAGGACAGTACACAATGTTACATGATAGAACACAGAGATGCACATGTGTCTTATGAGCTACACACACCAGAAGACATGGCATTTGAGAAGTCCTTGGGTGTGTGAAAGAGCAGAGCAGCCACTAGTTCTCCATAGATGATCAGGGCGGATGATCTTGAGATAAAGACCAGAGACTTGTAGTTAGGTTGTTGAACATCAGGGTCTGTTTTTCTTCAAAAGGCTTCCTGCCCAGTGCATTTTTTTAGACTGTGCAGTTTATCTCAAACAAAGCACAGACGATGCCGCTTTGCCTCCCAGAGATGTGATAAAGGGCAATTTATATTAAGATGGACAAACACCAGGACTACAGTGAAGGGGCAACAGAAGCAGATCAGTCTTGTTTCTTACTCTGCAATTTTAGTGCAGTTGAACAACTTCCCTAAATACAGGGAGATGGAAAATAAGACAGAGCTTCCTCGGGCAAAATTAAGACAGTGGGAGAGCCTTGTTCAAAACGGAGAGGTAAGAAGGGGCTGGAGAGGGATAGCGGCAATAGGAAGCAATAGGAAGGTCACCAACAACTGATTTTCCATTTGGCAGTGTAATGAATGATAGTTTAAAATTAAGTGTGAATTGTTTCGGTCTCTAAGGTGCTTTAACATCCCTCTATAATTCTTTCTAGTCATTGTCTCTGAAGTGCCATGGTGTCATAGGGCAAGAATATGAGCTCCAAGAGCAAGTTTGTCACACTGAAAAACAAAGCTTGTAGAGAACACGTAGGGGAGGGAACCTAGGGAAAATATTGCTGAGAGTCAGAGGTGAACTGGTAGGGGGAAGCAGGATTGTAAATTTTGGCTGGAAACCATGAATAAAAAAATCTGGTTTTTGACTAGTGTTAGAGAAATTAGTCTTCAGAACTGAAACTTCCCAGTCCCATCCAAACCCCCAAACTTGAACCAAGGTTAAGAGGAAGCTGTGCTGCTACAGAGAAAAGGAAGTTTAATGATTTTGTGTTGAAAATATGAGTGATAGGGTCTGCATTGTTTTTCTATTCACAATTACATATCAAGATTAACTACAGTACTTAAAAAATTTTGATGTCACCAGCAGGACTCAAGTCTCCCTCTGGTATTTATTTTTTCCTTCTATGTCCCTCCTCTGTCAAAACTCTCAGGGTGGCAGATTATGTTTTTTAAAGCTGAGTATCTCACTATTAGGCCTATATGTAGGCAGTGTTTGTTTATGTCAGATGCAATGAGCCTACAAACAGCAGCAAAGACACTCATCTGTGGGCTGGCAGACACCAGTGACACAATACTGAGGCCCTATTGCTAATTCTTTTTGATCACTTCACTGCAGCAAGTTAAAAGCAGGTTTCAGGACACTTCTATTAATCGTTCTCCAATAGGATCAGGGCAAATAGTACATATGCACCTCCCTTGGGCTTTGTACTTCTTTCATTTTTGCAGTCACACTGATGGCTCTCCACTGAGCTTTTTGTATTTCTGTCAGACATCTCAGGGCATTGATTAGTAGCAGCATATTGCTTTCTGGGATTTTCAAGGCTACTCCAAGCATCTCCAACCCTGGAGATTTTCAAAACCTGGCAGGAGAAGACCCTGACCAATCTGATCTATCTTTGAGTTTGCACTGGCTTAGGCAAGGGGGTTACACTAGAGACTTCCAGTGTCCCTTTCAGTCTAGACTGCTCTGTGATTCTTTGAGATCTACTTGACAGCAGTGGCATTTTTTTCTTCAAGCAGAGTTATTTCCGAAACTGAGAGATCCATGCCTTTACATGCAGGCCCAAAGGGGTAAAAATTGCAGCTTCAGACTTCATCTCAGGACCACGGAGAATCAAATCTAACCCAAATTTCATGCAGTTACACAATGTTACAACATGGAAGCATCCCAGTAATTTTAAAAGCAGCCTGGTCCTCCCACAGACAATGTTCTGGGAAGGCATTATGGCCTTCTATGTCCTTCCTTGACAATTAAGCATTGTCGATAAATAAGCATTGTCATAAACCTCCTTCCGTTCTTAATTATGCAATGCTGGAGAAAGTTAAGATGTTGGAAACTGGACACAGCTAGTCATACTGTGCAATGCACTGTGGTACCAGGTGTCCCAAGCCAGCAACATCCAAGCTAGGGCCCTAGGAAGACCGAGGCTCAGCACTTTGGACCCCTTATATTGTTTTTCAAAGTGTCATTCATTAGTTACAGAATGCATCCCTACTGCTGCAGGAAATTGTGGATGCACGTTTTCTGTTACTACATGCTGACACCTTCACATTTGCTTTACTGTGAATAAATTTGTTTCACATCCAAAAAAAGAAAGTCGTGGGCATGCCATAAGACATGGTACAGTGCCAGGAAATTCTCAAACAAACAAACAAATTCTGGCTCCAAGGCATTTTAAGACCCACAGCAAACCTGGAAGGAGATAAAGCCCTTGTTCTGCAGATTTCAAGTCAGCTGAAGTCACCTCAAAAGACCTTTCTTAGCTGCCATATGGGAGGTGGGCAGACTCATTCCTTGCCAGGCAGACCCATTTCTCAGGGAGTACCTCCTTCACTGATGTCTCTGCAGATTCAAGACAATCCTGCAAAGAATATGTGAAACAGCCACTGTGACTGTAAGGTCCCGAGAGCAGCTATGAGTACTAAAGGCAGTCTAGACATCTGACTAGAATCAACATAATTTTGGCTACTCCTGCAGTCAGTCTTGTGATGACACAAAATGTTCCAGAACTCACTGGGTATTTTTAGCAAAAAGCAACATAAAAGGGGGCAAGAGAGAAGAGCTGAGGCTTTGCTTGGGCATGACTTTGTCACTTACAAAGTTCTGCTAACCTGCAAAGTTAGAAACCTTTGTCTCTCCCACATAATACTTAAAATGCTTTTGCACTAAACGGGTAACTTAGGAGTTAGCAGTGTTTCACAGAGGTGAGGAGGAGAGTCACTGCCATTCAACCAATGCACATACTAGGTGAATGAAATATTCAGCCAAAAGGTGAGACATCAGGCTGGGGCCAGCTTAACAAAATGAACAACACCTTCATCTTCACAAGACTTGGGGGCAATAGGTGTCAGCCACTCAGGAATCCTTGCTCCACTAGTTACAGGCTCTCTTCTTATTGTCTCCCTACCCAGTCCATTCCAGCCAAATTTCTAGGGTTGTTTAGCAAGCACACTCAGTTCTTTACCAGATGTGTATAGACTGATGTTCATTAGGGCTATGCTGCAGCTGTTTCTCATGTGAACAAGAACACCAGATCCCTAACAGTCCTGGAAAGGTCTACCCAGGTTTCAAGTTCCCAGTCTAAAAGGAGTATAGCCAACTACATAGCCAAACTCAAATTTTTGGCAAATTTGAGCCAGGTCTCCAAAATCAAAGGATTGTACTGGTTCTGGTCAAATTCAAGGGCTGTAGTGCCCTGGCTTAGTTCAACTGAGCTGCTTATTCATTAACTTTGCTTGCCAAGACACAAGAATATATTAAAAGACAGCTCTTCCCTCCTAGCCCACTGACACTTGAACTGTACTCCTTCAGGCCCATATCCTCTTATCCCACCACCCACCTAGCAAGAGTGTAGCCAACACAATTGTCATTCCTGTATTGACTCTGCAAGCTGCCCATTAATGAATTACAAAAATGTTCCTTCTTTTACTTTGCCTCCCACACGGCTTTTTTGGTACATTTTTTTCATTTAGGGTAGGGTTTTTATAAAAGGTTTCTCCTGTTCTACAGCTTCTTTCATGCCTTCCAGGCCTCCTAAGAAGTAAGCTCTGCTATTTAGAGTTCTCTTGTTCGTGACTGTTTACTCAGGACTGTGGTGGAGCACAGACATCTGCAACAATAACATAACTGAGCTGAAATAAATAGAATTTCACCCGTGAATTACACATAAGCCAAAGGTTTCGGAAACAAAAGGCATGGGCTATTTTATATACTCAGTCTTGCTAAAGTAATCAAGGCATATCACTACCCACATAGATTAACAACAATAAAAAAATCTCTCACTGTATTTGTAACCTTTCATTGCTTTTATGTTTCTCTTAAAGAAAAATTTTCACAGAATCTGAAAACACATCCTTGTGATTTGCCCTGACAGGGAGTGCAGCTCATCATGGATGGGATGGCATACAGAGGGTGCACCTCACTCCCCCGTCCATTATACAACACCTTTACAATATCCAAATCCCCTACTTGTAAACGAAGTTTGGCGCTCAGCCGTTCGAGCCGATACTTTGAGGACATCCCTACTTAAGCCATCAGCACAGCATCCAACAGGTTTTCGTGACCTCCCAGCCCATCCTTGCACCCTAATGTCACTGCAGATGAGGTGAAGCCACCGCCAGTTCGACTGGAAAGCTCCGAGTCCCCGAGGAGCTTGTCCGGCGGCGGCAGGAGGACGGTGACACCTCGCGGTTCAGCTCCCTCATTACCTCGGCCAGCGGGGGCCCCGCAGCGCCTTTATGGGTTACGGTGGTGCTGCCCCGCTGGCTGCGGGGCCAGCACGTCGTCCTCAATCCTCCCGAAGCCTTGGCTCTCTCCTGGCGGGAACGCGGCCGTGAGAGGGGGCGGCGAGAACCGCGCACAGACGAGGGACGGCTTCCAGTTCCTGAAGGGAGGCTACGAGGGAGCTGGAGAGGGCGTTTTTGCCAGGGCATGTAGTGACGGGATAAGGGGGAATGGCTTCAAACTGAAAGAGAGTAGCTTCGGATTAGATATTTGGAAGAAATTGTTTGCTGTGAGGGTGGTAAGGAACTGAAGCAGGCTGCCCAGAGAAGCTGTGGATGCCCGAGCTCTGGTAGTGTCCCAGGCCAGGCTGGATGGAGCTCTGAGCAACCTGGCCTAGCGGAAGGCGTCCCCGCCCCTGGCAGGGGGGTTGGAACTNGCCCGGCGGACCGAGATGAAGGTGGCTGCCGCCCAGCCCTACACCTACTCCAGCCAGCCCCGCGCCCTGCGCGGCCGCTCCAAGTACCGAGTGCCGTGAGTACCGCCGTGCCGTGAGTGCCGCTGTCCCTCGGGCCTCGCCACCCGCCCCGATCCGCTGACTCCCGCCATCCGCGCCTTTCCCCTCATCCCAGCTTCTTCGCCGCCCTTCCCGGCGGAGGGCAGCCCCCGCCGCCTTGCCGGCGGATCCTTCTTCCCGTAGCTCGTGGGGAACTGCCCGCCGCGTCCCTCGGAGCCCCCGTGGGGTGTGCGGGGCTGTGACCCGGCGCTGTCTGTCGCAGGGGGAAGCAGCCCGAGCACTACGGCTGGATGTACGACCCCAGAGTGGTGCGCGGAATCGCTTTAGCCCGCCGACCCGGACCGGAGGTATGGCGTTCTTTTGTGTGGGTCATGCCAGGGCTTTGTTGGACAGTCGTAGGTAGGCCAGGAAAGCTGTTCCTCATTTATAATTTTGACTACCGAAGATGTAGTTTTACTTACAATATTTCGCGTGGTCACAGCTAAACTAGCCGTGACTGTTTCCAGCTCTTCTTTAAAGCACTTAGTTTCACATGAACTTCTGTAGTTCAGATTTTTAATTCTCACATTAAATACATTATTCCATTTTTCCCCCTCTCCACTTCTTTAGTGATCCTAAACACAAGTCTTCACTGCATAATCTGTGATCATGTGCAAGGTGTCATCAGGGAGAATTGCAGCTCTTGGGAAACAGTCTTGGGGTAGACTTTGGCTTATCCTACCATAGAAGCAGAGCTAAATGGTCCAGCTGTATGAAAAAGCTACTTGTGAGGAGGCAAAAGTATTTTGTTTATCCTGATATAGTAGTAAGTCATAAAACCTTAGAGTGGTTGGGTTTTGAAGCAACCTTGAAAAAACTTGTAGTTCCATCCTCCCTGCTATGGGTAAGGACATCTTCCAGGTCCAGATTGCTCAGAGCCCCATGCAAATGTGATACTTTATTTTCAGAGAATATTTCAACATAGATAATATGATCATATATGAATTTAAAGCAGTCCATATTTTTAAAAACTACTTTGTGTAAATAGCTTTGTGTTGTTCAGTAGCTGTTTCAGAGTGAATTTCNGCCTAGCGGAAGGCGTCCCCGCCCCTGGCAGGGGGGTTGGAACTAGACAGTCTGGAAAGTCCCTTCCAACCCAGGCCATTCTGCGGGTCAATGACCCGCCTCGCACCCGCCTGCCCCGCGCATGCGCCGCGCGTTGCCCGGGAGACCGACGCCGTTACGGCTCCCTGCCGGCCGGCACCCCCCGCGCCGCCCCCTNCCTCGGGCCTCGCCACCCGCCCCGATCCGCTGACTCCCGCCATCCGCGCCTTTCCCCTCATCCCAGCTTCTTCGCCGCCCTTCCCGGCGGAGGGCAGCCCCCGCCGCCTTGCCGGCGGATCCTTCTTCCCGTAGCTCGTGGGGAACTGCCCGCCGCGTCCCTCGGAGCCCCCGTGGGGTGTGCGGGGCTGTGACCCGGCGCTGTCTGTCGCAGGGGGAAGCAGCCCGAGCACTACGGCTGGATGTACGACCCCAGAGTGGTGCGCGGAATCGCTTTAGCCCGCCGACCCGGACCGGAGGTAAGGCGTTCTTTTATGTGGGTCATGCCAGGGCTTTGTTGGAGAGTCGTAGGTAGGCCAGGAAAGCTGTTCCTCATTTATAATTTTGACTACCGAAGATGTAGTTTTACTTACAATATTTCGCGTGGTCACAGCTAAACTAGCCGTGACTGTTTCCAGCTCTTCTTTAAAGCACTTAGTTTCACATGAACTTCTGTAGTTCAGATTTTTAATTCTCACATTAAATACATTATTCCATTTTTCCCCCTCTCCACTTCTTTAATGTAATGATCCTAAACACAAGTCTTCACTGCATAATCTGTGATCATGTTCCTGGTGTCATCAGGGAGAATTGCAGCTCTTGGGAAACAGTCTTGGGGTAGACTTTGGCTTATCCTACCATAGAAGCAGAGCTAAATGGTCCAGCTGTATGAAAAAGCTACTTGTGAGGAGGCAAAAGTATTTTGTTTATCCTGATATAGTAGTAAGTCATAAAACCTTAGAGTGGTTGGGTTTTGAAGCAACCTTGAAAAAACTTGTAGTTCCATCCTCCCTGCTATGGGTAAGGACATCTTCCAGGTCCAGATTGCTCAGAGCCCCATGCAAATGTGATACTTTATTTTCAGAGAATATTTCAACATAGATAATATGATCATATATGAATTTAAAGCAGTCCATATTTTTAAAAACTACTTTGTGTAAATAGCTTTGTGTTGTTCAGTAGCTGTTTCAGAGTGAATTTCATGTAAGTTTTATTTGATGTTCATTTCAATCCATAAGCATACTGAATTTAAACGGCAGTATGAGTTTCTTTTGTTTCATCAGCAATAATTGGTCCTATAATTTATATCTAGCAAACAATTCTGTTCATAATACGATACTTAAATCCATTTGACCTCTCAGAATTTGAAAACTCACTTGTCAGGAAAAGCATACCATTTCAATATACTTTATCTCACAAAACAAATTTCTGTATACAATATTCACTTTCAGGTAACAACTGAAATTGTTCTTCGTGTGAGATGCCACTAGTATGTGCCTGTAGGCAGCTAGCATACCTTATTAGTTTCACACCCTACAGTCTTTAAATCAATTGAAGATTTAGGATCAGGACTCAGAAAAGTAAATCCAAAATGCTAGGTTGCTTGCATTAAAATTAAACAGCAACCTTCATTTTCCTGTAGAGAGAATTAAATTTCATTTTCAAGAACAAAGTGTATCCTGTCTTGTGGGTTTTTTTCTTCCTCATCCCTGCTCAGAGTACCCAACCTAGTCCGCATGATATTCAAAAGAAGAAGGATGCACAGAGAAGAGCACTGGCAAGAAAGCATGCAGAAGAGGAAATTCAACCAGGAACACCAGAGCCTGTGGAAGGCAGACAGCATGTTTATGTGCAGACAGGTAAAAAGCTGCATGGGGTTTTTTTATTCATCTGAAAACAAAAGCTTGCTAATCTATATTCACTTCCTAAATTGATGATGAAATTGGTAGAATCACACAGGGGTAAGTTTAAAATCATAGAATGCGAGAATTGGAGGTTTTCTAATTCTTTCCGTTATAACCCCGGACTTTTAATTTTATTTAATAACCTTGTCCTATTAGTGACATTTTCCCAGAAGGTCGGTTTTTTAGTTTTCAGTGTACATTCTTGAACACTAGTCAAGACTTCTTCATTTATTCTTTCCTTTTCCAGTATCATCAGAGAAGTTTCATAAATGCTTAAAATTGAGGGTTTTAAAAAACTTTGCTTGAAGTGAACTACCCTTTTGAGAATCACTTCCATGAAGTGCATCTGCATTACAGAGAACATATCATCAGATGGCCTGTGCAGCAAACTGATCTCTATTTTAAGTTGAGCTGCCTTTTTTTTTTTAACTTTATAGAAGACATTTTATTGCACTCTTTGGATATAATTCACAATGTTGAGTCACCAAAAATAGTTGAGAGGTAAAACAAGAAGAATCCAGCTCTGAGTATTTGATGTGCTTTTGTTTCTAGAACTGTATTTGGAAGAGATTAGTGACCGGCTAATAGAGGTTGATGGAGAATGTCAAACAGATGAATTTTTGGACAGACCGCCTACTCCACTGTTCATACCAGCCAAAACGGGAAAAGATATGGCCACACAAATAGAAGAAGGAGAGGTATGAAGTGAACTCAGGTCCACAAGTGCTGTTAAAATACGTCTCTCTTACAAAACAGATTTCTGATGCAAAACTGAAGTAGAATCCTCACAGAACATGCAAAAAAACCCCAAACCAACCAACCAACCAACCAACCAACCAAAAAACCTCCCAACTCAACTACTTTGAGGTTAAGTGCAAATTTAAGGAAGATGCTTCTCCATGTACTGGGTTCTGCTGGTTTAAGCTAAGAACTACAGTGTTGAGAAATGCTGTCTTCTGTAAAATGTATCCAGCCCAAGAAAGTGTTGGGAACACAGAAACAGGGTCCAGGTCAGTGCTCGGCTTCTCCCTGGCAGTCCCTACAGTGTGTGTGGTAGGGTGTGTGGTGTCTCACTCCAACCCACTCAACACTTAGCTCCCAGCTGCACTCATGCTTCTTTCTGCCTTAGCTGACACTGGCTCCTCACCTGCACTTCTCTGGCCTGCCTTCAGAACAAGGGCTTTGTTCATCCTCCTTTTCTCCTTGACAATCCTTGTTAAGAGTAATTGCGATAAAGGGACATTTATCTCTGTTTCCCTGATTCCTCTCCTCAGTTGTTTGACTTTGATGTTGAAGTTAAGCCAATCCTGGAAGTGCTGATTGGGAAAACAGTAGAGCAGGCTTTGCTGGAAGTCATGGAGGAAGAAGAGCTGGCCCATCTGTGGGCACGTCAGCGTGCCTTTGTAGAGCTGCGTAACGCAGAGTTTGCTGAATTACAGCGCCTGGAAGAGCAGGACAGGCGAATCAGAGAGGAGAAGGTAGGACTTCCTAAGAGAAACACAGGCCTGTCTGAATGCTCATCTGAATTTCCAATACTGAATGACAAGAGATAAGCTGGATATGCTTATCATATCAAACAAAGTGTATTGTTAATTTTGATACTCCTCCTGGCATTTTGGTGAGCTGCGTTCTGCCACTTGCTCTCATACAACAGCACCATACCATTGTATTTATTTGGAGCAGACATGCTTGAGTGACCTGGTGTACTCAGGCACCTGGTGAAGAGGCCAAACCCAACAGCAATTTCTTCTGTACCTGGTGCAGCTGTGTCTTAAGCCTTTTCATTATAGTAACTGCTGAGTGAATAGTTCAGAGTGCTTGAAAGTAAGAGAGACACCTCATAGTTTTTCACACCCAATGCATTCACTACTTATATGCACCTGTGTATCTCAAGATCTCCAACTATTATGTATATTATTAACATTTAGTAAATAGGAATAAACAGAAAAGGCAAGTCTTAATTACTCACTATTCATCAGTCTTGTATAATTGGGTTTTTTTAATGTTTTCCTGGACCAATTTGAGTTTTAATCTTTTTGTACATTGAATAGGATAGAATATTGGAAAAATGAAAAGTTCAGGAAATACTTTTCCAATTTCATCTCATTCCAAGGCCAGTGATTAGCTTAATCTGCAATACTAAAGCAAGAAGGCATGAGATCAATGTATATTGAGGCATCGGAGAAGGGTTTCATTTGGCCAGCTGTGAGGCCCTTATTTTACAGAAAAAGGTGAACCACAGAATGCATACATGTGTTTCCTTGTAATTTCTGGGTATTTTAATGCTCCATAGATTGAGCACAAGCTTGCTTTCAAGAACTCTTTTATATGAGGAGTTTTTGTGAAAGGTGGAGGCTGCAAATACCAGGTAGAGACTGTGATTATCTGCACTTTTGATTATCTTTGCTATTTATGAGAGTCTCACTGTGATAATTCTTCAAAGTCTAGATCAAAGGAGTAACATCTAAAGGCCTCTAAGTTTTACATGCCTTGACAGGAACGTCGCAGACTTGAGCACTTGGAAAAGCTGCGGAAACAGAAAGAGACCACAGAGAAAATTGCAGCTCGGGCATTTGCTAAGCGTTACCTGGCTGATCTCATTCCCTCAGTCTTCAGTAATCTTTATGACAGTGGATTTTTTTATGACCCTATAGAAAGAGGTTTGTTTGGTTTTTTTTAAATATATGAATTAAGTAATATAAATCTCAAAACAACCATAAAACATAGCATATTGTCTTATTATTTAGGATATATAGTCTAATGACATTATTCATTTACATTTGTGGCTGATATAGTTTTAACACAAACATCGTAAAGAAAAAGCAAGAGCCGACAGTGTGACAATGGGAAGAGCTCATTTTGAACTGGAGAGATAAATGAGTGGTTAGGATCAGTACAGTACAGAGAAGGGGACAGCCAAATTGAAGTAAATGTGTTGTGATAGAACAGACAAAGAAATCAGTACGTCATTCTGAATATTTTTCTAATGTTTATCAGAGCAAGGGAGAAATGAGTCAATTAGAATTAGGCCCTGAAAATAATTTTGGAGTTGTACATCAGTGATTTTCAAACCTTTAGAATCAGCAGCCTTCCTTATGGGCTACCTTGTTGCACCCCACTTTACCAGGCCCCACACAGAGCCACAGACCACAGCTTGGGAATGGCTGCACTCTCTCCAGAGTAAGTCATGAGGTTGATGAAGAAACTGAGTGTATTTTGCAACTAGGGCAGGCTTTGGGACCACAGCACAGAAAGAGTATGATTTGAGAAATACATGGGTAAGCAAGAGCTCTTTAGGCAGAGAGAACAAATGCTCTCAACAGACCAGAAGCCAAATGTCATTGGAAAGGAAGGCAGGAAATGTTATTCTCCTGACTTATTCAGGGTAGTTATTTGGATCTCACTAGAACATGACTGTATCTCATCTATGCTAGTCCTTCAGGGTGCCAGACCTCTTTGAAAATCACTGCAGTTGAGAGGAGTCTGGTCTGAATTCATAAGGATAATGAACCTCCGTAAGTGAGGCTGGAGATAAGAAACTAAACAACACTTGAGATTTCATCTGTCTTACAAAGCAAGTGTCTTTTGGCAGAGGAGTTCATCCCTTAATTGTTGTAGCAAATAAAAAACCAGCCCTCAAGTCTTGTTGGTCATCCTTAATAAAATGGCATTTTCTTCTTCTTTCTTCCTCTTAAATTCTTGCAGATATTGAGACAAAATTCCTTCCGTGGCTGATGTCAGAAGTGGAAGAAACACTACAGAAGAAGGTTCTGGGAAGGACAGTGCTTGACTGTAAGTTAGCAAATCCTGTAATGTAATCTGGGCTGTTTGATGTTCTTGATTGCTTATTCCCTGTTCAGAACAAATACCACATTTACATGGTCACTGTGAGTTAAGGTAGGAGGTGTCATTTTAGCAAGAACTACCAGTACCCATGCCTTCTGGGGGGGATTTTTTTGTTTGTTTGGGTATTTTTACTATATTAAAATGTTTTAATGTTGGAAAACTACTACATACAACTAAGTAACTGATTTTCATCTGAAATAATATGAGTGTCAGTAATACTGCACTGTCCACTCTCTTCTGACTTTGTACTGTTTGAGATGTGTTAATACTGAGAGATACAACACATATGTCAGGAACAAAATGGTTAAAGAACACAATCTATTTTTTCTGCTATAAAGCTTTTACTTTTGTGTTACACAGCTACCATTGCTGTTATGTTCTCTGCAGTGTGCCTGATTGTGCCAGTGGGAACAGAAAAGCCCCATCCTGTGTATTGCCACATGTATACCATGAAAGCCTTTTAATTAATTTGTGTAAACTCTCAGTGCTATGGACTATCCTCCTACATGAAAGGAGCATAATCATAGGCCATGGCTGACTGAGAAGTGAGGTGACCAACATTTTTCATCAAAACAAGTACTTACCTCCTGCTATAGTCAATAATCATGTCGTTGCTTTTGAAATAGATTGAAATATCAGTTTTCTTTTGGGCTAGTTCAAGCTAAGTATTTGGGTTCTTTTATTATTCAGTCTTTAAAGGCTGTATTTGAAGCACCTGAATAATCTGAACTCTATCTTGTCTAGAAACACAAAATTATGATGTATGTGTGTCCACCAGGGTGCTCCTAGATCAAACCACTTTTTTACACTTGCATTATATTTTCATTCCTGTAGTTCTCTCTTGCTGGGATTTTGGGCTTGAATTACAGTTGTGTTTGGTTCCTTCGCGTTTCAGTCACGTTTTCAGTTTAACCAGGTTTTGTATTTTACTTAAGATACAATATAATTTGGACAATTATAGCTGGTCTGTTAGGTATTTTATCTGGATATATGTGCCAATATGTATGCCCAAGGAGCACTTCTTCATGTAGCTCTTCAGGAGGGAAGGAAATTTCTCTTTTTTAAGAAAAAAATTTTGTATGTGACTACTGGATAAGCATCCTAAGGAGAATGTTGCTGCAGGATACACTATTGTTGAGAACATCTATCATACTTCTTTTAAATATGTTTAATTATTTTAACCAGATATCGTCTTGCTCCAGTTCTGAGATATACAGAGCACCTGGAGTAGGCCAGTAAGTAATGTCAGGAGCCCATTTTGCTGTTTACCCTCTGTGTTTCGTGACCAGTCACTCACTGTTGAGTAAACATCATCTCTGCAAAAGGAACTGCAAATCACGTTCCCCAAATTTTGTGGAGGCAGACACAGCCTCAGCTGAGATACTTCGTATCTTCTTTCCCCTTGTAAGCAGAAACATAGGAAAAGTCTCTAAGGATCCATTTTAAACCTATTTGAATTAAGACTGCCCAAAACATCACCTTGTGTGTAACCTGGCTAGTCCTTGTTCCTGGTGGAGTGACCTGCTCTGGGAGTGAGAAGCAAATGTGAGAAAATAAAAAAAAAATCCAAGTGCACCCTTTCAAACCACTGCTTTGAGTGTAAACCTATGATTTGGCTACAGCAGCCGGAATGGCTTTGTCTCACTTAAGTATTCTTTCATTTTTAGTGTTACTTCAGGACTCTTTCCCTGTTTAAGATATGAAGCAATCTCAAATTATATGTTTTTTTCTTCATGTTTGTTAATGGTGGTTTTCTCTGTTTCAGCCTTGATTCGCACAGTGGTCGAAAACCGCTTAGATGCATTTGGCCGCCAGACAGAGGCACCCGCTGAAGAGCCCGGGCCAACAGATGCAGCACCCCAGGTGTCTGGTGAGACACATGCTGCTGACCAACCAGTCACAGAGAAAGAAGAGACTGACCAACCTGTTGCTGAGGAACAGCCTGCAGATCCCATTTCTTCCCAGTTAGAAGAAAAAGATCAAGCAGGAACAGAGGATTTGGAAACTGAGTAACAAACAGGCAAGTCATCAAGTAAATGAAGATGAATGGCTTAGAAAGAAGAAATTAATTCCTCTCTATTTACAGGTATTGTGCCCTACCTATGGTGAAAGATGAACCTAAGCAATACTAGAGCATTAAAACATGTTTTCCATATGCTGGCATTGCTGATTTCAGCCTGTAAGAATCAAGAGAAGTTAGCAGTGCAATGAAAGGCAGGGAAATACTATCCACTTCTACACACTCCAATCCATCCAAAACTGAGGGATTTACAGTTGAAAAGTAATGCTGTCCCACACCCTGTGCTAGAAGGACATTGAGAGCATCATAATAACCTTTGCAAGTGCTTTGATAGTGTTCTTGGAACAAAATTTCCTTACCTTCCTTATTTTGAAAGGTAGCTACTACAGCAAACAAATAAATTGCTTTTCACTCATGTTAGTCTTTCCTTTCCTCACAAACTTGAATGGGCATCTCAGCAGGTAATAGAGCAAGAGCAGTTGTGCCTTAATCTTTTTAAGTTCAAAGAGTTATCTGCCACTGGAAATTTCTACCAGTGCAAAATCTTCCTTAGCGTCCTGGCTCCTGGAGCACAGGTAAGGAGCTGGAGCTACACACTAAGTCCAGTGTCGGTTTTCTTTGTAATTGTCCTTTCCTGATGATTTACTGGAAATGGTACCAGCCATGACTGACAGAATGTGCCTGCCGTGTCTTATCTGTCTGTTCACAGGCCAACTCCTCAAGTCGGGCAGTCGCCCTCACAAAAGCACATCTGTGCTACATTGCAGCAACACCATTTCCTTGCTGGGTCAGTGTCCCCAACAGCAGCTGCCCCCAGCAGGAGGTAAGGCTGCAGGGTGGCTATCTGTGCACCCATGGTGGCACGGGAGATGGGCACGGGGGTCTGCAGCTCCTGGGTGTGCGTGTGCTTGAACGGGGGAGCTAAGAGAGGAGAGAGGGAGCTGTCGCTGCAGGCACTAGAGGGCAGGACAGCCCACAGCAATCTGGCTGTAGAAACGGGTAGAAATGACACTACTGATGTCACCTATTGCACATTGCACACCTGCACTAGTGACACCCGTCTGGACTTCCCTCCTCTGCTAAATCCGAAATGCATCGACCTTTTGCTAAATTTACTCATTTATAACATGAGGAGTCAACACTTGAATCATTCAATACAGTCCACACTAGATCATAGGATCATTTGAGTTGGAAGGGGCCTTAAAGATCATCTAATTCAACAACCCTCTCTAGGGTCCCCTGTCTAGNAGATCATAGGATAGGATAGATCATAGATAGGATTTGAGTTGGAAGGGGCCTTAAAGATCATCTAATTCAACAACTCTCTCTAGGGTCCCCTGTCTAGGCGGGGACATCTTTTACTAGATCAGGTTGCTCAAAGACCCGTCCAGCTTGGCTTTGAACACTTGCAGGGCTGGGGCATCCACAACTTCTCTGAGCATTGTGGGATTCAGGGCTTTCTAACTGCAGCTGCTGAGTTTTCTATGCCATGTCTCAGCCCTAGGGTTGAGCGGATCCTTTTCAAAAAGTTCAGCAGAGCTGTTTCAGTCTGTCCTTTGAATGTGACTGGAGGAAAAGTACATTTCCCTGCCTATATTCAGCTATTTTTTTCAGATGATGCTTAAGCAAGTTGATAAGCAACTAATAACACATCTGGGTGCTGGACCCAGACTACAGACTTCTGGGTGCTTTCTCCCAGAAACCAGACACAAAGTTCATTTTGGCCTTGCACTGTGTCCAAAGGACTGTTTGTAGCAAGGAGTTGAGCTGGTACCTCTTCTGGACATGCTCAGGATGGGTGCCTGTCAGTAAAAGCCTCAACCAGTAGTGTGTGTGCAATATGGCTGTATCCATGGGATTTGCATCTGTTGATTTCTCTCCAAAAAGCCAAAGCATTACTTCAACAACCAGCCCAGCAGTTTAGCTCCATGTTTACTTCAACATCCACTTGGAAAATGTGAAAGACATTGAGAAGTACTACCTGGCCCTGATTCAGTCTGGGAATCCTTTTGATGCTGATGGACCACATTTGGACCATTGGACTCTTCACATTTCTCCAGTGCACACTAACAGACTGAGAGCTTTTTGGTGGGAGTAAAATGGCAAGTTTACTGTTTTACGGGCAGAAATCATTTCAGTGGTCTAGCTGTGATGCTGCTTGATTGCAGTGTCACTGTAATTATGTTGCCTTATGTTGCCTCACTCCTTCTCAGCCACACCACAGACATTTGGTGATCTCAAGTTGCCCAGGCCTTGGTTATTAACATATGATAAAATTAACACATATGTATTGTCACTGGCAGTTTAAGTTAATAAATTTAACAGTGAACTGTAGCAACTCCGGTAGTGGTATATCCCATGCTCTTGACTGTCATGGGGCTCATGATTTCTGACAAGAAGTCTGACTGAAAGGCTGATGCAATAATGCTTGAAACTGCCCCAATAGATTACTTTTATCTATGAGAGTCTTAGCTGGATCTTGCAGCCACCACTGAGACAACACGTGTTGGTAAAAACGACCTGACAGTGGAATTTGAATTAGCAGCAACTGTGATTCAATCATGCCTTGGAAATTCAAATTATATCTACTTTAAACAGGGGGGAGGGGGTTGTATCAGCAAGACCATATCCAACATATCAAGGGATGCCATTATTCCACTCTATTTGGCACTCGTGGGTCCTCTCCTGGAGGATTGACCCTAGCTGTGGTCTTCTCCAGTTCAACGACACTGAAAAATTGGAGACAGTCCTATGGAGAGGCCATAGGGATGTTTAAATGTGAACTTGCCATAGGAAGCAAGCCTTGAAGGAACTGGGTGTGCTCAGCCTGGAGAAGAGAGAAGGCTTAGCTGATCTGATCATGTTTTCCCAGCACTGAAATGGTTATAGAGTGGAAGCATCTCCCCAGGGATGACCCATGACAGGACAAGAAGAAACAACCATCAGTCGCTTCAGGGGACGTGCACATGCTGCCTTCCCGTGTCCCTCGGTCTGCTGGGGTGTGGGTCTGCAACAGAACCCCAAGTTAAGGACGCAAAATCGGTGTGTGTGTGCAGGACATTCCTAATGCTGTGAGGTGCCTTCCTGGGAAGTAATTAACCTCACCAGCGCAGGTGAGAAAACTCGGTGCGGGCCACGGCACAGGCGGTATCGGCGGCAGGACAGCCGCGGTACTCACACTCCCGTTTCCTCCAAGTTTCGCGGGAGCGCCGCCGCCGAATAAGTACTCGGGCACCACCGGCGGCGGAGCCACATCCCGGACCCAGGCTGGCCCCCGCGTTCCCCTCGGCGTTCGCCCCCACCGCCCGCGCTGTCCCATCGCCCCGCAGAGGCGGAGCGGGGAGGGGACGAGGCGCGGGCGCCCCTCGGCC
>WEIV01021479.1:152923-227179 GCA_013390005.1 Calyptomena viridis
CGCAGGCTCTCCCGCTTGTCCGCCACAACGCCGCGCACCGGAGCTCCGGGACGGTCGCCCGCCCCGCGCTCGCCCCGGCCCCTTTTTCCTCCGGGCACAGAAAGGCCGCAGGATCTGGGGTTGGGGCGGGGGGACGACCGGCATCTCGTAATCTTTCCTTCGCGCCTCTCTCGAGCCCCACGGCTCTCACGGGGCTTTCAAGGCAGAGCGTGGAGCAGCGGGCAGTGCCGTGATCCGCGTCCGGCGGTGGCACCCCCGTGACGATACACGCGGGTCGTGCTCCGGGAGATTTGTTCCCGCGTGGGAAAACATCTGCGGGCCCAAAGGTGCGCCCGCCACTCACACACGGGTCTCGACGCCTTCATCCAAATCCCCGCCGACAGAAGCAGCACGGTTTACATCAGTTTTTCACCTCTCTTCAGCAGGCTGGCAGCTTGCTGAGGTCAAGTCTTGAGCTGTCATTGACTCCTACGGGACACACGACTTTTTTATCTTTTTGTTTTCTTTTTTTTTCTTTTCCCCTGTGAGGAAGAGAGGTTTACCACATTATATGATTTTTTTTTTTCCTTAAAGTACATACCTTGGTTAAAATTTAACTTTCAGGTGTTTTTTACTTCCCTATTAAAAGTCTGTGTCAAATGACAGTTCATTTTCTAGAAAGGTGATTTTGGGACAGCCAAACTCATCTCTAAGCTCTCTTACTTTCCCTGTCTGATTTGAGCATAACAAATATGTTCCTCCTTATGAAGGGAGAGCCAGTAAGGCTAACTGCTTTTGTAGAAAATATTTAAAGTAGTTGATGAAGAGCACAGTAGTAGCTGTCTTTGAAATGTGAGTTTAAACATAATCTTCCCACTTTAGCTGATATTTTTAATTTGAAAAGGACTGTATAGGACAGAATCCAACCTATGTTTGGTTGGATATATATCTACATATGTATTTGTTTGTGGCTACTTCGTTCAGCATATAGGATTATTCATATCACCTTCATGAATAAATACAAATGATACATACGTTCACTTTCCAAGAAGCAGTAGGAGAGGATGTGCTTGGCATTATTGTCAGGAGATTAGCAAATCTAGCTCTGACAGAACGAGGAAGATGTTTCCAATCTGAACACTCACATCTTGGTATTGCAGTTGTAAAATTAACATCAGCATGTGCGACCTCATTTTTGGTTGTCCCAATGCTTAGCAGAAAATCTGGCTGTTTAAGTCTCAGATACCTAATCACATACAGCAGCACAAAGTGTCAAGCAGTCCTGTCCTGACTTGGCAACTTGTCCTGCAAGACCATCTCTTTTTTGTTGGACAGTCTGCAGCACACCACTGACCTTGCAACATGCAACATCTCTATTGTGCTCTGACCCTTCACTAAGAAGGAATAAAGATGTTGTCACTGGGAATTTCCCTTCACTGATCCTTCCTGTCCCTGTTGTTGGTTTGAAGAAGCAGCACAAAGAGCACTGCTCCACCTCTGTGCTTGGGTAGTGGTCATTCTGTGCAACCTGAGATGGGGCTGTGGGGGCAGGTGGCTCTGGGTGGGACAAGGGTCATTCTGCTAAACAGAGGTATGGGTACAGTGACAGGATTGGTGACAAATTGTGTGATTATTACTCAATACTGTGTGTGTTTGCTGCTGTAGTGCCACTATATATGCAGTATATTTTCCACCATTAGTGTGCACTTACTTGCTCTGAACTGTAAGTCAAAGCAGTCAAAATCTCATTTGCAAACCTAATGGCTGTGGGTATAGATCCTGGAGTGGTATAACTTTGCAACTGCATTTTGAATTTTTCAGTGTTCCGACATGTAGATCATGCAGATGCTGAAAATTGATACTAGGATTATTTGTGTAAGAGTGGGAATAAAAGCTAGAAATAAGATTAGAAGGAATGTACCAGTTCTGCATCCAGAACAGTAGTGGGAGGCTTGAAGAGTTTGATAGAAGAAAGCACGTAAACACCAGAAAATAGATAATTATTTCTTAAGGGGGGAGGGGGCATTAAATCATCTAGTTCATTCTCTAAATTTAATCAGGTTAAAGCCTTAATTTGGCATCTTCAAGTTTATTTAAAATTTCTCCTTTTTTTTTTTTTTAAGATAAAAACGAAGAGTTAAACAATTTTGAGTGCATTACTTGTGGATAGAGGCTTTCTTTTATCATGGACACTTGCAGGTCACAGATTCATGCTTTCTAACTGAAGACAATAACTTCTATTTCCTTTCAATTCCATAATTTTCTCCACAGTGAGAATCTCCTTGTGAAGCTCTGTGAGCACATGCATGTCTTCCCTCTCTGCCCTTCTGCCAGGACTCGGTGGAAAGGAAACATCACAAGATAACTCTCCTCCCTGTGACTATTGAGACACTTTTAATCTACAATGTGTTGCAGGCCTGGGACCTGAGCTGTGGTCCCTCTCCCTCAAAGTCCTAATTTCTTGACTGATGAATAAAACCCAAAAATCATCAAGCCCCACTCTGCCCATAAATGAATACACACACTGTACTTAAGACAGTCAGTGCTGGCACTATAAGTTTCATGTATTTGAGCACCTGACTTTACACCTAATTTTACAAATCTAAATAGTCCTCTTCAGTAAGAGCAATCCAGCACACAGGTGTTTTCAACTAGAGCATTGCCAACTAGTTCCCTACTGGCCCTGCTGAGTTTTTATTTTAAGATGTTCCTGCTTTTAAAGATAAGCATGAAGCACACAACACTGCTCAAAACAACAAGGGAACAGCAGCCGCACACTTCTACTTAAGCCTGTGCCACTGTACAAGCGGCCACATCATTTAATTGTCACTAAACCCAGAAGAAACTATTTGTTCTTTTCTTGCGTGTGTGGAGAGAAGTAGGAAATCTCATTAAATGATGCCAAGGATACTGCTATTTTGTGATAACTAGCAGGAAATAACAAGAGTTAAAACAGAAAGAAGGTCAGTTGACTTGAATTCTGTATGGGAAAATCTTGAAAGTTGATTGTAAAGTTTAATCCCATACATATCCTGAGGATAGTCAAATAATTATTTTGCTTCTAGCTTTGCTTGTTTTCTGATTTATCTCTATCTTCCAATGCATTCTTCTGTATGTCGGCTGTTTGCTGTGAAAGAGCGTTTTGGGTTCCAGGTGTATCTGACATGATGATCTAGAAGTGACATTTCTTTCCAATGGATTTTACTGTCTGTACACTTCTCATATTTCCTTTTTTCCTTGCTTTTTCTGCTTGTATTGATTGATTTTTTGTACAATGGCATGAGTTGCAGTGCTAAATCAGGATCAAGGATGCCTTTGTAAACTAGTTCTGTCTTGGAGGACAGAGTAGCTCTGCTTTTATCTTTCTCCTTCCTGCATCTAGAGCACTATTTTGGGAGACACTGTTTCACAAACAACTTGAGATAGCGAAATTTAAGCTTCCCAAATAGCATTAGCTACTCATCATTGCAAGCTGGAATCATCATACAATAGAGATTGTACCATAAGGCATTGATTTTTAGTTCTAATGAGCTGGAGAGATAACTTGATCACACTGATTACTTCACAGTGTTTCCTGCCATTCAGATTCTGTGATTTTTCAAAGTGCAACCCTGAAATTTGACACTGTATATTGCCTTGCTTAAACCACAAAAAACTGCAGTTGGAATAAAATACAGAAAAGCATGCATTTCTAGTCCTTGTGGTGAGTTGTAAAAGGGTTTAAATTAAGCTCAGCTGTGTTGGGTTGTTAAAAAAACATTCTTGTTTGTTGCAATTTTTTCCTCTGGAGAGCCTCAGGTTTTAGGTATAGAAAGATTAATCTAACAAGTTCTTGAAGATATTAAACAAATATAAATGAAAACTCTAGTTCTTGCCAGTATCAGTGAAAAGCCTGAAAAAGTAGCTGTGAAGAAGGACTGTGTGCATTTCATCTTGTTATTCTTAATTTAGTAGTATAAAAGAAGAGGTAGGGAGTATCTCAGGACTATCACCACAGTCTGCTGAGTGGCACCTATTCCTGCCTCTCCAATGATTAAGTAATGGGGAAAAAGACGTCCCAGCTCTGTCTGACACACAGGAGTGACAGGGTAAGGGCTGATGTTCATCCCAGACCACCTGCTCAGGAGACAGTCCTCTGTGTAATGTAGAAGGATTCCCTGTCCTAGTTGTCTCTAACCATCTTGGAAGAAGTCATGTGCTGCCGCTTCAGGAATTCTAGTCACCCAGAATGGCAAGATTCATCCACAGATTAGTAAATTTGCTGGGTTTATCCTGTAGGGAGGCACCGTATCTTGTCAAACTTAGATCATCAAATGACTGTCTGAAGAACTGTAGCAAAAAAAGCTCAGGCAGCATATGCAAAATAGCAGCTGGTAGAGTGCACTTAGGAAAATACTAGTGTAGCAGTATCTAACCTGTGCTAACATATAGAATAGTGGGCAAACGTAGTGCATTGAGCAATAATTTTAAATTTTGCTCCTCCACTCAGTCTCTTGTTTCCAGGTTCCTGTTGCTATGAATGTTGTTGAGAGACTCTTGAGGATAAGCAAGGAGGTCTTCCGCAAGTTTCTAATGTATATGTTTCAGCAAGGACTGCAGGAGCAAGAATCCCACCTGATTTTTTTTTGTTATAAACTGTCACTGCAATTTTGATGGTTTATTTTAGCTAGAATGTTATTTCAGTCACCACAGCTGTATAGTGTGATCAACAGCTCTGCTTTGTCCTGTCCTACAGAAATAAGTAACTTTAGAATCAATATGGCTTTTTAAAGATTACAATAAAAATGCTGCAAGACTGAGCAATAAACAAGTGATTTACGTGGCCTGAAAATTCTGTTTTGACAGTGCCTTAACAGATTGACACCCATGCATCTAATCATTATATTGTCCTACGACAATAAGCAGCAGAAAGACTAGTGAAGCACATGTTAAAGACATAGCTGAGCTAGTTGAAAGTTTATTTTCTCCTCAAAGAGGTAGAGATTCCTTCTTTGCCAGGTGGAATTATCTCTAGAGTCAAAGTCACAGATACAGCATGCAGAGAATCAAGAGGAATATGAAAGGAAGAGAAGTAGTGATGCTGAACAAAGATCTGAAAAGAGGTAGTAAGGAAAATGGAAAGATACTAAAATGCTGGAAAGTATCAGCTAAAAGAAAGAAGTTACTAAAAACATAAGTGAAGTTGGATTGAAGTAACAAAAAAGAAATTCTTAGATGGAAGAAGAGTACAAAGCCCCCAGAGATTTGTTTTGTCATCATAAGTTCTATTTTAATTCAGTTTTCATTTAGTCTTAGCAACGAGCTCAACTTTCTGTGCAGAGAGGCAACCTTTGAAATGTTCAGTACATGGTCCAGGATGCTTTTTCATTTCTGATGGGGGTTTTTTGTGTGCTGGGAGTTGTGGCTCACCTGCATCATTGAGTAAGGAAAAGGCATTAAACTCTTTAAAGTGATTAAGACAAACTAAGAAGATGTAACATAGTAGTGCTTTTCTGTTTCAACTGCACTTAGGTATCTCAGCAATCACCCATGTTAATTAAACAAGTGACTTAATATCTCTCACAGTGAAACAGTAGTAGGTGATTTGCCTGCTGCAACACTGTGTTTTAACACTGTATTTTTGTATTTTAAGGGCTCATCCAAGAAATTACTTGGGCCGCTGGCCAGAATGAGTCTAAATACCCTATAATAAAACTACTTCTCCCTCTTTCAGTGGAAGAGACATTTGAAAACTAGCACATGAGGTATCCCGAGTAGATGCATCATTTACTTCTTGTAAACCTGGCAGCCAGATAGCCCTTCCTTATTCCAGTGGTGCCAGGCACTGGGAAGAGATTGAGATTCACTCAGTGATTGGTCTTGAGTGGTAGATGCCAATGAAAATAAAGCCAATTGTTTCAGGTGAGGATTTCCACTGTTGAGGGAAAGCTGTTAGATCCCAAATGAAGGAGAATGAAACTCCTCTTGACCAAAGGACAACAAAGCTGGTGAAGGGTCTGGAGCATAAGTCTTATGAGGAGCAGCTGAGGGAGCTGGGGTTGTTTAGCCTGGGAAAGAGGAGGCTCAGAGGTCACCTTGTCACTCTCTGCAACTCCCTCAAAGGAGGTCGTAGCCAGGTGTGGGTTGGTCTCTTCTCCCAGGCAATCAGTGACAGAATGAGAGGACACAGTCTCAAGCTGTGCCAGGGGAACAGATTGGACATTAGGAAGAATGCATTTACAGAAAGGGTGGTGGAGTCACCGTCTCTGGAGGTATTTAATGAAAGAATGGATGTGGCACTTACTGCCATGATCTAGTTGGTATGATGGTCTTTGGTCGTGGATGATCTCAAAGTTCTTTTCCAACCTAACTGATTCTGTGATTCTGTGACTAACAATTTCAGTGAAATGTAACACAGCCTGTAGCACTGATTCATCACAAGCCAGTGAAACTGATACATTTCTGCAAAATGTTTTGGTTTCAGTTAACTCTGGTTATTCAGGCAAAAAAAAGTTTACTGAAAATATTTTGACTTGTTCATGACTCACTTGTTTTTACAAACCTAACACTCCTTTCCCCACAAAGCAAGTAAATACACAGGCAAAGCAAACAAATTTGCTGTAAAACCTGTGATATTGAAATTCTGTAGTTTTGAAAGGTATTCTTAGCTTGCCCTTATGTGAACCCATTGGGGGTGGGGGGGTGCTTAGGGAGGTGTTTGTGTGGTGACACTCACTATGTCCTGGTTTGGAAACCTATTGCTTTGGATTTTTAATTTTGCTTAGAACTAATGATTGCATGAGGCATTTTTTGTCTTTTAGAGGTTGCAGATGGATCATAATGATATTCCTATCACTGGTCATGCCCAGGCAGGCTTCTGGACTTCATTACTTCTCACATAACAGCTGCCAGTGACAGGAATAATTTTCACACTTGGAAATCATCTTTACTTGACCTGTGTGCATTTGCATGCTGTTCTTCTCTAAAATACTCTTAGTTAAGTGATAGAAGGAATAATCTCCTTTTTTAATGCATGAATTTGCTATACAGATTTTTCACTGAGTCTGCTAAGGTGTGTGGAGGCTTTAGGCTAATAAAAATGCATCCTAATTTTCAAGCATTGATTGAATAAAATGAAGAAAGACTGCCCTGACCAAACCAGAGAGATTGATAAGGAAGAAAACAAAACAAGGATAAATGGGAGAGTAAATTGGTTTTCCCTCTTTATCTTGTTCCAATAGAAAAGATAAGACTTGAAGTGATTTTTTTTCTCTGAATTGTTCCTATAGTTTCAGAGATTTGTCAATGGTGAAGCCTGAATCTCAGAACATTTCAAGTCTTTGCAGGCTTCAGCACCTATACAAGCAGATATTCACAAATTTCTGGACCTCTACCAAAGATGAAATACTGAATTACAGAGTGTATAAGAGGATGTTAGAAGTCATCAAAGTGACTTGGTTGAGAAGAGATTGTGGGTCTCAGTCCTTTTAAAAACAAAATTATCAGATTTTTGTTGGTTTTCATATGACTTCTATCAACATTAAAAATCTCAACATCATAAAATACTTTTAAGATAACACATTACAAAAATGAGTAAACTTCTTAAACTAATAGAAAACACAGGATAGAGATAGGATTATTTTAAATGTTTTGTACCCAAATCAAAAAAGTTGTTCACAAAGAGTTGAAGACAATTTAGAATGAGGGTCTTTTTTTGGTCTGTAAAAATATTCGCAAGATATATTACTGTAAAAATGTTTACTTTTCAAAATCATTAACTTTCTAGATTATTTAAATCTCTGAATTATCTTTGTGGTCAGTTATTTGCACTGATTGCTTTATAAATTTATTAACTAATCATTTCATTTAGAAAATTAAATGAGGTTAGAAAAACCCATAGTCAGGTTATAATGTTAAATATTAAATTCCAGCCTGATAGCAAAAATTGACACACATCTAGTTAGGTGTTAAGGTTGCTATCATACTTCTAATAATGTATTTGGGTCCCAGGATCTAAAATTGCATTAAATTGTAATTTTAATATAATTTCTTTTGACAAGGATATTCTTCAAATGTTGAATCCATGGAGTTTACTGAACAACTTCAAACAGCATTTCTGTGGAGAGTGTGGAGACCTCTGCTTTCAGTTTGTCCCAGCAGAGCACTGACTCTTCAATCATACTGATTCTCCTGATGTGAATGTGGTTGGCAATTTATTAGCAATCTATTGTTTTTTTGTTAAGATTGTAGTAAATGTTGGAGACTAGAATGTCATGGTGCAGCAAGTAAAATACACTTTGGTAATTGCTGACAGAAGCCATCCCAGTATTGGATAGTGGACACTGTTAGACAATCCTAGATTCTTCCACTTGCAGATCTCACATTCCCTATAAACATCTGACATAGTATATTCATGTAGATTTTTATAAATTATTTAACCAACCTTCTGATAACTTGGGATGCAAATGCCAAACATCTGAGTTGTTTAGGGTTGTTTTTCATTAACTCACAGAACTGTACTGAATGGAAGTTTCAAATGTCAGAGTTGGAGTTGAAGAAGTTATGCAATGGGTGAAGAAATATGGACAAATGACCTCTTGGTGAACTTTCAGTAAAAGGTTAGAGTTCACAATTTGGTTTTTTTTTTAGCATTATTTTAACAAGTTTTTCTGTATAAAGATAACTTTTAAATGAAGAAATGATGTTCTTTGCCTTTGCTGCTAGAGCCCTTGGAGAAGTTAATCAGGTTCCAACGCTGTCTCTGGAAAATTGGCATAGAGACAAGTGACCACAATAAAAATGCTGAACTACTGAAATACAGGGTATATCTTATATCTGCCTGCACTTTGTGTTCATTAATCAATAGTGGAGCATATTTCAAGCTATTTTTTTGTATTGATAGGGGAGTTAATGATCGCTTATTTTTAAGTTGGGTTTTTTTCATTCTCTGGAGGCAGTGGCTGAACCCATCCTTTACTGGTCTCTTCACGGCTCTTCAGCATTGGCCTTGTTATCCTGGTTTCATAATTCCTTTCGCGTTCTCCTTCACTGAAAAAAAGGAGCTTGTATAGAGAAGAGACAGTATCCTTTATTCAAGTTTCAGTTTTGCTGGAGAAAATGGTAGAACAACATTGCTGTGCAGGATTAAATTTGAAACAAGCCTGAACACTGTACATGTAATGTTGCATTTTTTTGGCTTCTTGTTTAAGTAAAGTGCAAGAAGTGGCACAGAATTCCCCAAAGGTTTGTATACCATGCAATTACTCAGGAGGCTTCCAGTCCAGACCTCCAGTTAAAACTCTGTGTTACAAGCTGTCAGTATGGGAGAACAAGGGGTTCAATTGACCTTTAGTTGACAGTGGAGAGCAACATTTATCTCTCCTTTATCTGAGAAACAGGTTACTGTGTTGAATATGAATGGTCTGCATCTATATCTTCTTCTATTTATCAATAACCTGTGAGTCACAATTTGTGGAATTTTGGAGTGCTCATATGGCTTGATAACCAGAGGCAGAATTAAGAAAACAGCTAAGTAGTTAGTATTTGAGAACATGTGTAGTTTTCATTGATCAAGCACATATGCAGTATTTGGAGGATTTGGATATTTTTACAGTTGTGCACTGTAGGCTTTCTGAGCACTACTATGAAAATCTAACTCCTAAAACTAATGTACCCTTTAAGAAAATGCAATAAGGAATCACTCCTCAAGTTACAGTTTAGTTCCAACAGAATTAGTCCCTGACAATTAGCGTGATGGCTAATTTCGGTAAATTAGTTCTAATAATTGCTCCTTGCCTCAGTACCCTGTGAAGTGGTTGGTTGCATTTTTCATGCAGTATCCTGCTCCAGCCAGTCCACATGTGTGAACAGGAGTGAAAGGATGTGAATGATATTGCTGTAGAGTTCACTGCTGACAGAGCCAGCTGCTGTTGGCAGAAAATCTGTGTGCAGGTTGAAGCAAACAAATGCAGGGATGTGACAGGCACCTGTTGTCCAGAATAAGGCTTGTGGCATTTAATTAAATCAGCTACTGCTATCCCTCTACTTCGAGTATTAAGTTTTTAGTGAAACTCTTTGCTTATGCTTCAGAGTTATGAGGACGTGTTAGTGTTATCGTTGCTTCCTTCAGACAGCTCAAGCAAATCTCTAAGTATGAGAATGTATAAGGCCTTTAGGAGTGGACAGAAAAAAGAAAACATTTCCTCGAGCAAAGACACTAGTAACATACAGTGAGGCATATTGTGGAAGAGCATTAGTTATTTTTGAGACATAATTTATGTATAGAGGCATCCAGCTTTTATAAAGCAACTTAATAGGCCAAGCTGCTAAAACTGTTGAAAGCACCATTAAGATCATTGTATCTAAAATACAATATTATTATATCTAAAATACTTGAAAAACACCAATATTCTTGACCTAAAATCCTTTTTCAGGTAAAAATTCTTCAGCTGTACAAGTTTCTGAATGAAATAGTAATTTTACAGCATTTAAGTTTAAAGCTGCTAAATGTGTGTGAGGGTGAGCAAAACTGAGAAGTGGAATTTGACCAAATAATTTGGACATAAGTATTTATGTAGAATAGCAGCAACATCACATAGTGGATCACATTATTGCAATAGTGCTCAGGATGTGTCTGGGTGATGTCATAGATAAGTGCAAGTTTGTGAGCATCTGAATCTGGGAGGTTTTAGATTACTGTAACCTAAGCAAGGTATGTGAGGTAAGGTGTTGGCTTCCAAATGACAGATCTGTTTTTTTGATTTCCTGAAATTTACTGATGCTGCTGAAGTACTGGCTAAATGTTTATCCCCCTCTCTGGTCACAGGAGTGACTGTTGCACCATGTGGGAACTTGTCTGTCTGTCTTCACTGTGGGTTTTGCTCACCACTTTGGAAAGTTTATTTGTATTGAGCTTATGAAAGGAGCTAGTGTTAAAGCCAAGGTTTTTGTCAAACCTTTGTTGAGCTCTTTGAGGACAACTGCTTGAGGATGATGCAGGAAAAGGACAGGAAAACTCCCTGCCAACCAGCCTGTTCAGCAGAGAGGAGTGGCAGTGCCCATCTTGAAATGATTGTTGGGATGCAGGTCTGAAGTAATGAAACGAGTTTAGCCAATGTATTGAGGGAGAACAAAAAAAAAGTGCTTTTTCATGTGGCCTCTTACAAGTGGGTTTGGTGTTTATTTTATGCTAGGGTTCAGTCCTGAGTTTCTGCCAGTAGACCAGAGTCCTCTCCACAGGCTCATTGAAATGGAAATGGTTTTGCCCTGCCGCTGAGGAATGCAAATTATTTTAGGAATGTTCCTGAGTCTTGAGGCTTTCTAAAGCTCTCACTTTTAAGATTTATTTTTTTAGCTTGTTTTAACCAATTCTCATAACAAAACAAGGATCCAGAAAGCTGATTGGTGCCTTGATCCTGACCTAAAAAAAATATGAAGTGTAGGTCTGTCTTTGTGTGTACAAATAGTTCTCTGCAAGTCAGTGGTGGAAAGACATGGGAAATGCAGAATTGCTTTGCTGGATTACAGTCAAAATGCTGAGTGCTTTGCAGAGCCAAACAAGAACAGCCCTCGGTAAGGCAAGGCAGGCTGGCATGAGATGCCATTTGGTATCATTCCCTAGGAATTTGTCTCCCTTTTGTTACTCTCTCTTTTTAGAAATACTGTTTAATAGCATTTCTTGTTATCAGGGCACTAGAGATGGGCAAAGACTTGTTTTTGATGCCTTGTCTGCCACAGGTCTTTTGCTGATCAAAATAGATCAACATTGAGTGGCAGTGTCACATTTCAGAATAGGAAAAGCTTGCTTAGAAACATGGAGTGGGATTTGTTGGTCTTTGTGTTTTGGTATCAGGACACAGGATATAAGATGGATTTATTGTTAATGAAAACTGGGGTTTTTTTGCTTTAAACTGAAAACAGACTTGGATAGATTAGGTGCATATGTGGACCATATTTGATGATGCCACATACTGAGGTGATCATAACCGAGTTAGAATATTGATTAGTTGGTGGAAGGAATGGTAAGGCAGGACTTTTTTACATATCCAAATTTAACAGTCAGTATAGCTTTGCCAAAATATTAGCCAACAGATCCAAAAATTATCAAAGTCAGTAGGATGGCCTCTTGAAATTACTGGCAACTGACAGTGCTCTTGGTTGCCTCCATGCCAAGGCATTTAATCTGTAGAGGTGCGTGTATAGTTATAAAGTTTCCTTTAGCAGCAGGACCAGTTTATATATTTGTATAGTGTCCATGTGTGTGTGTATACATAATTTAAAACATTATCATGAAGGTATACAAAATATTCTTAGTAAACACACTGGGGAAAATATCCTTGAGTTCATGACCTTTGTCCACCCACAGTCTGCCTTATGATTATGTACAGTTCGTTTACTTCTGCATAGTCCTTTGTTGAAGAGAAAGCTATTACATATATAACTGGGTTTTCATTATTCTTTACATTCACAAATAAAACTTATATATGAAGAACTTCTGCAATATTAGTGAGCCAGATTTCTGTATGGAAACACAAGCTTTTATGCAGAATCCCATAAAGGAAATCCATAAAGGAAAACATTTGAATGGAGCAGTTATTTTGTTTTGCAATTATAGAATAATTCCATGATTTAAAAAAAATATGTAATTGTAAAATGACCGGTTATACTATTTTATATTATAAAAAAAGTGATTTATAGTTTTCGCCAGTAATGGACTTTACATGTGGTAGATAAAAAAGTGCACAGAATATCACTGTTGGACATTTGATGAGTTGTACTTAGCATGCACCAAATCCTGGTGTGGATACACATGCGAGACTAACACAAACTTCAGGAAATCTATATAGGTTTCTCTAAATGGAGATTTTGGCCCATATTACTTTTTTTCCCCCTGTTAGTACTCCATTAATCTTACATAATTTCTATATTGTTATTACTTTCTCTCCTGTTCATGAATTCGGGAAAAGAGAAACTATGTCAGCAGAAATGCAGTTAGCCCAGTGTGAGCACTAGCAGTAGCCAAAAGAACACAAGTAGGGACACCAATGGAATGCTAATGCTGTGTGATAGATGTGTTGTCTCCTGTATGTTTTCTTCTGACAGATGCAATCTGAGTGGAAGGTATGCTGAAAGTTAAAGCCCAGCAACTGATTTCTGTAGTGGGGGAAGAGAGTCCTTCCTGATTTAATCTCAGTGTAAGTAGGTTAAGTGTGGTTTTCCTGTCACTTCTTCGCTCGTGTGTTTAAAAGACATCTGCAACTGTATTGCTTAAAAACATACTTTTATTTGTGTTTTACCTTTACACAGTTAAAATATGGTAAAAGGTACTTAGATAACAATGCCATTTACATTAGGCTGTTGTGAATCTATAAATGAATTGTGATAGACATTCTTCCGAGTATCTGGGGTATAGCAGTGTCCCTTTTCAGCTGCAGTAAGGCAGACAGATGACTTCACAGCATCAGAAGAGTCTTCCGGTGACTGGTTGACTAATGCACCTCTTTAGTGTGCAGCATGAAACTGAGGTGCATTTTTGGGGCCATATAATGTCAGATCATTAGAAAGAATATGCCTGTGCTGACAGTTGTCATTGTTTTCTGACGTTGTTTTTGTTCGGAAGGCAATGTAAGGAATTCTGTAATAACCTCTGAGGACTTGGTGGGGGGCAGATGCTGACTGGTCCAGAAAGCCATGTGTTCTGTTTGCAGTGGATTCATAATTCAAAAGCTATGGTCCAGGTCTCTGTCTCTGCATGGTATAGGTCTCTTTTGCAGGCAGTGTGTTCTCTTGTCATCTACAGATGGCATCATGACAAAACACAAGGGTATCATTCACAGTGGTGGTATGAAAGCTTTTCCTGTTGTTGCCACTTATGTCTCTTCCCACATCAGTGCATGCTTTTCCTCTGGCTTTCTGTGGCATGATGCCAGGGAAGAGAGATGTACATCTTTTAGAAACAGAGGTCAGTGGAAGAGCTCTGTCACATGAACCCACATGAGAATCCTTTGGTGTTATATACAGGGCAGCTGTCTTGAACAACTAGTTGTAGTCTTATATTGCAAAGGTCTCTCACAGAGCAGTTTCCTGGCTTTCCTTGCCGTGGAGTTTGTTGTGTCCGATGAAGATGAGCTTCAAGGCCAGTGAAGCAAGTGCTGTTTGGTAAAACCGTGTCATCCTCCTAGAAACTGGCAGTGACTTGCAGTGACTGTAGAAAGTGGAGTCTTTGCTGCCCTTCTCACTGCCTCAGTGCAAACCACTGGTAAGCAAGGTAGTTATGAAGGCTGTTGTTCACAGCCTTCACAGATGTCTCATGCATCATGAACAGCCCCAGAGGTCATGTGTGGGTTTGTTTCCCTTGCTATGCATTTCCTTGTGGGAGTCACCTTTCCTTTGGTGCAGCAATGACCTCAGTCCTCATGTATGTCCCCCTTATGCACCATACCTGAAACCTGGCTGTCTGATTTCATTACTTCCACATCCTCTGCATCAGAACAGAATGGTTAACAGTCATTGGATTGTGGACTCTGGACATCTCAGGGCGATCCCACCACCATCATGTGTATCTGTCCTGAGTCATACATGCTCACAGTGTACCCACTATAGTCACTTACAAAAAAAAATGCGTAGTCTATGAATTTTTGGCAATGGTGGAACAACTCAAAAAACCGAAACCCAAAAATCCTGGTCCTATGTGAAACACACTGTCCTGCTAGGCTGTGCAAAACCCATCCTCACTTCCTCTAACTGGCGCATAACCAGTTTACGCCACCACAAAGCATTGAACTTTTCATCATCCAATGTGCCTGTAGTCACTGGTTTGCTATCCACAGACTGTTAACCCTCTATTATACTTAACTTACCTAAATGCATAAGTTAATTTCCTGATACCTGAAAGCCTGCAAGAACCTAATTAGACTTTACCTCTCATTTTCAGGGCTGCAATTTTCATGTATGGGAAACATCCCCTACTTTGCTTCTCCTTCTTTTATGCCCATTCACTGATGGGAAAGAACGATATTTAAGAGCAACCGCAAACAACTTCTTTTGGCTGTGTAAGCAGCACAGAAAATTTGGCCAATATACTTACAACACTTTGTCTAAAGGTCAATGTGGTACGTCAGTGTGGCTTACGAGGAGTGAGAACACAGAAAATTGGCCAAAGTTAAACTGCATGGCCAGCATGGCCACTGGCCAACCACCTGAGTTTAGATGGACAAGTGACTGATGTGGCCAGAAACCACCATGCACTGTGCCTGATTTGCACAGTGTATGTGGCTGCCATGTCTTTGCGTGTGTTGGAGCCCCCTTGGTAAGGGGTCAATACATTGCACAAGGGGTGACCTTGTGCCCTTGAAGCAGGAGAGCAAATCATGGTGGTGGTTTTCTGCAGCTAGGAGTACAAGCACTTCTGGATCCATGTTGAGGATACCTGCAGGGAAAAGCTGGCATAGCTTATGAGGGAGTTTGTAGTTCTGCTTATGTTCCCTTGCCTTGCAGTACTTATCCTCAACCTCTCAGAGATAATGTCTAGACGAGCTGCTAGAAGATGAGCAGTTTCTGATGTTGGTGCACCTGCTGCTCTGTTGTTCTGCAAGTGGCTTGTGTTGCAGTGAGTGGGATGGCCTCAGGAAGGTTCTCCCTTTTAGTCTGTAGTCTCTCTGTCTTTCCCAAGGGTTGGACTTGGACACTATGGGGTTGCTGCTGCTAGTACTGCTTCATCAGATGACTGTACAGGAGGGGAAAAAGAAAATTTCTCAGGCTTTGATGGCCTGTAGACAAAAACACAGAACAATTCAACCAAACCTTAATTGAGGTGTTCATGGACCACGATATGACTGCAATGTGGTTGAATGGCAGATATGTTGAACGTTGCCAGGGCATAAAGTGAGGCTGGACTTTCTCATGACAAGAGACTGTTGCAAACCAGATGTGGAAAGATAAAGGCATACTACTGACTCAAACCATATGGGCGGGAAGAGCTTGTTGTGTTGTGGTGGTTTCCCAGGTAATTGCCCTGCAGATTGAATGCCAGCACAGTTAAGTAATTTTGCCTAGCAGTTCCTTGCTGTGGGGATGAAGTCTTTATTAGTTGATGGCACTACATTGACAGTGACAACATGTAGCCTGCTGTTTCTGGGAATGACAAAGGTTGGCACATATACAGTCACATATGGATGCCATTAGAGTCTACTGTTCCATCTGCAAGGCCTAATTTTTTAGCAATTAACACCACAGACAAGTGCCTTGCTCTCCCCCAGAATGGAGTCAAACTGCAGGTAGATTTTTTTTCAGAAATAAATTGTTTCTGGATGATGGAAATTAGACTAGACACTTGCTACTTAGGAAGCCTGCTCTCAGCGTGCCTGTTTTCACCTGGAAAGAGGACTCACTGATGTCCTTTTAGCCTGTGGGCCCCTTTGCTGCTGCTTTCTCACAGCTGCACACAGTCCCAGAGACAAAGCTAGTTTATATGCTATATGTTCATCAGAGGCAGCTGTTTTGGCAAAGGACGGAGCTTACAGAAGAGAAGTTGATGTGCTGACACTTGTGTTCCGTGCCTCATCTGCAGTCCCATTGATCTCAGACGGAATTGATGTACCAGCCATCTGCCTGTTCTCTGCCTGGCTTCTTGTAAAAACAAACTGTAGAACTTGACTAATTTGCTGAAGCATAAGTGTCTATAAATGCCCTCTGAGATGCCCTGGGCAGCCTTGCTTGACTTTTAGCTCCTGGTCCAGGAGGGACTCTTTTTTCTGTATAACCAATAGTATAACTATCAGCCTCATGTGGATGTTTCAGATGTCCTTGGGCACCTCAAAAGAAACAGGATGCTTGTACATGGGCAATTGAAACATCTTTCCTTTTAGTGTATTCTCTGATGAGACTCTCTGATGAGCTGCTCCCTCTCAGTTTTATCCCACTGATGTTAGGGTATGTGTGCAGCCCAAAGGTGGGAGGAATCTTTTTGGGGTTGTGTTAAAAATATGAATTTTCTGCAATAAAGTCTGTAGTATACCTGTCAACTACCTTTCACCATCCACCACTGTAAATCACTCTTTAAAATGCAAAGCTTGTACTTGTCTTCTGTTAGGCAAAGGCAGCATAGGCTTGAAAGATATGTTTTAAGCCTGTGGGAAGGAAAGACCAGGAAGTTCTTTATATTTCGTCATCAGAAATCTTCTAAATTCCAGAGTCCAACGCATCTATAAAATATATTTTCTTTATTTACTGTCTTTTATGCTAAGATTAACAATTTAAATCCTTGGCATTTGATTATGTTGCAGTGAGATACACAATAAGACAACAAGTCTGATTTACTAACTTTGTGTGCCTTGTTCTTGGGATTAGGTCTGTGTGCACCTAAATGAGGATTGTTTATCAATTGTTAACTTGCTAATGTAATCAGCATACTTGTTATGTTGCCCAGTAGTGATGTATGTACATCATTATTGAGTAAATGCTGGGGAGAGTGCTCAGCATGACTACAGCACATCCTCAAGCTGAAATGGTACCTTAGGTCCTTACAGTGGATCGCTGGAAGTGTTCTCTTAGTCTTTTCAAACAGGAAAATGTGTTTCTAGATTTTCAGCTTCCTCATCCTGTTTATGGACAACCTGACAGAGTCACAGCTTCTTCCTTGGCAAATTCTCATCAACAGATCACTTACTCCCCCGTGCCTCATATCCTCTGCATTTATCTTGTCTTACCACTTCTTTACTCTCTATGAGTCTGTTTCTTCTTTAATTCTCGTTATTCCTTGCTATCCATTTTCCCTATCATCTTTATTGCCTTCTTCCATGCTCCTCTTCCCTCAGTTCTCCCAACCAGCTCCAATTAATTTGTAACTATCTTACTAAATGATAATTGTATGTTTAAAAATGATCTATTTCAGTCAGCAACAAAATACCGTTGTTTTCATCAGGATCAAGTTTTCATAGAATCTTAGAATTGTAAAGACCCTTAAAACCATGGAGTCCAACCATTAGTCTAGCACTGCCAAGTCCACCACTAAACCATGTCCCTAAGGGCCACATCTTCATGTCTTTTAAATACTTCCAGGGATGAGGACTCAACCACTTCCCTGAGCAGCCTGTTCAAGTGCTTGACAACCCTTTTGGTGAAGAAATTTTTCTTAATATCCAACCTAAGCCTCCCCTTGTGCAACTTGAAGCCACTTCCTCTCACCTGTCCCTCGTTACCGACACCCACCTGGCTAAAACCTCCTTTAAGGTAGCGGTTAAGAAGTGGTAAGGTCCACCCTGAACTGCCTTTTCTCCAGCCTAAACATCCTCAACTCCCTCAGCTGCTTCTTTAACACTTGTGTTCCAGACCCTTCCCCATTCCCATTGCCCTTCTCTGGACACACTCCAGCTCTTCAATGTCTTTCTGGCAGTGAGGAGCCCAAAACTGAACACAGGATTTGAGGTGTGGCCTCACCAGCGCTGAGTACAGGGGTACAATCACTGCCCTGGTCCTGCTGGACATGCTGTTCTTGATACAGGCCAGGATGCTCTTGGCCTTCTGGATACAGTACTGGTTCATGTTCAGGTGGCTGTCAACCACCATCCCTAGATCTTTTTCTGATGGGCCACTTTCCAGCAACTTCTCCCCCAGCCTTTACTGCTGCATGGGGTTGTTGTGACACAAGTTCAGGACCCAGCACTTCACCTATCTGAACCTCTTTCTTTCACTCTAACTCATGTACACACACCTTCAAACACTGCCTGAAACTTTCAAGATTTGTACAGGACATAGAGTGGCACATACTGATGTGATTCATACTGTTATTTGCATGTTCTGTTATTATTTTCTGTTGCCTCAAGTAGCTTTATTCACTCATTGAGATCCCTGTGTGTTGGAGACTGCTCAGACAGCTACAGAAAACTCAGATACAGACTGTGCTCCTATGTGCTTATAGTAAATTTAGGTCAAAAACCAGCGGATGAATGGGAGGGAAAGAAGACGAACGAGTTCAGCAGAAAACTGGAAGTCTCCAGAAGTTTGTCAAGAGAGCAAATAAAATGTCTTGTCCTATATTTGGTTAATATTCTCTTTAACTCTGCAAGGGTCAGGACCGTTAGGATGAATGCCAGAAATAGCAGGCTTAAACATAGAATGGCATGGAATGGGGTAAAATACATGATGCCTGAAAAGTCTCTTTTAATAATAAATGTTAATGAAGATGTGGGATACAGTCAATTGCTCTTAATTAAAATGCATTACATTAATATTGTCAGTTAACATTGTCTATGAAATGAAGTTGAATTAGTTATTAAGGAATAAAAAATAGATGGATTTGTTCTTTTCCTCTGCAAGTTAAAATTCTGCCTTGTTAGATTTCTGTAGATAGGTTCTCCTTGTTTCCCAAAGGACTAAAAGACTATGCATATGGTTACTAGTATGAGATACAAACATGAATAATGCTAGTTCAGAAAACTGATCATTCTTTTTTTGTTTATTTTGTGTAGGTTTCCTTTGCCTGATCTGTAAACATGTCCACAGACCTGCTATGTAAGTACATTTCCATCATCCCACAGTGATTTTTTTGTACCATATGTTTTTATCAGATTCCCAGATGTACTCATGATTGATGTCTTTTATCTGAAGTATAAAGTCTGCTTTTACATTTGCCTTTCTTCTGAGACATCTGTTGAACAGTATTACCATTATAATCAACGGAATTATTCTTGGAGTAAAGCATGACTTAATATGAGTAAAATTGTAAAAATCTGGCCCAAGTATAAGAACAGACTGATTCATTGAGATTTAAAATTACGATTCCGTCTAAAATGTTTTATCTATCTTTGGCACAAATACCATCCCAGATTACTACAGAGTGATGTAGCTCAGTGTTTTTTTAATAATGTTGTGAATTTAACTCCTGTGTTTCCAAGGCATCATTATCCCAATCATATCCAAATCTTCAAATCTTATGCCTCACATTAATTATCAATCCTTCTTTTTAACAGAAAAGAGTATACAAGTTGGCATATCCTTATACTTTGCTGTTGTAACTACCACAAAAGACCGCTGCTCATGTTTCCCCGATACTTGCACTCTCTCACTCCAGCTTAAGCTATCTGAAGCATTAAGCACATTTTCTATGCTTATTGATCTGGTCTACGTGCTTTCTTTTGGAGTCTCTCCAGTGCCTCAGCTGCCATTTTTTATCATTGCCTCCAAGGGCTTGCCCAGCTGCCCACTGTGCAATATAAGAGAAAGGAATTTCAGAAACCCATTTTATCATTCCTCAATAGTTCCTCTGCAGAATAAAGAAAACAAATTTTTTTTCATTAATAATTGTATTCAGCTAATAAATATAAAACCAGCAGTGCCTAAATGGCAGCAGCTATCTGTGGAGATGACATCTGTACTTCAAGATCAAGTTATTTGTGAAAGTGCATTTTTTAAGCTTTATCTGCGAACTGGCGATAAGCAATGTAATATGCCTAACTATATACAACAGGCAAAACTGCAATCAGGAGTGAAAAGGAAAGGAGAGAGGGCAGGGTGACAGCACAGTGGTCAGGGTCAAGACTCCTCCACTGTACTCAGATGTCTAAGCTGGTCTGTCTATTTTAGCAATTTTATGCCCTGTCAGTTTCATTTTTCTTTTTTCAGCTGAGCAGAAGGACCTCTCTCATGTTTCTACTAATGATCAGTGGTTTAGAGAAGTTGTCACTTGAGTAGAGGTTGAAGGAGTTGGGTGTGTTCAGCTCAAAGAAGATAAGGTTCAAAGGGATCTAATCATGGATATGGTCTTCCAGTACAAAAATGGTGGTTATAGAGAAGGAGTTGGAAGCACTCTTTCTCCAAGCATGCACTGTGACAGGACAAGAGGCAATGGTCACAAGTTGCTTCAGGGGAGATGCTTGTGAATGCAAGGGGCGTTTTACTGTGGGGTCAATTAAACACTGGAATAGGCTGCCCAGGGAAGTGGTGGAGTTTCCTTCACTGGAAGTATTTGAGATACAGCTTGACAATGCTATTTAAGGCCTGCTTTCAGCAAGAGGCTGGGCTAGTTGATCTTCACAGGTCTCTTTCAACTTCGATAATTCTTCAGTTCTGTATTTCCTTGTGTTCTGAGCTATCTTCTGTGCAATGATCAGTCATCCTTACCACCTGTCCCTAGTCTTCTCAGTATTGTACTGCTTGTGCTGTGCTAGATCCTGTGATATTTGGTCATGGTACTGAGATAGACATTTTTCTTCTCACTTGGAGATGTGTGAATGGCCTCAAGGTAGTACCAGTGCTGAGGGGCACATTCCAGCCATTGGGAGTACACATACGTGTGGGGCTTGTGACAGCCAGGCAACATGTCAGTGCACAGGATGGTAAAATGTCCTTGCACAGGAGAATGCTAAAGAATAACACAGCAGATCTGTACAGATGCAAAGTGGCTCAGGATCTTTATGTCTCTATTTATATGAATAAATATTTCAGAGCCAGCCCATGAGCTCAGTACTGGCCTATACTAACAAGCAACACTATGGTGTGTTTTGCGGATAACATCTACCAGACTGTGTTCCGGGTTAGGAATTTGGATATAACCAAACTGTTAGTGTGGGAAGAGAGAAGAAAGTGAGGAGCATTTAGACACATGGAGCTGATCCCAAGTGGTCTCCGCACCATAAGGACCAGTCTGTCTCTCACTGTTTAGTAGTAGACATGTAGCCTAACCACCAATTCTTAAGCCTGCCCACAGTATTGTCTTTTGCTAATGCTTGGTTCAATACAAGGTCAAATTCTAGCATTAAAAATCTTGTTCCAGGTCACATTAATGAAGACAAGATGTATAATTGAAAAAGTAAAAAATCTAACCAAAGCAGAACAAACCCCCTTAGATTCCTAGGAAAAAAAACACTGCAGTCTGCGGCAATTTGCACAAAGAAAATGTCATGCCTACACAATGCAAGGGCTGCTGCAGCTAGACCTCAAACTCTAGGAGCTAAGTCTTCAAGCTTGTGGAAATAAACAAAAAAACCCAACATTCCTGTGAAATGTCAACACAATGAATTTGAGGTAGCAAGTGTTTCTCTGTTTAAGATGGAGAAGCTAAGGAAAAAAAAAGAAGTTTAGGAAAAGTCTGGCAGCTACTGAGGCTTGGCTGGTCAGGGAAGCAGCGGACTTCCCTTGGAGCTTGTTTTTCTTTATATCCTTGGATGAACTAGTGTGCAGTATGTTATGCTGCCTGAATGTAGGGGATTGTCACGGTTAGCGCCGGGGGCTGTCCCGGGAATGTAGGAAGGCGACGAGTGTGAATGGAGCATGAAGCGGTCGGTGGGGCTGGAGCCTGCTCTTCGGAAACCTGTTGCTGCTCCTCTCAGCCCAGCCGGCCAAAGCCAGGCAGGAAAGGAGGTGGGTCTTTGATCTCTTTGTTGTAGCTGCTCCCTGGGAATTTGCTGAAATCAATGCCCTGTTTTCCTGAAGAAATGAATGGCTATGCCTAACTAGCTTTGTCAGGCGCTGGGGAATTCACCGCTTCTGTTTATTGACAGCTGAAAAGGAGCACATGGTCCTGAATGAGTCCTCCTGGGGAAACAAAACAGAGCAGAGTTAGACTTAGTTGAACACAAGGGCATTTGGAAAAGTCTGCCGAAGGAGGATGGCATGGTTCCTGCCACCCTGTACTAGCATAGCCTGACTTTTTACTAAAATTGCCATTTTAAATAAGGTAAGGTTTGTTTTGATTTCCCATACACAGTGAGATTATGAAATGTTTGCGTTTCTGTTCTTGAGTGCAAAAACAATGTTTGAATTGTATTCTATCATGGGAAACACCTAAGAGACTCTTGTGCTGTTCCTAGCCTCTGTGTGTGTTCATTTGTTCTTTATCTAGTGGTGATTAATGAATATGAAAAGTAATAGAAAACAATTCAGTATTTGAGTCTTCCAGTCAGGTCCTGAACATCAGTCTTTTATCTAGGCTATTATATGCAATTTTTTATGCCTTTGAGAATTAGCTGACTTGCATCAGATGATTTCTTGACTAGTACAGATTGCTGTGTTAATACTTACATGCAAGGCAGTGACTAACAAGTGTCCTATCTGGCAGAAAATCTGGGAATCTAAAATCTTTTGAAATGTAAGGATATGCTTCCAAACCTCACTTTCCACGTGTGGAGTCAAGGCAAGAGATAGACTTACCACTACACTTGCTGCTGGCTTTAGATGTAGAGTTTTTTTGTGAAAACAGCAAAGGATAGCAAGAGCAACATGATAATGAAGAAGCAGTATTTTCTTCATGCGAGTCCAGAACAGTTTATTAGGCTGAAGGAATTTGGTGTGTAATTCATATGTAAATTTTTTAACTGAAAACAGGAGAACAAATCACCAGAGTTTCTATATAAGTTTCTGCGGTGACTGAAGAAAAAGATTTCTGGGCTCATACAGCAACAACTTTCAGGTGTGGCCAACTTAGGATTGCAGGAAAAAAAGTTAAGTAATGTCATTTCTTCCTTTGTTAGTTTAAGTGTAAGGGCAAGCTCTGAACAGAGTAATTGTCATCATGCTGCCTTGTTCTTACATGGCATTAGGAATTACTGTGTTTGTGTTGCAAACATGATTAAAAGTGTATGTGCATGTGTGCAGTAGTTTAAAAACTCTTGAGTAATTTCCTCATTTCAGGAGAAGTGCATAGGAAGTTGCATGTTTTGTTGGAATAATTTGTGTTCTTCAGTCTGGCATTTTTCCTTTGAATGATTTGGAGCTAGTAACTTTACTAGTTTTGTCTCATTTTGCACTTCTCCCAGCAGATAACTTACCTGTTTTTCTTGGATGCATTTGGGCTCCATATGCAAACATGCTTTCTTTAGATTACCTTGCGATCCTTAAAATGAAAATACATTGCTTAGCTGTAGAGCATCAACATGTTTGCTTGCAGTTTCTGCTGTGAAGTTTCCATGATTTTCAGAGGGAAAAGCAAAAAAAGCAAATGCATTTACAATTTTGACAAAACTGTAAAAACACTGAACTCAAGCAGGCAGATTTCAGTGTTTGTGGGCTCTGTTAGTGTTATCCAAATGGGTCAAGACAGTTTTTAGACCTCACTTAACTGTATTTATGTATGATAGGCATTGGAAGCCATTAAAATTTAAAGCTTATTTAAAGTTAACATTTAAGTTGGACAGGAGATACGTTTGTAGGTCCTTTTAATGCTATAATCTAGATGTGCTATGAAAATGTTGACCAGGGAGGGTTTCCGAGTAGTTTTAATGGTGCAAATAGAAAAGAATTGCAGTTGTGGAAAGCTCAGTTGATTGTGGCTTTTTTAGTTAGTATAATGGAGAAGAAAGTAGATGATTCATGTGTGACACAGAAGGTGGCACTTGTTCTCTGTTACTTGGGCGATAAGACAAGGTGGAGTGTGTTGTGTTTAACTTACTGGATTAGAAGGTGGTTAGCCAGACGTGTGTGGGGAAGTGCATAGGGATGTTCTGGTAGCACCGTTGTCCCTTTGCCTCTTCTAAAATGAAGGATCTTTATGAAATATGCATATTGTTGTGACCTATTGGCAATGCTGAAGTGGAAGAAGTATAAAATATTTGATTTCCAACCAACAGGGTAAAATATACCAAATACAAGGTGAAATGTGTAATCATACACAGCGCTGAGTAAATATGCATGTTAAATGACCGGAGTTGTACAAATACATATCTGAGGAATGGTGCGTTTCCTCCAAGGTGATACCTTTACCATCTGTTGATCTTGTTCTTCGAGCTAGGAAAGTATGAAAACATGAACAAATTCCTTGCAGTTTTGCATTGCAAGATTGTTAGTAGTAGATGCTAGTAGACGCTTGTAGTAGAGACTTCCTGTTACTTTTGTGTGTGTGTGACTTTTGGAAATAATTTAAAGAAACTACAAATCAATCAGAAATGTAGAAAAAGTGTTTGAATTTTATTTGATCTCAAACTGACATGATTGTCAGCACTAGAATAAATAGGGCTTTATGGAGATACTATATAATCTGAGTTTAGAAAGCCTCATTTGTTGAAAAAAATCTGCAATATTTTTCTAAACCCACAAATTTTTTTAACTCTCCTGTAATTCTCCTGTAATAATCTATAATCCTGTACTTTGTATTTCTCTGTCTTAGAGAACAGAGTAAAGGCTGTCCTTATGCCTGAGGAGAATAGTCATTGTGAGTGCTTTACTGCTGCCTAATCTGTTCCTGCCAATTCTATTATCCTTTCTTAATCAGTCTGTTAAAGAAGCTCAGGTGAACCCAATTTCTTTAGTACAGTATCAGTCAAGACATTAGGTAATTATCGTGTGGTTCCCATTAAAAGTCTTTAGTACAGAAAAAAGAAGTAAATGTTAGATCTTAGGAAAAAGAAAACAAATAAATGGAAACATAGATACAACACTTGCATGTGTGAGTATTTTTTTCACAGAGATACATTTTGTGTCTGTTCAGCAGTAGAGCTTCCCAATGCCTATGTGTTTGGGTTTTTTTAAAGAAATCACTTCATGCCTTAAAAGAGGAGAATAATTTAACAGGGTCATAAAGGCAAAGGATGAGAGTCTCCTACCCATTTTTTTCCCAGGGGACCTGGGAATCAAGTATGCTTTTCATGTTGGAAATGAGGCAAGGAATAACGGAAGTTGTTGGCAGCGTCCTCTGCTATGAAGCTGATGCATAGTAAGAGCTAAAGCTGTTCTGCTAAGCTGTTAATGACCCTTCATTTACAAAAGCCAATGCTTTTAAAAGAAAACGCCTTCATTTCAGTATTTTTAAATATATACTTTAGGGTTCATTAGCCAAAAACAAAAACTTTTTTCTTTCTCTTGGCTGAGTTGGAATATCAGTAGGAAGTTTGGATGGTTCACTGAGAAAGTTAACTGATTTTCCAGTTTTATTCAGGTATAGTTTCCACTGAATCTAATAAGGATTGGAGTATTCTTTCAAGACTGGCCCTCCAAGGTCTCAGCCCCGACCAGTCCTAAGTGTCTGTGTATTCACTTCTCCGCACGGACTCCCTTCTTTCATAATGTGACTACTTGCACATCAGTAGAGCCAAGTGCACAGACCAATACCTACAGAAGTGGGTCACATGGTCTTTGCACTGCACTTTTATTCCCAGTAACTGTGGCTTGTTTTGTGTTGTTATAACTGCCTCTAAAGACATCAGGTTCTCCAGCCACAGGATGAGTACAGTATCTCTTCGCTCTGTCATGCCAGGCTTCCTCTTTACATCCTACAGTAAATTTATATTTCCTTCTCCAAGGTGTGTCTACCTGCCTGGTTCTTTCTTCCAGTGAGCAGCTGGAAATATATCCCAGCTGCTAGTGTCTTTGCTGGGAAAGTTCCTGCAAGTCCACATTGAAAGTTACGTCACCAGTGGAAAATAAAGGATTGGTTTGGGCTGGTTTCGTAGGGAGAGAGAGCTTTTGTCACCAAGTCTTCCACCAGTCTCCTCCACACAACATCTGGACTTAGTGGCCAGTAGCAACCAAGTTCAGTGATGGAGAGAGAGACCCAATTTAAGGTTCCCTTTTAAGGCAATGTTGCAAGGGTTGGAAATATTTCAACTAATTAATACTAAGCTTTAGTCATTACAATTGCTGCACTTAATTTATCAGAATTGAAACCATGGTGTTGACCAGCCATCAATAAAACTGTCAACTGTATTAATGTACTTGATATAGTGTGTGGTTGCGTGCATGTGTATTTATGCATACATAGATTTACGAAGACATATGTGCCTGGGGTTTTTTCTGCTAGGAAAAAGATGGAAAATTCTGATATCTGTGTTAAATTGCTGCAGTAACATTCACATTCTCCACTAAAAGATCTGACGATAAAATAAATCGACCAGCCTGTCAAAAATCTCCCCAAAAGACCTCATTGCTTGTGACCAATGGGAGTTACTTCTGCTGTGGTAGTAAAATCTGCGCTGTGGGAGATGTGGATTAGAGGGTCCAACATGTGGCCCAGGAGCCCCAGGGTGATTATAAGCAGTTTGAATATGACTCTCTTGATGGCTGTCTGTATTTCTGTGAACAGGGGGATTTTTTTTGAGAGTTTTGTTCTCTGCAGTATGGAAGGAGTGCAGTTTGAACAGTGCTAGTGAAGACGTAAAGCAAGACAAAAGTTTTTCAGCCACAGACACACAGCCTTGCACCATGTCCAACTGCTGCTGAGGAAGATGGGCAGAGTGCATAAGGAAGGCTTTACTCTCAGGAAGCTTTTGCTGGGCATTTTGTAGGACCAGGCTATGATGACTGAGGCTCTTTCTCATAAAAAGCAGTAGTTGTTTTTGTTAATTTGTTGTTAACTTCCTTCCCTATTTCTGGATCTACTTTTATATGACTTCATGCCAAGACAATGGAGGGAGAGGGAGAGAAGGAAAAAAATCCCTGACAAATCCAACTGCATTTTTCAACTTGATTGTTTGAAATGTGTTCAGGTTTTAGCAATGAGAGAAGTCTCTCTGTTTGTGCTGATTAGAAACTATTAAATGTAAACTACGGGAGGTGATTTCACTTGAACTGTACTCATTATGTATAAGGGTTCTGATAACAACCAAACCCCCTGTGGTGACACATATGTTTTATACTAAGAATAAGCAGAAAAAGATTATTTTTAAAATTAGCTTTCAATTAATCAATGAATTTTTTGACCTCCGGTAATTTTTAGATGAATATACCTACTAAGAACTTTGATAAACCAGTTATTCAGACTGCAGTGAAGTTAAACTTCATAAATATACCTACATACTTTCCCTGATGTTTGTTTTGTTGGGGTTTTTATGTGTTGTGTGTTTATGGAGGTTTTTTTCCTCCTTTAATTTTGCAGAAAAGACTTGTAAGTTACTGCCCTTTCAGGTGTTCGAACAGTGAAGGTAACTTTTTTCCCTTCCCAGCTGTGAAGTTTGTAAGACAAACCAGAGCACAGGTATGCTTTTGCTGCACAGGCTTCATGGGAACCTGCTGAAACCAAAGAATTTCACAGCCCAGCTGTGATCCTTGAGGCTGCTCTAACTGTTTTGTTCCTAAGATTTGCTAGACAGAAGGAGCACAGTAGAAAGCCTCATTGGGATTGGTGTGAGACTGACTTTTTATGGGAAACTGGTTAAATGCCTTCTGGCTATGCCTGTTGTAGTACTTCATGGGCACCAGGCAATACTGTTCCCCGATATGCTTGACTGTCATGATTACTCCCTATTAGGAACTACAAATGAATCATAGTTGTTATCTTGTATATGTTTATATAACAAAGTTTTGGAGTTCTGAAGAATTTACATGTTGGAACTTGCATCTGTCAGGAAAATGCATTTGTGCTTTGCATTAGAAGGTTTCTTTGCAGTCCTGTAAGTGCTGAGCCTCTCTTCTAGAGGCATTCTTCCATAAGAACAGCTGTCCTGTCAGGATCATACTGCTGCAAGGAAGGAGCCAATGCCTTGACAGATGATCTCCCACTGCTGGAAAGCCAAGGATGTACCCTCCTTCTGAATCTTCATTCTTCTTGGGAACAAAGACAGAGGCAGGAGGAGGATGGAGGTGAAGTGAGGGGAAGTATCACTACAGATCAGTGGCTGGGTCAGGATGCCTGAAGGCTGGGTTCACCTGCAGTGCTGGGTCCCAGTTCTAGGGAATTAGCTCGACCTGCCAGCCTGACTGAATACATGGGGTGGGGTGGCAGTAAGGCATGTTTGCTGTTCTCTTTCTCTGTTTCTGTCTCCAAATATAGTAACTCATTTTTAAAGTTTTACATTTTAGTAGAGTGAGGTCATGTTCCCATGAATATGTTTAATGTTAAGAATGATTTCTGGGATGTTTGCAAACCATCTACCATTCTTCCCAGAGAGAGGGGGGCCCAAGAGACATAGGCATTTACTTGCAGGGTGCTGCTCACCCCTGTGCAGGACCAGGACTCCTCCTCCCCCTCCACCTGCATCTCAGGAACTCCTGTCCACTCACCAGAAAGCCTGGGCATGGCAGTTGGCAGCACAAGGCCTTAGCAAGGAGCTGATCCTACCCCAGAACCATGTCCATGGTGTTTGTGCTGATGCCACCAGCTAGACTGCAAGGCTTCAGGGACTCTGTGTGTCAAAGGCATGGAAACTCACTGCTTGAAATGCATAAAGTTTCCCTCTCAAGCACATAGGAGTAAATCTCCTCCCCCCCCCCTTCTCTTTGAGGATGGTGTTATTTTGGGTGCGGAGTTATGGAAAATACAGTACCTGCTTCCCAAATAATATACCCTGTCATGCACAAAAGTGCAAGTTTTCAGTCTTTGTAAGCAATTATGATGGCAAAGTCAGCCTGGAATGTGGTTTCTTGATTTATTTGGGGTTTTTTTTCCGTGGAGAGCTGAGCAGTTGTACCTCTATGTTAATACAAGGTTTTGGTATGTGACATGGAAGAGACATGAAAAGGAGACACTGAAGAAATATTTGCCTATTTTGGTGCTGGACTAGGGATCAGTTAGTAGAAAATTTAGCATGACATTCTGCATTTGGGTAATTATAGCAAGTTCTATTTTACTTTAATATAAATAGCACAAATTATTAAACAGTTAAGAGCTTCATTTTGCACATCAAATTTAGGATACATAAAGCTTCTTTCATAAATCTTTTTTGCAGAGGGAATTGTGTCAGTGGTCCACAATAATGGGAAAATAACTTATGATTAACTGTTTTCTCATTGAGTACTTTCGCTTCTTTGCCAAATAAATAGTTTTGTAGAACAAGATTTTCAAGCATTTCCAGCACAGAGTGCTGCACAGCAAACCACAGGGCAGGAAACCCTCATGCACCACCTCATGCACCTTTGGGTAAGAAGAAGCAAGACTGTTATGTGCGATGTATCTTGGACAGAAAATGTCCAGAAGGTATTTTTGCAGCGTTCGTCTATGTGAAAGCTGAACAAGACTGATGGAGCAGTACAGTTTTACTCTGGGATAAATTACTGTTGTTTGCTATGCAAATCTTATGATTGTAATTAGGCTAGGATTTGGACGGTTGTGTACACTGATCTTTGTTCCCTCTGCGCATGGGAGCTAATTCTAATGCTGCAAAACAGCACAGCAAATGTCAAGTGCTGCTCAGACGCCGATCGTTTCTTGCAGGGTGTATTTGCTCAAAGTGGATGTTTTAGAAGGAACGATTTACCTCTGCCTTCACAGGGGACATAATTGTACCACAGGCATCTCGTGGGCCACTGAAGTGTTCAGGTACTGTAAAGTCTTGCTTGAAAGTAGAGGTTGAAGAAAATGCAGGAAGGACGTCCTGATAGGCATCTAGTTTTTATCAAACTGGTTTTAAAAAGTGATGTTCTGCTGCTGATTGGTTAAGGAGCTGGTGGCATGTCTGAGCTATCACGACAGTGATTGCAGTTCCTGGTATGGTTATGTATAGCTCCTGTTATCTCTTCAGCGGACTCTGTGTAACCGCAGCCTGTGGCTCCTTGCCCACGCTAATGAGCTCTCCTCGAGGCCGGGCTTGTGCCTGTGGGGGTGGCACAGGGCTCCAACAGTGCTGCTGTTTTGGAAACCAGTTTGTTGACTGTGCTCAAGTCCAGCTTGCCCAAGCTGCAGTGTCAGCCTGGCTACTGTTGGCTGTGGGAGCTTATCCCTGTGCAGCATGGCTGGCCCCAGAGCCATCTGGAGGACAAGGCAGGCTAGCCACTGAGGCAGCCAGTCTGTACAGTCAGCAGCAAAGGAGAACAGTCACCTAGACCTGGACTGGGGGGAAGCACCAGCATGGTGAGAACTGTACAGGTGAGCCACATTCCCAGCCCATTCTCCTCCCTGGGAGTAGTGTTCTGTCAGCTCATGTGGTGGAAGTGCATCTTGCAGGCAGTGGGTCTCATTTTTCTGGTGACCCAAAGAGCAAGGGAAAGCCATGGCTGCTGCCAACCGTGCTTCCCAATAACTTGGAGAAGTGGGAGCAGATATATTCAGGCACAGGGATACCAGGCTGGCGGTGAATGGGAGATGCACCCTTCTCTTTGCCCCTCCAGCAGCAGTTTGCAGTGGGTGAGCACCTCGTCCTTGTGATTAAGGTGGTGGCTGCGCACCCACAACCTGGTCGGAGCCTGCACCTGCACCGGTGCTGGGCTCTGCTATACGCCTGCCTCCCCACTGCTGGAGGGGTGGAATTCAGCAAAATAAAAATCTTAACAGTTACAAGGTTTATTAGCTTGTGTAGTTGTGTCTACAGATAGATAAGGCATTATTTGGATTTTTTTGTAGAATCATTACAAAGACAGAGAAAGAATGAAGAAATACCCTCTAGGGGACAATGTAGCACTGTTGTTCTAAAGATATAGTAAATGACATGATCTGGTTTTTAACAGCTTGTAACTCCTGGGAATCTCATTTCTTTCTTTTTGTTCCCTACTCATCTAAATCACAGCAAAGCAGAGGAATGGTGGCAGTTTTACTTTTTCTTGCATGCTTGCACATGACCTCAAATCCATTAATTTTGGTTGTGTAAATACAGTTTAAGGGAGCAAGGAAACTGAAAAAGCATTGAGGTACTAAAGTGCCCAACAAAAAGCAGAAAAAAATCTTCTTCACAAAAAGTGATTTTTCTAACCAAGTGCCAATACAACGAAGTGTGTGTTGTTTCTAATGCTGGATCCTCCATATTTCAGAGCAGGTTAGAGTGTGTTCTGAGGCTGTTGTTGAAAAAATACATTTTACTTAATAAGCCAAGTTAAAAAGGAGTATAACATTTGTGTAAGCTTTGCAAACCAGTGCCATGCTGCAGCTATATATACATTCTTTCACTAATAGCGTATGTAATTTAGAAAATTTGTAATTTTTTAAATCTAAAGGCTTATGATTTGGTCTGTAATTATCTCTGAGGAAGAATGTGAACTTGACAGTTTTGCACTGTTTGTTTTGGGGAGAGAAATTACAAAGATACCCGTTCCCCAGGGTAGTCCCTAAAGTTATTCTATTTGCAGTGCTCCAATGCTGTGGTTCTGGTACACCTGTTTAAAGTGCAGTACTACTGAGTTAGGGTACTAACATGTTAGAACAAGACTTGAGCAGCTCTGGATATTTCGAGGTGTTGTGCAGCTATGCCAGGTCAGAATCCCAAGCCATGCTAGCAAGGTGCTTAAAAGCACTTCCAGCTCTGCAGCTAATTTCATTCAAGACTAGCTGATGGCTTTGTCATGCTCCTTAAGTCTTCAGCCTGGGGAGCTGTCTGTGAGGCTGCTGAGCTCAGTGGCATGCTCAACACTCGTTCGGGTGCAAAGTGGTCCCTGATTTTAGAGGAGTGCCGCCCCAGTACGCACATGTGTGAATCATTTCAGACCTTATGTCTTGGATCTGGAGGACCAAGCAGGGGTTAGCTTATGGAGCACTAGTGCTGAATTTGGAGGCCGATTCAAGGAATCCCCTTTTTCCCTGCTTTCCCTTTCCTGCCTTCCTGTGAGCTGCCCACCCTGGGGCCTCTTCGGTGGGCACTGCCCCAGGGAGGCTGGAAGGTTTGCTCAGGAGCTTGGTAGTGATGAATCACAGAGGTATGGTGTGGACTGATAAGGTCGTGTACTTTACGATTAGACACATCCTTCCTCTAACAGCAGTTCTTTGTCTCCATTTTGCTTTTGGTAATGTGTTTCAGCAGTTTGCATACAATGACTCTCCAAGCAGGAGCTGTTTGACGTGAGACAAAGTCGCTATTATTCTAGGTTTGCACAGGAAACCCTCCTAATTTTGGTGTCCTCAGAAGGGTGATTTTTGGAATTTATTGAGAAGCCAATTAAGTTAAATCACCAAGGATTTTTTTTTCTTGCAGCCTAGCTATAAAGGACTTTCAGGTACACAAACCAGTGTATAACAAGAAAGATCTGCCTTGCAGCTGTGTTGTTGGGGGTTTTGTGCATTTTAAGTGATGGCTGTAGAGGGGCATGTTCTTTATCTGTAGTACTAGCAAAAAAAGTAATGTATTTCAGCTATTCATAGTGCAAGTGTGCAGCCTGGGAGCCATGGCAAAAGAAAACTTACATGGTCCCCAAATATGGACTATTGTAGTGCCTGCAGCCTAAACATTTACCTTCTCATTTAGAGTTGATGGAGAGCACAAAGAACTCAATAGGAACACTTCCAACTTATCTGGGGAGATTTTGGACTAAACTGACAAGGTTTTGACAATTTTGTCAAGTGCCTATTTGTGTTTACAAATGAAAACCTTTTTGAGCTACCCTGAAAATGGCATTTATGGTGCTACTGTCCTTTCTTAAAGACATCTCCGATGTCTCCCCAGGCAAAGTCTCCTGAGCCCCTTAGACTTCTTTTGACCTCTCTTTGGTTACAAGCCCCTGTCTGTGGTGAAGCCTCTTCTCTCCTGACCCAGTCTCTGCTACAGTGTCCTGTGGCTCCCTTGGACTCTCTTGGGTGTTCTGGCTCCCCTCTTCTGCTCCATACTGTCACTTACTGAATAGACTTGCTCAGCAGAGTTTCCACAAGGAAAACAAAATGAGGTAGTCATGGATGACCAATTTCAGCTTTTCCTTTTAACTCAGTTGTAAAGCATTGTTGGCTCACTGGTTTGGTTTCTACTGTCTATAAAAAGGTTTTGTGCAAGAAGTCCCTTTTTTCCCATCGCCCTGTGTGACAGCAGTGCTGAGATGACCTTCTGCTGGAGAGTCTCATTGCTCAGTTGTGTCGCTGCTCGGTATGAGTTTCCCTGGCAACCAGTTTGAGCTGCACTGAACCAAAAATATCTCACTGTGCTGAGGAAAATCCGTTTGCAGACATGTATTTCTCTTTAGTGACTTCTCTGGATGGTCCGTGTGTTCAGCCTGCAGATGTCATTGTTGGGAACTAAAGACTGGGAGATGTGGTGTGCCCCTTTTCCTTACTTGCATAAGCAGCAAGGCCTAGGAGGACGCTGCCCTTGCATGATTGTCCACTGAGTTGTAAGACTCATCATACTCGTTTTTCGTGGTACACTGTGGGTCTTGTGTTCTACTAAGAATGGTCTGTGCAGCAGAGACAAAGTCCTTCTTGGATTCCACAGATCTCTGCAAATTACAGAATTACATAATCACAGAATGGGTAAGGTTGGAAGGGAACAACCTCACTGTGGTTGTTACTAACAACTTTGTCCTTCTCATTTCTATGTAAGTATATGCACCTTGATTTATAGGTGGGCATACAGTGAGCTCCAGTTTTGCTGCTATCCTAGTCTTCAAAGGCAGTTTGTGACACCTCCAAATGAACACATGTATAAATCTGTGGAGGTCAGGACCCACCAATTCACACAAGAGAAAATGCACAAACCGGAGGTGTTATTTCAAACCTTCCCAGTTCAGTTCTTGCAGATAATCTTTTCACTACCTAATGTAGAACACTGGTGTGGAGAAAAGCATTCGTAATTCCAGATACGTTCTCAAGACAACTAATTAAATTAAATTGCAAGATGGCTAATCAAAGGAGACTAAATTGGAAGGTAATATGTAATTTTTAGTAACAGGTTCCCTTTTCTGGATTTTTAGGGTGTGAGGATTGTGGTAAAAGCCTTATAGGAGAATGCAAACTCCACGGACCACTCATCAGAGCTAAAGATAGGGTTATTCCCAGCCGAGCCCGTCTCACCCTACCTCACTACCTCACTTTGCGAGTGTTGGAGCTGCGAGCTGGAAACCAGCAGAGTAAGTATTTTAACTCTTTTTCCCACATTTGAGAAAGAGGAGGCCAAAGTACTAACACTGGCTTGTTTTCATGAGCAACTCAAGGCATAATCATTGGGCATTAGCAGTATGAAGACTATTTTCAGCTAAGCACAGCTAAAGCTCACAGTCAGCTACTGTTTTTTATGGCTGATTTCTAGTAACTTACATGCACAGACTGATGTCAGGACATTATCCAGAGCTGGTATGACATTTAGATGTGAGCAACCAGTTAGCTCTGTTCAGTCAATTCAAGTGTAATGAATGTTGAATTTGTATCTAATAGTAACAGCCTGCACTATTATTTTTTTTTCTTTTCCCCAAGCATGCAAAACAGGAAAGAGTATTCAGTAAGAGGTCAGAAACAAAATGGTAAATGCCATCACTCATCCATTCCCTGGAAATTCAAAAGATCACAGTGGGGTAATTTACGTTTTGCAGCATCTTCAGTTCATATTATAGAAAGACTGTTGTTTCCTTCTGAAGGCAAGGCAATTTGAATGCCCAAATATGAACAAGGAAAAGACATCCTTAGTGTACAAATTTTCCATGGGTACCTGTGTAAAATTAGTCCTGCCTAGATTGCATTTCAGAAGGAGAATGACAAGATGTCTATTCTGTCACTCCATTGATATGGCAGCAGAATACTATTGTGTTTTTATAGACTCTCTCCACTCATACTGGGAGAGAGCAACCTGTCAAATTATGCCAACAAGCAGAGCACATGATAACATCAGTCTGTGAATTGAAGAGTATTGACACGTTTGTCTTGCATATTTAGTTTAATGTCCTGTCATGGATTTTAGGCACTTTTGTATTCAATGTAGTAGCCATTTAAAAAAAAAGTATCAGTACCTATTTACATCCCTTTTAGATTATTCATGTTAGGGCTTCCTTGTCTAGAAGAAGAATCTGTGTGTCCTACACTGCTCTGTTTATCTCCATTTTCACAACTATAAACGTCCAAGAAACGTGACGTCTATATTAATATTAGACTGGTCTTTTTTTGTTCACAGTCCTTGGTGTATTTGCAAAGAAAGTAATACAGAAGAGAACACAATTTGGTCCTTATGTTGGTCAACTCTCTACAAAACTAACCTGCTATGATGAGAGCAGGCTAGTCCTTCAGGTAAAAACCCACTGACTTTCTATGAAGTGCATATGTGTCTTTAGCAGTTCATACGTATTTATGTATTCTAGTCAGTCAACTTGCCAGCTGATTTAGTTAATTAATTGTACTTTTGATCTGTAAGTATGAATGAAAACCACATTATTAAGCAATACAACATAACCTGAAGTACCGAAATGTTTTGTATATTGTGTTTTCTAGAAGTTTGCTTTCCTGTGTTCTACTTTTACCATTTCCGGGGTGTTGGACCTATCAGTCTAACAGCTCTTGGTAAACTTTTCACAGAGCCTGGCTACTGAACAAGGATTTGTGCTTTACACCATGCCTCTGGGAGGTTTAAGTTTGTGCACTGAGTTAGCAATGGTGGCAGAAAAATGCACTAAGGCACTTGCTTAGCAGGAAGGAACAGTGCAGGGATGGGGAAACACTTCTTAATGATGTGTTAATTTGTATTATATATAAACTTTGACACACAGTGCACTAACTCAGTTTATTTAGTCAGATTGTTATTTAGGGCTGGTACCATCTTTTGCTGCACATGCAGATTCTGATCATCTCATCTGGGCCATGACACTCTTGTTTGTACTTTATCCAGCAAAAATAGTGTCCTCTCAGGACTAGCCTAGCTTACACAAATCTACGTGCACATCCTTTACCACCAGAATTCCTTGGGAGTGATAGTTGATCATAATCCTCTAGGTCCCAGTCTTTGCATTTTGCTGCACAGGGTCATGTCTGAGCACACGTCTGTTGTACAGCAAGTCTGTGGTCAAGCAACAGCCTCTGTCAGGACTTTTCAACAGGTCACGGTTCTTTCAGAGTTTGCATTTCATATCCAGTCCTCTCACCCCCCAGTAGAGAGACACCAGTAGCAGCTGTCTTGTGACATGCTTTATGTCTTCTTTTGAGCTTGAGAATAGAAAACATTGTGTATTGTGAAGGAGACACGTCCATAATTTTGTTTGAGAGCAAAAGCAGTAGCTTCAGTAGTTGCCGCAAACCTCATTTGCACATAGAAGTCATGGGTCTGCCAGAAGAATGACACTGCCAGGAGAATAATCTGTGGCATTTTCATGACATGTTCTCACCAGAAAGGATTTGCTCTTCTCTATAACTAAATTTCTTCAGTCTTTTTATGAGACACTTTAATTTTTACAAATGCAGAAAACGTACTTCTCTAACAATGGATGGATGAGCTAAGCACCCAGTTCCTTCCTCTTCACCAAGCCATTGTAAACCACACCCTATCCTCTATCAGTCAGCACCGTTTGCTTAAAAGTATGCAGTGATAAGCACAGCTCTGGCTGATGAATGGACTGTTTCTTCAGAAGAGGAGATTAGAGTCCCAGATTTCCTACATGACAGCAGTAGCTGCCTTGACTTCTCCCTAGCATGAGTATGTGACCAAACTTGTCCAACAGGCAGGTGTTTTCATCGGAAACGTGATGAAGTTAGATAAAATAGTTCCAAGAAGCAATAGAAATGCAACTTTTTTTTGCAATTAATTGCTCAGTTACATGGTTAGTATAACAGATAACATGCTGTGCTGACATCTGTTGTGCAGCTTCGTCGGTCCACGTTTGAGATAGTCTTGTAGTAAACCAACTGCCTTGTTTGAAATCAGTAGCATTTACCTCACAGAGGCATTCTCTTGGAAGGGAATCTGGGAAGAATGAAGTAAAGCAAAAAGAAAGAGATCTTTCTGGCACAGTTGTTCATTTGTATTTACTTTTGCATTGTTAAGGGGAAAAAGAGAAGACTGTTAAAATGCCATTATATTGCATGTTACCTCTCTGGACTTATTACATAAGTTATACAATTGTTCCATGTAAAATGTAGCAGCACTGAAGTTTGAGATTATCAAGTACTCAGGAAGTAGATTAAGGCATAAAGCTTATCTTTCTACCTGCCTGCACTTAGTTCTTATAATAGTATCTCTATATAACATAAAAATGATGAAATATAAACTGGAAATACATACAAAGGCCTATAGTTATTTTGGTAGTGGGGTGCTTGGCAGGTATTCGTTCTTCACTTTCTTTTGCATTTAGTATTTGTTAAAAGTGATCTATTTCAAAACAACCACAATTTCAAAGGACATATGACCAAGACAGGGTAAATAACTGATAGTTGCGATTCCAAGTTAAACCTAATGTGCTTCTATACAGGACTTGGTTTGATCATGTTCATTCTCCTCCTTTGTTTCAGGTATTGAAAGATGGAGGGAAGTATTTTCTGGACACTCCCAATGAAGACTGTGGAAACTGGATGATGTTTGTCCGGCTAGCCCGGAACCAAGAAGAACAGACCCTTGTGGCTTATCAGCACTGTGGAGAAGTCTACTTCACAACAGTTAAGGTAGTTAAACCTACATTGCTTCACCTGTCATCCAAATGGAAGTTTATATGCAAAGGTTCTGAAAGGCCAACTCTTTCAAAGATGAAAGATTTATTATATTTTGCCAACTGGATCATTATTACATACCACTTTTTATATCACTTAATCCATAGTAAAACAAGCAGTGTGGGGGGTTTTTCAGGAAAAGGTGGTGTGTACTTGCTGTTGTGGGTAGTGAAGAAATTGAGCAGAAGGAAATATAAAAATCATTCATGATGGTGGTGTTTAAACTGAATTTTGTAAAATTCTTCAGTTCCAGATAGGTACATGGTGAGATTTTCTGGCATTGTTACATTCAACATTATTTCATTCTGGAAACAGCGAATACATTCCGTTGCTTTATTACATTTTTAGGCACGCACTGTTTTCTGAGCACATTACAGTGTGTTCAGGAACAGGGTGTTAAGTAGAATCTTTATGTGCAATTTACCATGCTCACTAAATCTGAACACTTGAGTAACTTAGAATACTGCAATGTTGCCATGAAATGATTCAGTTTATGTTACAGATTCTGGACTGCATCTTGGTCTGAGGAGAGAGAACAAAGTACTTTATATTTATAAATTACACTATAATATACCGTCTTTTTTGTTGTTTAGGCCACTTTCTCGAGCAAAGTTTGTTTTAATCAGAAATAACTCTCTTGCATACTTGGGAAAATGAAGTATTATCTGTTGAACGTAATGCTTGTGTATCATTGAGAACAACATTAAAATGAAAAAAAAAAAAAAGGAAAGGATATTAGTCAAAAGAAGTTACCGTCGAATTAAAATCCAACATTTCAATTTCACTTCCAAGATTGGCACACATTCCTGTGGCATAGTAGTGTTTACTATTGTTTCTCCATTTTTGTTTTTCCACCTGCACAGTGAGAAAAATATTTACTGCACAGTGATGCTGAGGGAATAAGTTGATAGTGACAACAGTTCCCACCCTCAAACTCTTTTATGACAGTATGAAGAAGTATAGTTGGTTTTTGATATTGAAATAATTACCAAGAAAAAAAAAGAAAAATATGAAACAGTATCTACAATTCTGAAACATATTTAGGCTGTGTTTGAGATTCTCATGCAGTCCATACCATTTGAGATTTCAATTTCATTTTAAATGCATGCTATGCATGTAAAATTGACAGGATTACTAATACTATATTTGGGAAGCATGAACTTTTCTAAGAAGTAGTTGTTAGGAACTGGTAGCTTACATTTTCCATATGATTTGAAACTATTGTACAAGCTCTCTGCTGACTTCAGCAAAACTCTGTTCATTGGCATTAATGGAGAATTGTAGTATATATACTGACACAACGGGTATCTTAGGATGAGGCACATGTCTTGGAACATTTGCTGTGCTGTGTATCATAGGATATGACTTGTGTTTCATTTCTCCTAAGTCCCAGTATCCTTCATAGCACTGTGGTATCCTGCAGATTTTGTCCTGGTCAGTGAAAGCAATAGCCTTGTGCTACACTTAGGCACACCCTGCTGGTTGTGCTGTGAGGCTGCCTTAGGGCCGATTATGAAGGTATTTTTTCAAGACAATTTTAATGAAGTGTGTTAAGTTGGAAGCAGGATTGGCTCCCTTCCCCACTGTTTTCACAAAGATGTGGGATTTTGGTGACATGAAACTACAGCTACTAAAGCATACAAGTGGCATACTAACAGCATCACTAGCTTACTTGGTGACCTAATGGCTACAGACTCTAGAAATAAGTGCTTTAAAAAAGTATAGAACTGTGAGGAAGTAAAAATAATCCATGGTTGCTGTTTATCTGATCCCAGGACAGTTTCATGTGGGTACTGCAGTAGCTTTCTCTTATTGTCAGTGGTGGCCCAGAGTAAAAGACAACTCGTAGTGGATTTGGATACTGATGTTTAATGTCAGTTTTACTGAGATTAGAGCTCTTAACCTTACTTGACTGTTTCACACACTGATGCACTTGCTCTCTCTCCAAAATCACCTTGACCAGGTCTCAGTTTCCCACAGAGATGGCCGTTGGTACAGGAATGTTGGGTGGAAAGTCATGACAGTGTCATGCTGTGCACTTGTTTGTGGGTACCAGTCTCGGGTGTCAGTGGCCAAGGCTGCAGGATGTCCTCAGACATTTGTACCTGCGGAGCTCTCCAGGGCTTGCTTTTCTCCATCTAAATAGACTGTGCCAAGGAGCACAATGCATGATCAGCCTCCTAGCTGATGGCTCTGCCTCATGCCCTTAACTGAGTGGAGAATTCAGCACATACCGTTTCTGTTTAGGCCAAGTGTTATCAAATCATACAATCAACTCATACGAGTTGTAGTTAGCAAGCAGGATTGTGCTTGGGAGTTCGGAAATTCAGTTTTCAACATGATACGCACAGTTACCCCTCGTCTGTCAGCATTCACGATCTAATTTGTCTTCCTTCTACTGTGCTTATCCCACAATGATGTTATAAAGTAAGTGCATTTTATGATGTTACATTTTGTGGAATAAGACTCAGATTCTGTCCTTCCAGGCTACTTTTTTTTTTTTCAGTGGTGCAAGTTTAGCTTAGTTAAAAGAAAACTACAAACTACAGTGCAGTTTGGCTCCACCCCTGTTGCAGCAGTGTTGGGTTTTATTATAGATGAAGAAAATTGTGTACAGGGTCAGGGAGTCATATAAATCATGACCCCAAAGTTTAGTTTTCTCCTTTGCTTTTAAAGAACTAATAGATCTTTAAGCCAGTGAGTGTAATCATTCCTCTCTTCTATTTGCTGTATTATTGACTGAAAGTATTTGTCAGAAGAGGTCATAGTCCAGTCCAAAGAGAGATTTGGGCAAGCATGACTGGATGGGAGACTGCAGATTATGGGCTCCCTTAATCCTGTGGGGGAAGGCTTCAGTGGAAGGAGGGCAGTTACAATAAAGCACATGCATAGTGAGCCTGACACATTAGAGCCATCGCATGGAAACACGGCAGCTTGACTTGCAGTCCACCTATTGATCAGCTCTGCACTCATGCTCAGTGTGACATATCCAGGAGGCATCCAAGATATGCATTCACGATGCATTTTTCCTTTGTCTGTACCCTGTAGTTAAGTGTTGTGTCCAGTGGGCTTCCAGATGTCAAGGAATGGGCGTGGGATATTGCTTGGAAAGACTACTGGATGTTTGAACATCACAGACAAATACATCTCACTGAGCAAAGGTCATTAGAACTGAGGCATCCCTCCTGCTATTGCTCCCCACCCCTCACTCAAATCTTTCTGCATTTGCAATGCTGCTTTTAGAAATGGAAAGTGTCAAGCCTTAGTGGATAGCTAGGAATGCTCAAGAAGTGCTTGAATCCTGAACCTAAGTTAACAATAATTAAAACAGAGTCAAAAAATGCAGTTTGGGTAAGGATAACAAGTTGGACATCCCAGTCCCTCCAATCTTCCATATTATTTTGTTTAGGAAAATTGGCACAAGTAAGCATGGGCTATATTTTTTTTCCATTCACAGCCAATTGAACCCCACACAGAGTTGAAAGTATGGTATGCTGCCGATTATGCCAAATTTATGGAAACTTCTGCAGTCTTCATTAAAGAAGAATCAGATGCCAGTCCTTTGCCTCCAGTAGCAGTAAGTACCCCTAATCTGCATTCAGTCCATCACTATTCATAGTAAATTATGGTTTATTTACATGCTTTCTCTGTTTAGGTAGCTCTGGAAATGCAAGGTTAAAACTATAGAGTAGTTGGCTAACACAAAGCCAAGAGCAATTTTAACCAAACAGCTACTCAGAGAAAGGCTGCTCGTCCTCTCTTGTGTTTGTAATCCAGTGGGGCCATTAGATGTAGTCAGAAGTAAGTGGCATCACTTCATGTATTGCAAAGACTTAAGATTGGCACTAATTTGTGGATAAGCAAGCAGTCCAGCCTCAGCCTTCTTTCACCATTTCCTCTTGTTATGCTCTGACAAATTGGTCGGATTATCCACTGATTATTTCAGTCTTTCCTGTACAACAACCCTTCTCTTCTAATCCAATTAACCTCTCCACTGTATGATAGCAGAAATCCTTAAACTGATAGGAAATAAGTGTTGAAAATGTGACTGTGAAAATTGCTACTTAAGCTAGGAGAAAATGCGAATACAAGTGAACCAGGAATTCATGCTCCAAGAGGGCATATGAGGCCTTCAGGGTATGCCCCAGAAGGAAGGTGTGGGAGAACCACATCATCAGACACGAGTAACAGAGTGGAGGGCTCTATCTGGAAAGAAAGATGGAGTAGTCACAGCCTCACCATACTCTCCAGAGCAAGCTAGTCCAAGAGCAAGGGAAAGTACAGTCAGTTTATGAGAAGCTTACATAAAAGGTAGAGGCAGGAGGAAATACAAGGTCATTTATTAATTTGAAGTACATTACATCAGTGATTGGAGGTTTTTTGCATTTGTTTTTTATTCAAATTTTTATAATGTCAGCATTTAAAATGAATTCACCTGAATCCAATAGAGCTCTTATTTCCACAGAAATAATATTTCCAAATAATATACTGTTTGGGGAAAAAAAAAAAAGTAATGCCTCTAAGTCAGGATAGGCTTGGGATCCCTAAACCTAAGGTATTTCTCATCCAGCTAATGAAAGTCTAATGCCAAATGTCAAGCTAAGTGAGGAAGTCTCTCCTGGAGACATTGACCATTGCTGTCTCATAAAACATGGAGTCGGTCCGAAATACAGGGAAATCCTGTATGGCTAAACTACATTTGTGTGCAGAAATCCATCCATTTTTATGTGATTGCAATAGCAGATAAATTATGTCTGAACAAATGTAGAGACTTTGAAATTCAGTAAGCACAGATAAACAAAGGTGAAGGACTTAGGACTGTTATGCTAAATGCTAAGCAGTAAGTGCTAAGCAAAACCATATAAATCAGTATTTAGCCAACCTTTTTTTTCCTTCAAGTTAGTATTCTTAGAGAGAATCTATTGCCAGTTGAACAACTGTGTGGTAGTACATGGAAGTAAATATTGCCAAAGACAACGATGGGTATTGGGAAAGCCCAGGAGAAAGTCAGTGAGAAGAATATGACCTTTCCTTAGAATGGCTAATGAGAAAGACCTGTTTCTGTTCTTATTGCAGAAAGAGCCCATAGACCCCTGGATATGCTCCAGCTGTGGAAGCACTTTTGCAACTTTTGCTCTGCTGGAATCTCACCAGTGCATCCATAAAGACCGAGTTGTTCCTACGAGGTTCAGACCACCAAATAAATTGGGACCTGTAAAAGCAAAAAGCAAACTCAAAGGGAAACTGAGAGGAGCATCATTAGGCAAAAGCATTACTCAATGCTTTGGGACCATTTCCTGTTCCTCTGCTGCAAAGTTTAGCTGTGCCAGCTCAGGAAGCACTTGTGATGCTCTCGTGAGGTTTATACCTAAATGGAGAAATGGTCGGTCTTCACTGTTGAAGGGAAAAGAAGCGAAGCAGCCAGACAGTTACCCCTGCCGACTCTGTGGGAAGATATTTGATTCCATTGACAAGCTCACAGTCCACACTTACACACACAAAGGGGAGCGCCCCTACAAGTGTTCACAGCACGGATGCACAAAAGCCTTCATTTCCAAATATAAACTGCTCAGGTACAGCTCTGAAGGCATTCCTTTTCTGCTCAGTGTGTGGGGTGTTCTAGTGACAGTTAAGCCCTGAGTTCCAGTTTTTATTATTACTGTTTTGGTAGAATTGGAGAAAACCAGTCTCCCTCAATTGTGGTGGCTACTCAAAAAGATTATTTTGAGCAGTTTTAACCTACTCTGTGCTTTATGATTAACACCTTCCTCCCCCCTAAAAAATTTAGAGTTTTACTAATAACCTGAGAACTTGCAAAAACACCTTCCTTCAAGACTGCCAGTGTTTTCAAGTTGTGAATCTATGACAGTAAATGTACTAGAATAAATGTAAACACAAATAACATTCTTGTGTGTGTGTTCTGTTTTTTTGTCCTAGGCATTCTGCCACTCATTCTCCACAGAAATCTCACCAATGTGGCTACTGTGAAAAGACCTTTCACAGGAAAGACCATCTAAAGAATCACCTTCAGACTCATGACCCTAACAAGATGGCCTTCAAGTGTGAAGAGTGTGGTAAGAAGTACAACACCAAGCTAGGCTATAAGAGACACTTGGCTCTTCATGCTGCCACCAACGGGGACCTTACCTGTAGGGTATGTGCCCAAGAGTTTGGCAGTACAGAGGTTCTGTTGGAACACCTCAAAAGTCATGCAGGGAAACCAACTGGCAATATGAAGGAAAAGAAACATAAGTGTGACCACTGTGAGCGTCACTTCTATACCCGTAAAGATGTGCGGCGTCACATGGTGGTTCACACAGGCTGCAAAGACTTTCTATGTCAGTTTTGTGCCCAAAGGTTTGGGCGGAAGGACCACTTGACGCGCCATACTAGGAAGACTCATCCACAAGAACTGCTAAAAAGCAGGTTGCAGAACGGTGACTCGGTGGGTCTCCTGGACCAACTTTTTCCATACAGACTGAAGGAAGATGCTAGTATGCTATCCCCTCTTCCTGAAAGGGTCTCTGTGCAGAATGGGATTGTGAATAGTTCAGAATCAGAGGAATACAACTGTTCACATCTTCATTCCCAGCCAAGCTTACAAACTGCTCTTCCTCTTCAACCTTCCCCTCATTTGCAAAGGATGGGCTGTGCAGACAACCTTCCAGCTGTCCATCCTACACCATGTTCAACAGCCGTCCCTACCAACCTGAACCTTCATCAGCCTAATAAATATGACCTTAGTTCTACCTCATTTGCAGCGGGATCCCTCAAGAATCTACCGATAAAAGTGGATGTTAAAGGTTACAATGTGCATCTTCTTGAGGACCTGCCATTACCAGAACCTCAGTCTCTCCACAAAATCAACATGGAAGAAGCTTCCTCAGGGCCTGTAGGGGATACTAACAAGTATTCAGTACACAAAGAGACAGAGGCAGCAACTGAAACTACAAGCCTGCCTTTCATGGATCTCACTCATGTGATGAGTTTCTGGCAGCTTCCTCCAGGTGACAGCCAGACCACCACTGGGGACATCACAATGGCATTTGGCCCAGAGGAACCATCACACAGGCTGAATGGCCTTGGCCAACAGCAAGGTCTTCAGCTAGCAACTGGTGGGATGGCCATAAACCAGCTTCATCATTTTCCTCGCTCCTTTCCATCCACTACAAATTCTGTAACGTTGCCTCATTTTCACCATGCCTTCAAGTAACTATCACCCTGTGTGGTTTCTTTTCCCTACTTTTTTTAAGACTGTGCTTTTTACTTAAATCTGTTAGGATGGGGTAGCTTTGTTGTTGTTTTGTTTTGAAGAAAAACTGCCCCAAATGTTTTCAAAGCACGTTATGAACATGGTAGTTAAATTCAAGATGTTAATAAACAAGAAGGTCTATTTTTCATACTACTATTAGATTTTTAGCCTATGGCAACAGTAGAACTAACATATTTCCCTCAGCTCCCTCTATATTTTTGTTTGTTACCTTTCATGCAAACAACTGAATAAATATCTTCAACGATAGCAAAGTATCAAGTAACAAGCACAATAAAACTATGGCTGCTGCAGTAGGAGAAATAAGGTTAGGGTGAATGGGAAGAAGGGGAAAATCACAGAGAAATCATTTTAATGAGCCATAAATCACAGCAAATTTATACACATGGCAAATATAACAAATGATTTATCAACATCACATAGATTTCTGTTAAGCACTTAACTAAATTTATTAATCTTTAATTTAAATCAGAATCATTCCAAGAGTAAATCTTACCTCCTTGTTTCACTTTTTTCAATTGAAGATCATCACTGTTATGACGTTTAACTAGATTTTGTTTCTGACATGCCGTTCAGCTGCATACATCTCATGCCTTTTTCCTAGGGCTGAAAATAACTATCCCTTCTGAATGACTGTGTAAGAACTGCTGTCTTGTATATGTGCAGTTTTCAGAATGGAAAGTGCATTGTCTCAAACATTAGAATAAAAAGTTACTTTTCATTTAGAGCTGGAACTGCCAAAGCATCAGACATTGCTCTCTCTCTAGTAAAGCACTTAAGCATTTGCTTAAATTTAAGCATGTTATCCCATTGGGTCAACAGCTTGATTAATTTAACTCAATAAAAGAGAATGCTTCCTACCTAAGAGGCCTTTATTCACCTTTTGTTGATAAAAATGGCCTTTGTTTAGTCTGGGAAATGATTATTAATTGTAACCGCCTGAAATGTGGACTTTCAGAAAGCCAACTCTGGCCCAGGGGAGCCTGGGCCCAAGCAAGACCTCTGTGGGGCCAGGGGCAGGTCCACGCACATAAGGGCTGTGATGGTGCGCTGACACTGGACCCTGTTCAAAACCATGTTCTGAACCTGCCTCACAAGTGGTGTCTGAAATTAGTGGGTGTGGTAACAGCTGAGGCCATTTTAATCACAGGAGTTTTCCTCAGTAGCATTGGGACAGCTGCAGTTGGACTTCCAGCCTTGGTTTCTTCCAAACCAAAACCATGGGGACTTCTGTTTGTTTCCTGGGATAAATTATCCATGAACATTTCCTGTTGACACTTTGTTGGTGTGACAGACCTAGCACCTGATGCATGAATGAGCAGAAATTGCAAAAAACACATTTCCTGGTAGAAGACATTATTTTAAACCCTCCCAAAACAAACCAAACAAAACCCCAAAACAAACCAAACCAAAACCCAAAACAACCCCCCAACAATCAAAACTCTTCACAATTTGCTTTCTTACCTAACCCATAGTGATGAAAAAATATTCATGGCTTTAGTAGAATGTGCAGTTACTAATGGATTCTGTTGCTGCTAAAACAAAGAATTTCTGAACCTGAGTAAATTCTCAAACCCCAAGAGTTACTCTCCCATTAAATCCAAAGAAAGTTCATAGTATCTAATGATCGTTACAAATATAGCATGAAGCAAGCATTTTCTCTTCTCCCTCATTAATCACAGGAATATTTCCAGACATCTTCAAATAAAATGTAGTTTTTAAATTATTTCTCTTTTGATGTTACTGAGCTACAATGACATTGTACAATGATCCAAGTATTCTTACAAGTTTATAGGTATTTGGATTAAGGAAAGGTTGTATTGCAGTTCACTCGAGAATATGTTCTGCAGATACAGTGCTGAGGGGTATTTTTTGTTATGAAATTTTTTGGCATAAGGCAAACCAAAAGGAATCTTAAGATCATTCTTGTAATGAGAGCAGCAGGAGGAAGAGCAGGTACTGCATAGTCATGCCCATTTAAGAGTTCTTTAAATTATGACTTCCGGAGTAAGGAAAAGGTTGTAAGCAATGTTACATGCACACTCTACAGCCAGGCTCTTATTTTCACCTGGACTTGGAAAGGTGTGCTTTTTTTTTTTCTTACTGCACTGTTTTCCTTGTCTGTGCAAATTGTATTCACTTGGCTTCATCCAAGCTTATGTATTTATAAAAAAACCCCAATGACTAAAACAACAACCCCCACAACAAAAAAAGACTAAATTTTGTAGCACTGCCTGATCATATACACATTTTGTCATTTTGATTTGTGCTTTTGTAAGAGGTGTAAATAATTACTGAAATACTTGTTATTGAATTAAAATGTGATGTTAAGAGGAAAACATTATGCAAACATTGAGCTAGATCAGTGCCTGCATTCTTTCAGCTGCTCTTTTAGCACCCTGATCTCTAAACTGCCAAGAGTGGTGCTGCTGCCCAAACTCAGCCTCTTCTGAAATATGGAAACAGGATAAGTAGCTCCCACCAATGTATACATAACAAGTAGATGACCAAGTCTTCTTCAAATAAATGAAAATTATCACTTTAGAGGCATTTTAAAATGCTTAAAAAGCACACGGTGTCTGCAAGTAAAACACAGAAGCAAGCCTTAAATATGTAAAAATGCAGCTTTAGCCTGTCAGCCCATTCCGATTTCTTTTTTCCAGGTTTTTGACTTCATAAATGTAGCAAAGGCTAAGTATGTCCCATCCCAGAACAAGGCAAGCTACTTCAAAAAGTTATATTTTTAGAAAAATAGTTTTAAAATTCTCACAACTCAAGAGATATAAGATATTCCCGAATCATCTTAATACAGTAAGTAGGACTGGACTTTCTCACCACTTTTGCTATGGGGGCCTCTATGGGCCTTTTCAAGAGGCCTTCAGCAGCTGAAGCTGAAGAATGTTTTGTTTCTCAGCAAATAAATTCTTTGGGCTCAGTAGACCAGCGTGGTGTGGGCCTCCATATCACATTGCTTAAAGAGCAATAGTTTCCTTTTGGTAGGGCTAAGATCATAGGCAAGGCAGCACTAAGGGAAAGGTGTAGAGATGGCAGCAAATCCTTACCAGCTGTCCCTGGGCTTACCTGTAGTGTCTGAGAGGATGGGGCTGCAGCAGGTGGGCAGGCACATGTGACTTCAGGCAGTGACGGGAGAAAGCAGCAAGAGCTGTGGGACATCTCTCTGGTGGCTCTGCCTTTGGCTCATGCAGGGCTGTGACAGCACCGGTGTGAGGAGAGGCAGCCTCATGCACACTAGGAGTACCATGGAGGAAAGAAGCAGACCAAGCTCCCAAGCAGACCAGGCTAGTCCTCCTTCCTCTCTGGCACAAACTATTCTTTGTCCAAATGTGAGAGGAGGATGTAAGGGCAGAGAGAAGGCAAGATAGATCACGGAATACCAGCTAAAAGATGAAACAGAAAAATCTGGGAGATCTTAGGACATTTTACCTCACAACCTAATAGAGAGAAAAATAATCTTTTATCTAAACTCTGCTTGAAAATCTGTAGAAGCAGAGCAATATGTGGTGACTAAACAACAGAATTACTATAATAATTACTATAATCAAACAATAAAATAATGAAATTTAGTAAACATTAAAGACAATACAAAAAATGTACTCATTTTATGAAAGAAAAAAGACATGTAAACCTGCTGAAATAATGTCAAGAAGCTAAAATTATACTACATGGAACAAAAGACTACATCCTCCATGTAAACACAAGTAATTCTATTGCTAAGTTTCCATCCCCTATCAGAAATCATGTTAATTTCTTTTTCCTTCAGTTTTACTTACCAATGTTTCCTGCTGTGACTTTCCATTTTCTTAAGCAATGAGTTCCTGTTAATTCCAGAGTGTTTTTCACAGCCATTCTGAACTAATATATGGTACATTCCATATATTAATATTTCTTGCTAGCAGAATTTTTAAAGTACTGTTCTTCAATAAACTGTTCCTGCCTTTACATTTTTTGTAAGATATTGGCAACTAGGCTGTGACATCAAACACTTCTATATGCAGACAGAAAATAATTGGAGGACACACACAACAACAAATACAGTAAAACTTGCTCTAACTTTTGAAGATTCATTTATTTTTTTGTTAAAGAAAGCAGCTGTGGTAACATTGGGCAGGACAGTGTGGAATGGGGTTTTTTTCCTCTTCTTTCTGGATTACAAGAAAGGCTAAGCAGCACTGCTTTAATATACTGGGGACAATGCTGCTGTTTCTAAGAGTCTAGCTGTAGGACTTACAGTTGCTTCAGTAAATCCTTTCTGTATTTATCTAATCACTATTGGCTAGAATCTAAGTAGACTTTAATTAAACTCTGTGAAGTCTGGTATTTACTATTGCTGTGTCCAACTACTTTTCATCTTTGTTTACTTTATAAGCATTTAATAGGTAAGAAAATTCCTTATGGATTTTAATTGAAAGCCTTAATGAATATTATTAAGCTAAAAAACCCCTACACATTTTATCACTGAAAATTTATGCAAAGTGATCCAAGACTGACAATGGATCAAGTTGCCAAAAAAAAGGGGTATGCATCCACAACATTTCTGTCTTACTAATCAATTTCGAAAAGCAACTAGAGTCTTTAATGCAAGAGTGAGATTTGGTTTTAGTCTGAACTTGAAGTGCTTTGAAGAAGATGCACAGCACACACAGCCATTTATCACATACCAATTACTACCATTTATCATTTTATTCTTTACTGGAAGATTCTATTGAATATTTACATGAAATTCCAGAATGTTCACTTGTTTTGTTCAATATGCCAAAGCATTAGGGGGAACAAAAAAAAATCACATGGTACTTGATCTTCCTACATTTTGTTAAACCATTGAATGAACCACTGGTAATATCCATCCCCATCCCCTGCAGGCAATAATTTAATTAAATCTTGGCAACTGACATTAATTAATAAACTCACAACCAATGAATTTCAGTTTGCTTACTTTATTGAACGTGGTAGGCAAAAGTGGTGCTGGAAAATTGTGTTGATTAAGATCTTCCATAATGTATCAGAAGGTGGCCTTAACACATCCTTGCTGACCAGCCACTCTATCTTCTGTTGTCCATTTGTGGTCTAAAAGCAGCAAACAGCCAATTACTTGCTATTTCCTATTAGAGAAACAGCTTTTATATTTTACTCCATATTATCTCAGAAAATTAAACCTCTATCCCTGAGAAGGTGGTGGAGCAGATCATCCTAGAAACCATTTCCAGGCACATTAAGTATGAGAACATTTATTTGTACCACTCAAAGCCAGTTTCTCACATCTGCTTTCTCAGGGAAAAAGTGCTCTTGGGTAGCACTGAAAGTTATCTCTCCCCTGCACAAAGTGCTCTATAAAGCACCTGGCAAAGCTCAAGTTTTATAGGAAATGCAGCAGCAGTTGCCAACAGCCCAGCACCTGCAAGCTCACTCAGACCAGTCCTTTCCACAGCTCCACTGTCCTCTATTTTGGATGCTAGTGTGGATGTCTGTCCTGGGGACCTGCTGGAGGCAATGGCTGCCCCAAACCTCTGCAAACTGGCTGCAACTACAACCCAGTGACACCTGGACTCCTCAGCATCCCTAGGGAAAAGAGGTGTCTCCTCTCCAAGCCTGTCAAATCCCAAGTTTCAGAGTTTAGCAGTTAAACCTTGGGAATGGTGATGGTAACAATAAATCCCTGTTGGGATGAAATTTAATAAATCTCTGTTGGTCTGCATGATAACCAGAAGAATTACAATACTGTTAACATAGTCACAGGCAATCTGGGGAGTGGAGAACACCAGATGAGACCAGTGGGTACTGACAACAGTTTTTCCTGCAGCTGGCTAAGTCAAGGAGGTAGATGGAGCTGATAATGGCACCATGGACTGAACACTCCTGTGCCCATTGCATTCTTGCCTACAACTGAAAGTACCTGGCACTGACCAGCAGCAGTCGAGGACAGCAAAAATGCACATAAAAGAACCCTGCAACAACTTTGAATGTGCAACATTCTGCAACAGACTGTTTTGTGCATGTTCCTTTTCACCCCGTGCTCCAAGCACTCTCACAAGCTCATCTTCCAGGCTCAAAACACCTTGCCAGCTACAGAGAATCATTCTTGGCCACATTTGCTGCTAGGATCTCATATTCTGCAGTTGTATACGTTTCACGGGGGTGCAAGACGCTGATCATCTGAGCCACCTCCTTGAGCAACAACAGCACAACCATCTAAAACAGGGGCTGGAAGGCCCCCTTGCTGCTCTGACATGGCTTTGCATGGCCCGAGATGGGACCCCAGACTGCATGGTCTGAAGAGCAGAAGCACCAAACATCATGGTCTCAGAAGTGAAACACTGAGGAGAAGGAAGAACCTCCACACTGTCATCCTGACATAGTCATTACTGAAATGGATGCTGGCACCTTCCTCACTTGGACAATAGAAGCATATTGTAAGAGCACAAGATCTGCCAGAGGTTTGCATTATCAAGCAGCAAATCCTCTCAAGACGCCTGTTACAGCATAGCACAGTCACTGCTTAATTGAAATGGGGCTGTTCCAAATGAAAGATCATTTAATTCCAAAATTAATATTTTCAGCAGCCTATACTGCGGGCCTGAGGAGCTCTGCAAAACTTTCAGTGGAACTGATCAATTAATACGAAGAAGCTCATACTGCATACACTGCAATAGGATATATTGAAAAACACTTGAAAGACAATGCAGTCACTGGTGACAGCCAGCACATGAGAGGGAAGTCCAGCTTATCCAACGTGATTTCCTTTCATGACAAGGTAACCCACCTAGCTGATCAAGGGAAGCCAGTTGATTTAGTCTTTTTGGATTTCAGTGAAGCTTTCAATACTGTCTCTCACGGTATCCTTCTGAACAAAATATCCATCATACAGCTGGATAAACATCATGTGGGGGCTCATGGATTGAACACAGAGGGTTATAGTAAATGGGATAATATTGGACTGGGGACCTGTCACTAGTGGGGTTCCACAGGGCTCCATCTTAGGCCCTGTGCTCTTCAACATGTTCATACATGACTGGGATGCAGGACTGGAAGGGATACTAAGCAAGTTGACAGATGACACAAAACCCTGGAAGAGCAGTTGACTTCCTCAAAGGGAGGGAGGCCCTGCAGAGAGATCTCGACAAATTAGGGGACTGACCAATCACCAACCAAATGAAGTTCAGCAAGGGGAAGTGCTGGATTCTGCATCTGGGATAGGGCAACCCTGGATGTTTGTACAGACTGGGGAATGAGATGCTGAAAAGCAGTGCTGTGAAAGGGACTTGGAGGTCCTGGTCTATGGCAAGTTGAATATGAATCAGCAGTGCCCTGGCAGCCAGGAGGGCCAACTGTGTCCTGGGGGGCATCAGGCAAAGCATCAGGCCAGCTGGTTGAGGGAGGGGATTGTCCCGCTCTGCTCTGCACTGGTGCAGCCTCACCTTGAACACTGTGTGCAGTTTTGGGTGCCACAATATAAGAAAGATATTCAGCTTTTAGAGAGCTGAATTGTCCAAAGGAGGGCAATGAAGATGGAGAAGGGCCTTGAGGGGAAGCTGTGCGAGGAGCAGCTGAGGTCGCTTGATCTGTTCAGCCTGGAGAAGAGGAGGCTGAGGGGAGACCTCATTGCATTTACAACTTCCTTGTGAGGGGAAGAGGAGGGGCAGGCACTGGTCTCTTTGTGATGACCAGTGACAGAACCCAAAGGAATGGCATGAAGTTGTGTCAGGGGAGGGTTAGGTTTAATATTAGGAAAACGTTCGTCATCCAGAAGGTGGCTGGGCACTGGAACAGGCTCTCCAGGGAAGTGGTGACAGCACCAACACTGTCAGAAGGGCAATCCAAGAAGCATTTGGACTATACTCTCAGGCACATGGTGTGACTCTGGGGAATGGTCCTGTACAGAGCCAGGAGTTGGACTCAATGATCCTCATGGGTCCCTTCCAACTCGGTATATTCTATGATTCTGTGATATTGTATATCACAAAAGCAATCAAGGTCCTTCTATGTTATAATGTTGAAATAAAAAAATAATTTCTTACCCAAACTTTCCTGAAGAATTTTTCCCAGTGGATACACCCAAAGATTTTCCAGTTTTCTTCAGTATTTCTAAAGAGGTCTCTGCAGATCATTATTTAAAAAAATTATTTGCCATAAAACATGATAACATACATAAATTCAACATAAACCCCAGAAATGTAGGGATCAAAGATACTGATACAAAGAGCAGTTTTTAATTATCATTCACATGTTATACTACACATAACCTTTAAAATAACTTCATGAAACATCTTCTAAACATAGACTGAGTATGGGTCATGATTACCACTAGCAACAGGTTCTAGAAAACATATTATAGGGTATCCTGCTTAGAGGGAACTGTTTTAGGGATGTGATGGTGCTAATTTTAAGGCTAAATCAACAAGGGCAAAGTCATGTGGAACAAACAACATACAAAACTTCATGTAAATAGACTTAGAAAGGTAAAAATGATGGAATAAATTCGAAAAATTGAAGATTAAAGATTATGGAGTCCTTTATGGGATGGAAAGAACCTCAAACTCAGTCCGTATATTTTAGGTCCATATAAATATTTCTGTTTGAGAACCTCTAATTGAAAACACTAAGTCCCTCCTGGAGACCCAAATGAAAACCTTTGTGCATACACTTCACACAACAGATCAGGAGAATGACCAGGAAAGCCATTCAATATCAACAACACCCACTTGGAAATTTTTGACCCTTCTCATTTCTAGCATGTGTGTATGTATGGAAATTAGTTTAAGATTTCATGCTAAGATTCTGAAAAAACCCACAAAGAGTAAAAATTCATAATTCTACATTATTCTATCAGAAAACTGCATTCCAAAGCCTAGGATCTGCTTTAAAAATGCCTCCCTCACCTCAAATACCTCAGAGTTTGTCAGAAGAAAAACAAATTCTGACTAAATGAACTCTACCTAGGCTAGGTTTGTCTGTGTTGGCACCTTTACGTACTCTCTCCAGAAGTGATAAAACAGCAGTTGTTAATGTTGGAGTTTTTCTCTGAGTCAATGGTTGTTTGCCCTGGTAAAAGAAGATGCACAATAACCACTCAATTCTAGCAAGGAGCATATGGAGCCCCGTGAAAACTCTCCAAATTGCTGTTAAAGCAGTGCTAGGAAGGAACAGGAAAAAGGTCCACCCTCTCCCAGTTGGAAGTAATTTTTCCTGCCCAAAACAGGTAAGAGTAATAATATTTCCAAACATCTTAAAAAAAAACCCAAAACAAAACCCAAAAACCCCATCCCAGTACTCTCCTAAAGGAACTGTTTACATTATTCTTTTTTCTATTACAAAACAGGATCCCACTTCAAGAGACTGATGATTATCTTCACTTTTCTGATTCCTCAAAGGGGTTCAGCCCTTTGGCCTTGTGTCTAATGACAAGGGAACAGCAAACCTTCCAAAAGCAGGGAGCCCTAATGAACAGGAAGAGCTTTCTCCATGTATTGCAAAACTTGCCAGTTTTCTGCTTTCCTACAGCAGAATTACCTGGAATTACTGTGGGATCCAATTGCAGAAGAGTCTTAGAAAATTGTTGTCCCCACTTTTTTGTACTGTGATTTTCTGCCACTTTTCCATCAGTAAAAGGGCTCCAGTTATGGGCAACTCCTAGCTGATATTCAGCATGTATCTTGTTTTAATAGTTTTATATTAATATAGGTCTTCACTCACCATTTGGCAAAGCTGCCTCTGGGACAAGTGTGACTGTGTGTGCTTACCAAAGCCTGTCCGGCGGTCTTTGCAGCGTCGCAGACAGCTTCTTCTTCACACAACTCCATGTGCCTCTGCTGCAGCATCACTAACCCTCTGTGAGCAGCATGGACACTGGATTATAGTCTGACCATAAGAAAGGAACTGCTTGTGTCACAGTTGGTATATTACAGAAGAAAAATTCTCCTGCTTTACTGGAGCACTCAGGATGCAGTTCAAAGCTTGGCTTCACCAGCTGGTGAGCACAATAATTTCTCATCAGCTCCCAAAGTACAGACTTGGGAGAACTACAAAACCTTCTCTAGAAAAACATTTGGTATCCTAAAATACATGCCTATGGTATTAATCAAGCAAACAGTAATTGCTTTCAGAAATAAATCCCTGGGGATTAATAAAAGCAGATTTTATTATCTTTGTCCTATTCCTACCCATCCCCAACCTCACAACTAACAAGTCTGCAGGAAAAGCATTATTTAAAAACTCTTGGAGTAGACAAATCCAATGATTTTAAGACTACTTTTTGAAGACTGGTCATTAAGGTTGCTATTTTGCTAAGGCAGCAGCAGCAACAGCAAAGAGCAAGGTAAGTGCGGGGGTGAGGGTTAGACAGACCTGTACAGAGGGTGCCTGAGCTCAGGGACACCCCAGTAGCAGGACACCACAGCCCCGTCGGGACACAGAAAACCTGGGAAGCTGACCAGGCAAGGAAGGGGCGTTGCCAGGAGCGGTGAGGGAGATTTAAAGGGCTCCAGGCAGAGCCGGCAGGAGGGCACAGCCATCCTCTCTCACCTTCCCCGGAGCCCTTACAGGGTAAGTGTGAGGCCCTGGAACTCGAGGGTCAGGCAGATGACAGCAAAGAAAAAGGTCTATCTGGAGGGTGTGTCCCCTACATCAGAGTGGTCAACCAGACAGATCAGAGCTACATGTATTAAGGAAAAAAGAAGTGTAGTTGTACTGGGTGACCCACTCCTGAGGGGAACTGTGAGTCCTGTATGCTGACTGGACCCATCCCACAGGGAAGTCTGCTGCCCTCCTGGTGCCCAGGTAAGGGATATTACTAGGAGACTCCTTGGACTAATTCAGCCCACCGATTCCTACCCACTACTGGTTGTCCAGGTTGGTAGTGATGAGGTTGATAAGAGAAGTACCAGTGTAATCAAAAAGGACTTCAAGGCACTGGGCTGCCTGGTTGAAGGGACAGGAGCACAAGTAGTGTTTTTCTCAATTCCTTCCGTAGCAGGGATGAATGCTGAAAGCAACAGGAAAATCCACATGATCAATAAGTAGCTTAAAGTCTGGTGCCATCAGTGGAATTTTGTTTTTTCTTATCAGGGGGCTATATATATAGCAGCAGGCCTGTTGGAGACAGATGGGGTTCACCTGTCTAAAAGGGGAAAAAGGATTCGAGTCTGTGAGTTGGCAGGGGTGATTGAGAGGGCTTTAAACTAGGTTTAGGGGGGGGGAAGTGGATGAGACCAGGCTTGCTAGAGATGAGCCTATGGGTGGCAAGCCTGAGCCGTGGGTGAAATCAGAAGCCCAGCTGAAATGCACCTACACCAATGCATGCAATATGGGTAATAAACAGGAGGAACTGGAAGCCATTGTGCAGCAGGAAAGATATGACATAGCTGCCATCATGGAAATGTGATGGGATGACTCACATGACTACAGTGCTGCAATGGATGGTTATAAATTCTTCAGAAGGGACAGGTGAGAAAGAAGAGGTGGAGGGGTGTCTCTGCATTAGGGAGTGTTTTGACTGCATAGAACTTGAGGACAGTGATGATCAGGTTAAGTGCCTACAGGTGGGAATTGGGGGAAAGCAAGTAAGACAGGTATCCTTGTAGGAGTCTGTTATAGACCACCCAACCAGTATGAAGAGGTGGATGAACTGTTGTACAAGCAGCTGGCTGATCTTTCACGATCACTAACCCTTGTTCTTGTGGGAGACTTTAACCTGCTGGATGCCTGCTGGAAACTCTACACAGGAGAGAGGAGGCAGTCTAGGAGGTTCCTGGAGTGTGTGGAAGACAGCTTCTTGCCACAGTTGGTAAGTGAGCCCTCCAGGGATGGGATGCTGCTAGACCTGCTGTTTACAAATAGAGAAGGGCTGATGTGAGATGTGGTGGTCAAAATCCAATTTGGGCACAGTAACCTCGATATGATAGTTTTCAATACTTGGGAAAATAAGGAGGGGTGTCAACAAAACCTCTGCCCTGGACTTCTGGAGGGCAGACATTGGCCTAATCAGGACACTGGTTTGGACAGTCTCTTGCAAAGCAGACATTAAAAACAAAGGGGCCCAAGAAGACTGGACATAATTTAAAAAAAAAATCGTGAAAGTGCAGGAGCAGGCCATCCCTATGTGGTGAAAAATGAGCCAGCAGGGAATAAAATCAGTCTGGTTGAGCAGGGAGCTTTCACAGGAACCAAGGGAAAAAAAGAAGGTGTATTACCTTTGGAAAAAGGGGCAGGCAACTTAGGAAGTGTTTAAGGATATTGTTAGGTCATGTAGAGAGAAGATTAGAAAGGCAAAAGCTCAGTTAGAACTTAACCTGGCCACTTGTACAAAGGATAACAAAGTGTGTTTTTATAAATACATTAATAACAAAAGAAGGCCCAAGGAAAACTTCCATTCTTTATTGGACCCATGTGGAAATATAGCCACCAAAGATGAAGAACAGGCTGAGGTACTTAACACCTTCTTCGCCTCAGTCTTCAACAGTAAGACTGGTTATTCCCTGGCCCCCTGAGCTGGTAAACAAGGACCAGAATGGACCCCCCATAATCCAGGAGGAAGTAGTTAGTGATCTGCTGAGCCACTTAGATGCTCACAAGTCTATGGTACCAGAGGCGATTCATGGTAGGATGATGAGGGAGCTGGCAGAAGCACTCTTCATTTATCATCAGTCTTGGCTAACCAGGGAAGTCCCACATGACTGGAGGTTGGCCAATGTGATGCCCATCCACAAGAGAGGCTGGAAGGAAGATCTGAGGAATTACAGGCCTGAAAGCCTGACCTTGGTGCTGAAGAAGGTTGTGGAGCAGATCATCTCGGGTGCCATCACACAGCACATACAGGACAACCAAGGGATCAGACCCAAACTGCACAGGTGTAGGAAAGGCAGTTCTTTAATTCCTTTCTCCACAACTACTGCTGCTCTTGTGCAACTCTGTTTCCTCCAACAGAGAGAAGAAAAGGGAGGGTCTGCTCTTAGAGTTGGTAAAGTCAGACAAGAAATAACAGAATCATTAAAGAATTCAGCAGTGGAAATTCAGAGAGGAGCTTGACCCCAATCAAGGAAGGAAGATGTGTCCTGCTGCTTGTACTGCTTCCCTGTCCTCTAGGAGAGGAGAGAGGCTGGAATCATGGCAGCTGCTTTTGCTATCAGTCATGAATTCCTGCTCTGGAAGTGAGCCCAGAGAGCCTCCCCATGCCCTCTCCTGCTCTCCGCCTTCCTAACGCAGGCAGGACTCCACTGAGACCCTTTCCAAGATTGCTCCCATGTTTTATAAATCACAGTATCATGAGATACTGGCTGTATGTGCATCTTTCTGGATCTGTAACTTGTAATACAATGAGCTCTGTGCAGAGACCAAACCTGGTATTAGTATTAAACCAGACATGTCTTTTTCTAAATGACTTCCCCTCTCTGCACAGCTGGGTGGGGAAGGGAACAGTGGAAAAGCCACCTCGTGGGAGTGAGGAAGTCTTTGTGCAATACAGTTGTTTTGAATGGCAAAAGGATGTTTTTCACCCTCTGTTATACCATAGTACAGGTATTCTGACTCTCCTTTTAAAATGTTCATATCAGACCCCGAGCTTGCTGCCTTTAAACTTAAAGGTACAGTTAATTTTCTGTTTCTCCCCACCACCTCTGCATTGCACTCCTACTCAATTCAAGCCAAGAAGTAGAGCTGAAAATTACAGACTATGGAGGGAATTAATGTTCACATTGTATTGTGCCAGGAGTGCAAAACTGAAGCCTATCTGTGGTTAATAGGAGGTCACTGCTTTACCAAAGATCAGTACAAGAAAAACAACAAGATAAATAGACCAAAAACCTGGATTGATCTTGGTGGTGGTGAAAGGTGGTCCTCTGTAGCCATCCCCTGCCAGGGCTTGCCGGGGGGTAAGTGTATCCCCTGCACCCCCCACGGGATGGCTGAGGGAAACGGAGGACGAAGAAAGTGCTGGCGGCTCCCCCTGGTTACATATAATACAAGTTTATTCACTCCAGAGGCAACAGGCCACCTGGAGGGTCCAAGCTTATGGGGGATAACCAGGGAAAGAGCCCTTCCCACTTCCGGCCCCTGGTTCTTATAGGGGCTCCAGCCAATGGGAAGGGAGAACAAGGGAAGGGACAAACCATCTGGGGTGAGGAATAGGGCACATAGAACAGAACATACCATAGAACAGAACAATAATATACAGTGAGAAATACATGCTAATTGCACACCACCACAGTCCTCCAAAGCTTTTGTGACCTGCTTGGCTGATTGAAAAATATTAAGTAAATCCTAATAATGCTTATTCCAGTTAGATTTCTTCCCTAGCTGTTTCTGTAATGGAAATAAGAGAAGACACAAATGATACTTCCCCCTTGCAAGGGACAGAGAAAAATCTTAGAGTGAGGGTTCTTCCTTTCTGAGGGAAAGAAAAAATGTTACAAACAAAAGAAATTTGCTTTTTTTGAAAGGCATAGGAAAGCTGATTTACCCTTTCACTGTCTATTGACAGCACCAGAAGATGGATAAAAGAACAATGCACTCTAACAAAATACTCTGGTTGCAGCAGACCAAAGGGTGCTTAAGAGGGAATAGAAAAGACACTATGACCAACACCTACCCATCTCCACTTGTCATATTATTCTTGCTTTAAATCTTTGTGCACTTCTGTTTCTTTCCATAACTGATTTTAAAGGACATTTTACAACAGCAGTTTGCATAGATACCGAATCAACAATGATTTGGCATCTCCGAGTAAAATACATATGCATATCCATGTGTATTCCCCTCTTCCCTAACAAAAAGACTTGTTCCAGTAAAAGCTTAAGCATCTCTTCCTCCATCTCTGTAAATAAGTTCAATTTAAATACATTTTTAAACCCTTCAGTTCAATAGCAGTGAATCTCTGTAACTTCATCTGTGAAATGGCTACTGACAGCTCTCAGGTTCAACCTGGGGCATTCATGCACCATCCATCCTGGATGATGCTCTTTCAGATTTAGGTGAAGATGAAGCTGTTATCCTCTCACATTGTCTTTAAAATGCATATTTGAACATTTCCTAGAAGAACAGAGACACTTAGGTGCTCAGGGTAGTTATGACACCTACTGACTTGGCTTCTCAATTGAGAAATTTGGCTTCTTAATTGAGAAATATTCCCAAACACTAGCAGCACAGGGACGGGGAGGAAAGAATTTGGCACCCAGTCAAGCACATATGTGAGACTCATCCATAACATCCAGGCTTTGTCCTTGGAGGAAACAATAGTGTTACTGAATGAAAGACTTCATACAGAGATAACACACACACTTCAATTTAAACTATAGCTTTTGCGGGGGCTGCTTCTTCACAGGGGTGATTTCTGTTCCCTGCAATCTCCGTTTCAAAATGCTAAAGGGCTTGCATTTCCCATTGAAGGCTTTTTTGCACATTGGATCATGTCTCAGCTGGGATGCAAAGAAAAACATTTTTTAATGGGTTGGAATCATGCTTTGTTAACGATGCTTCCTTATCCAGGCTTTAAAATTACTTATATTCAGGAGCAGGGAGCTGCAGCAGTATTTATTTTGGGTTCAGTTTAACTCCTAAAGGAGTTCATCAAAACTTCAAAAAGCTGTCCAAGTACAGCTGCAGTTCAACACAAATAAGAAATAGAAGCCATTTCCAATTTGTTCTGCTCAGGGACAAGCTGGAGGCCAGTACAAATAGTGACTTGCAGAGAAGAACAAACTGGGTCTGTGAACAGGAGCTGTCTTGTTGGACGCCCCCACTACAGCTGGTTTTCTTTCCTTTTTTCTTGGTTAAGAGAGAGAACAGTCTGACCCTGTTCAAGAGGCCAATATTTACATTAATAGTTCTCTGAGATTAGATAAGTATTTCAGAGCGGGGGTTCCCCTGACAAACAGCAGTGCTGTCTGTCCCAGCCACACCACTGAAACAGCCACGGCACGAGGCTGAATGGGAACAGCTGCTTACCAGCACTCATAACCTGACAACACAGAAGGAAAACTAGGAATAGCACCTGCAGCTGGAAGCACAGGGAAGTTTTAGGCAGACAGATAACCAGTGCCAAATAGGTGGAAGAGCCATGCCTCACAACACAGAAGGACCAAACTACATCATCTTGCCTGTACTGTGAATTACATCTATCCACAGCTGGCAAAGACCCTGTTCCTATCTTATTTTGCCTATTCCTCCTTTCTAGTTCTCTTTTCCCATTAATTTCCTCTATGCTGTCCACTCTCTTCCCATAGAAATTGAGCAGCTGCCTGAGCAAGGCATTCTGGTAACAGCTCAGCTGAACCAAAAAGCAACTTATTCTACTACAACACACTTTTCTAAGTTCTCATTTTCCTTTGAAACTTTTACTCATGTCCTTCAGGTCCTTATCCTCTGTTTCTAGACATTTGTGACAGCAAACCTGAGAGGAATATTCCTCTGCAGGACCAAAAGAGCAACAGATACCTGTGTCTTGCCCATTTAGGAGCGTATCAGTCCTGCATCATTAGGGAACAGAGAGACATTATAAGACTCATATTTCACACTAGTCACAGTGACACGAAACTTCTCACCTCTCTCAAAACAGATACATCTCTTCTCAAACTATTTTGCTAGATTAAACCACTGTGTTCTTCATGTATCTGATCTGACATACCAAACATGGAACTACCAATGCAGAGTAGCTGCACCTTTGTCTCTGCATTCCACAATCACTCAGATTCCAGTGTATTTTTCTTGTCTTCCCTCCCCCCACACCCATCAGTTTTTAGTACTATTGCAGGGCTGATCTATCAGAGAGACACAGGATGAGTAACACAAACTGAGGAGCAAATGGGTGCGTGCAGAGACCCACCCCTTGCAGAAATACCCTGCAGTTGGGTTGTGCCAGGCAAACCGTGCAGCCACCCATTCAGTTTGTAATCCAGGGATCAGGGAGGTCAAGAGGAATCTTTTCATTCACTTCAGCAGGCTTTGGAACAGAGCCTGGTGTCCACATTATGCTGTCAAAGGGACTGCTTATCAGATGGTTTATTAGTCTATTTTTCCCAAGAAGCCTGAAATAAAAAATGCAGCCTAAAAACTTGGAACAAAAAGGATGCTTCAGGTTAGTAATTTATGACACACCAAGAGAAAATACACTATTTTAAGTTCAATATATAGTAAACATGGTTTTGGACAAGAAGGTAAACTAAGATAGTGCAAGACTGAAGTTACAGTATTTCTGTGCATATTCATTAATTCTCTAATCAAGTTCACTAACAAAAGCAGTTACTAGATAACTTGCTCTTTAAAATGTGTTCAACCCTCTTCTCTACTAGCAGTCACCTCCTCTTTCCCCAGTATGCACTAGCCCTTTCAGCTAAATGTATTGACCCTTCTATTAAAAAGATTTTTATTTTACCAGAACATCCTGTACGAAACATTTTCCACAGGTTGTAGAAGGAGCCAGATCTTGACTTCAGGCAGCCGTGTAAAATGCAAACCATGCAAGAGTCTGTTACACAGTACAGGACAGCTTGACCACAGCAGACTGAGCCCTTGCTGAAACAGTGCTTCATTGTCAGGAAGAGACATCTCCATAGAACCACAGAATATACTGAATTGGAAAGGACTCACATGGATTATCAAATCCAACTGTCCAGTTGTGTGTCAGGGTTCCCTTTTGCAGAACTTCCTCCTTATTTATCCTGTCCTACCAAGCACAAGCTCTCCTTTACTATGACATACAGCATTCTGTTTTCCACATGACTGCTTAGGTATGTGCTTTCACAATGACATCACGGTTGGCTGAGGAGACGATGGAACAGTACTTAAGTTCATTGCTCCCTAAATTCAGGGAGCAGTCTGGGAAGCAAGAGCAGGTGATCTGCACCCAGATTTATTCTCTTTTGTTTGAAAGTCAGTGATACCCAGTAATGGCTTCAGTTAAACTGTTGCTATTTCAGAAGGTAGAAGGTGTGACATGATCTTCATTATTAAGGCAAAGTATTTCCACAATATGCTAAGCAACATTCCAAGATGATCTTACTTTGTAGGTGTCAAATTTGTTGGGATTTGCTTTTAAATCAGTAATTTTTTTTTTTAAATAGGTGGCTAAGTGACATGGAAATAGTTTTAGGCCCTTCTGACTCCAAAGGCAGTCCCTTAACCTTATTTCAGAGCAGGGACATGACTTGCATTAAACAAAAACAGCCTCTAGGAAAACTTGAATAACTAAGTCCTTTTCATTAGGCTTGTACACCTACTGAGGTACTTCTCTGAATTAATTTCTGTAAGGACTTCTCATTTTAGTGTTCCTTACCTACTCTTGCTAAAATAAAAGAAATCCTCATCTTGTTAAGCAGATGAGTGACTGCTTTCGTTTCTTACCTTTTCCCTAGGATTTTACCACACTACAAGGCACACTACAATTGACAAATTCTATAACCTTTTTGACTCTTTTTTCTATTGCCTTTGTTTAAACATCTTTCCACTTTTGTTCCCAGGCAACAGCTGTGTCTGTCCTTAGTCTGGACTATACTTTTCCTCTGCCTCCCCCACCTCTTTATTCTGTTCTTGTCCCCTCAGGGTTTTGACTGATAGAGCTTTTTTTTCAAAGGACTTTATGTACAAGCACAGTATTGCTGAATCAGCAATGAGAAATCTAGCAAAGAACATGTGCACTGTCCTTTTTATAAATTACAAAATCACATTCCACCCAAACAACTCAACAGCATCTGTTACTCACTTGTTCCATTTAACTTCTTTCCTGGTATCTGATTAATCTCAGCAGACCTGCTTCTCAGATATCTTTTTCTATGTTGTTGTCAGGCTTTACAAGTGCTAGGTGGTCACAAGTACTGGTTACTCAAAAGCTCACTATCCAAGTTACCACAGAATCAGAGATTACATAATTAGCAATTATGACACAGGCAGACCCTGCTTAAGCTTGTGAAACACTCAAAAACTAGTACGGGTATCAGATAAAGGAAAACTGAAACTTTTTCCAATCTTACAGATGATTTCTACTGATTAGGTTCACACAGACAATTTTAGTAAATGAAGGCTTAATCTAGATGTGTATACTGTATTGACACTATTTTTCTGAGCAGTGATCAAGAGACTTGTAGGCTCAAATGTCTCTTTACTCCCTTCTCCAAAATCATTTTACTTTACCAATTAGAATATATTATAAAAGACTCCTTCCAATAAAAACAAGTACTTTGAATTGTTTCTGTACATTAAACAGCCTCGTCAGTCCCTCAGTTAGCTTGTCTCCATCTAGTATTCACAAACCTATTTAAGGAATATTTAAGATGTTTTGAATTCAACAGTAGTCAAGCTGCTGCACTGATGCATTGGTTACTGTGTTCCTTAAAGTAAAATGGTTAACTTTTCACCTAAAAGCAGATTGCTCAGTCTGCAGACTAAAGACCTAAACCTAAGAGTTTCTTATGAATACAGAAGGATTCAGGACTGACTACAAATCCTATTCATTTTATTCACGTGCAATGGACTGGTCACTATGAAAATAATTCATGTTATAGTACAACATTTAAGACCCTACTAGGCCTACACATTCTGGCCTTCTGTTCATCTTCAAAAAGTCTTTGCAACAATTGCAGTAGCTCTTAAGTTTGTATTTCAATAAAACTGAATACAAGACCTGAGGAATAGTATTTCAAGAAAATCAAGACAGTGACTATCTGCAGTGTACAGTATTTTTCTAAGTATCCCCTGTTTTGTTTGCTGTACTACCCAGACTGACTACTTTCAGCAAAGCCAATTCCAATGGCAGTAAGGGGTCACTGACTACTGTAACTGCAACACTTGTTGCAACACGTTTTATTTGCCATGAAACATCAAAGTCAGGTTAGGTAACCAGGATGCCTAGCTACAACACAGCTTTTCAGACACCTCTGCTTACAAAAGGTTATTCTACAGCTTTCATAATGTTACTGAAACAATAAATAACCTACCCAGAAAAGAACCAAAGACGAGTGAGTGAAAACTCCTTGACTTACAAAATTGTGCTGTATCAAGGCACTATATTTAACCATCAGTATAAGGGAGAGAAGACATAAATGAACATATTTCTTTGTAAACTGAAATAATTTAATAGAAGAATCTAATCAGATCAGATTTGTAGGCTTCTGATTTGTTCAATGCATCAACAAATATATATATAAAACTCTGTTGAGTGATAGCTTGTAAGAAAAATATAATTTTAATACATTTCTACTGTAATGAAACTTTGCAACAGTTGCCATGTCATTCATGACAGAATAGACATCCTCAGCTCAGTACAATTAATATATTGTTTTATGTAGGATTTCATTTCAGAAAGAATGACAAATTACTGGGTCTTGTTAAAGTGAGATCTGAACAATTCCCATTGAGCAGGATGGGTAAAGCTATGAGTTAGCAGTTCCTTTCTCAATATAAAAGAAAACTTGAGGATGTTTTCACAGTAAGTTTCTCAGTTTCATCAAGACAGCTTCAGTCCTTGAATGTTTTGTTTCAGATTAAGTAACTCTTTTTCTTGCCTTGTTTTCTCCAATTTGAAGGCAAGCTTGTTGCCTTTCTTCTCCATTCTGCGTTCCTGTGCATATGAACAATCAGAAATTTAAAAAATAGCAACACGCAAAATCAAACCATTCTAATTAAATGTTCTAGATCATGAAAACAAGAGCAAACTGGAGAATAATATTACTTATGGCACTAATTATCAGTAGTCAAATTAATGTGTTAGAATTAGCATCTTTAGTTAGCTGAAGCTTCTAATATGCTGGCAATTTCTGTTCTTAAGTAAAATAGCTAGTATTTAATTGTGGCCAATTAGATTTTCCACATTTCTTTCAGATACTTTTCACTTTGTGTCATCTGAAACATCATAAATATTTTCTTTGCTACTCTAGACTGTAAGGAAATCTGAAGTTCTTTCTCAAATTGTATCTGCAGTAGTGGCCACAATAACATGCCCAAAGTTTTGATACTGGAAATCAGGATGACAGAATTATGTTAACTTTCTTTCTAGTAGACTTTTTTTTTTGAAGAAGCAATAATTACTCCTTTGAGACCAGCAAGTTTTTCCTCTTATTTCCAGACATGAAAACAAATGAGTTTAAATAAAGTTCGTACAACAGATAACATAGCATGGTTTTGCAAGGTTTTACTTAAAACAAGGCATACCTTTCTCTCCTCTTTTATCGCCTGTTTTCTAGCTTTGCGATCCTCTTTGCTCTCATCTTTGGAACGAGGCTGTGTTGATGCTTTTGGCAGGTCACTGCCATTAATCATTTGCATGCGTTCAACCTGCTTAGCAGTAAGACCTTTCTGAGGCAAGACGTGTAGAGGAATTCCAGTCTTCCGAGAAATTTTTATTGGCTTGGGCTACAATAGAGTTCATATGGATTAATGGTCCCTAGTTTTCTCTACAGTAAGTGTAGAGAAAACTTATTCCACTGCTTTAGCAATATAAAAACATTAGATTCAGATTTGACAGTAATAAATATGTAAGTTTCCCCATACCATTTTCTTCCCCCAGAAAAATGCACATTAATCCCAAAGTAAGAAATCAAACACATCTGTGAAGAGAATCTGGCCTCCCAGAACAAGAAAAACATTTTTTCCCTCTTTTTTAATTATTACTGAAGAAAAAAAAATCCTTCAACAAGCACTCAATATTTCTTTATAAGTTTGCAAGAAAGTTTCCCTTCAAACTTTGGAATATCAAGCTGTGCTCTAAAGTGCACTAATGATGGGGAACATTTGGAAGGCCGAAGAACAAGAATTAATTGTTTCAAATCATGGAAAAAAACCCCAGACTAATATGTGGTTGTGAGACAGATTACACAAAGGTATACCACAGATAACAACAAAGTAAATTCCTTGCTCTCTCTGTTTCTGCCTAGCTATTACAAAAATTTTGAACTGACTCAATTTTCCTTCTAACAGAAAAAATATATCCAAATCCTTCTTTAGTGAAGAAATAATTCCAGAGGCTAACACCCTCCCCAACCCTCGTTTCTGCTCCCTCCTTCTTTTAAAAACAGTATCCATTAAGAAAACAAACACATCTGTCTCAAGTTGTCCCAGTATTATTCATTAGAATAAGGTTAATAATTTTACCTTTGATGGCTCCTTAATAAGTGTCGGGTGATTATATAAGTTTGAATATGTACCTAGGTCATAAAGGAAAAGAAAGCAGTGAAGAAAAACTTGCAAATAGAAATCAGGTAAATTTATTGTGAATTGCACTACTGCTTAGGCTTTGGAAATTCCTGCTGTTGTGCTCAGAGCATAAACCACTTTACCTAAAGCACTGCTAGAAAAGTTCTGAGGTCACCTATCATCTATTTCAAAGTCCTAGGAACAAACACACAAACTACAAAATACTTACTCAAGATGGATTCACAATCCCACTTCTCTTTTGGTTCCTCAATAACTACAGCTACTATTTCTTCCTTTTCTTCCTCACTTTCTTCATTCGCAGTAGAGTCCAAATCTTCACAGGGTTCAAGAGCATCCAATTTCACACAACTTCGAAGAAGTTCAGAGACAAAAAACATGCAGTTTATCTTTTCTTGAAAATGTGTAATTATGCAAACCCAGACTCCCTTCAGTAAAACTCCAAACCCGAGAAAGCTATTCCCAATGAAACGGGCAGCAAAAATTAAGTTTCCTAAGCCTTCTCAAAATAAACTAAAAACATTATGACAATAGACACAGTCAACATTTCTGCATTTCAAAAGCATGTGGCACGTAATACTTGTGGACTGGAGGGCATAAAGAGAAGAGTTTGTTAGCAAGGCAGCAGAAGGGATTACCATGTCTTTCAATCAGGAAACATAACTAATGTAAGAACGTTTTGACATTTATCTTTGGGGTAATATCACCTGCTTTAAGACAAATTGAATATACCATGGAAATGCAGTCTTACATTGATACAGGGTTGCTTTATAAGCACTGATTTTTGCAGTGCTCTGAACAGTGGCACCCATGCACCACTCAACTCTGAGTTTATTATCAGGTAACTAAGCATACAGAGGAATCAGCTGCATACCAGCAGGACAGAATACACTTGGCTAACCAGTCTGTTACAAACAAAAGGTATAAGGAGAAAGATAAGTTACACTAAAAAGGGAAAGGGAGAATGCCCCTAGACACTACTTACACAAAGTTCAATAAAATTATACAAATGAAGCATAAACTCACTAAACTCAATGAAATTCCTCCACTTAATTTTATCATAAAAATGGGTAATACTCATATGCAGCTGCTTTTATTGCGGGATGTAATCTTTGAGTACATGAACTTGAAAAAACATACCAAAAATTTCAATATAAACATAGGAATACTTAATGACTTTGTGAAGCAGTACTTCTGGGAATACATACTTCTTTGCTTTCTCTTTGTAGTAATCATTCAGGACTTCTTGCAACCGAGCATTGTCTGCGTTAATATAGCCTTCTAACTCCACGTTATCTAAGGCTCCAATTTCATCTTCATCAAATTGTTCATAAAACTAAAATACAGAAGTCGATACCTGTAATTAGGTCACATCTTGATAGCTTAAAGATCACATTATTTGCCGTTTTCCTCTCCCCTCTCATTTGCTGAACAACTGCCAAGCACACCTGCAGTAAGATTTCCTCCTTACAGCCAGTATTCATTCAGCACGGGAGTCACAAAGTTATCTTATAATAATACATATATCAGTGTCTAGAAAATGTGTTTCTTATTCTGATACGTTATTTCAATCACTACCTTAAGAAGCCTGTCACTGCTCAGCTCATGTATACTTTACCTGTACATGACGTGCTGTGTTGAACTGAGCCTCTGGGACAGAAGTGTAACACTATAAATGCTTATACAGCGATTGGAGTTTTGTTTAACTTTATCAGTGTTATGCCTTCCAAGAACAATTAACACTATAATCTAGGTAACGCAAGCCACTTAATGTACACAGTATTAAATGTGGAATACATGGAAAGAACAGCTGTTTGATGCCATGAACTAGTGAAGGCAGTAAAAATTTGCACAGGTATAGAGGACACCACCTGATGAAATGAATCAACAGACAAAGAAGCATTTAAGACCCTTAACAGTTACACTCTTGAGTTGTCTCACCTTCTCAAATCTGTCATCCAACAGGGTTAGCTGCTCATTCCGTCTTATTACTGAAGATGTCATAGAATATTCTGTGAAGCGACTCCTGGTTTCTTCTTCTATAAAAGGAAATTCTTTTGTCCGTCCATTAACCTCATCATCTGATAAAGGACCTTCTGAATCATAGTCTTTATCATTACTGCAACTATCCTTCCCATCACTATCGTCCTCCATATCTTCCCATTCATCTTCATCCTCAGCATCTGATCCTCTAAACAGAAGTATAGAACAGTTTTAGAAAAATACATGGATCTTTTGACTGCTCTGACAAAATTTGTTTCAAAAATTATTTGAAACAATTTGGCAATAACAAATCTAATGTTGAGAGGGAAAGACAAAAAGTGATTATTTTCAAGCCAGTAAAAGAAAAACAAGTTCAGCAGTAATGGTGTTGTCAAAGTCAGCATTATACAACTCTTGGCTGAAAGCTGAAAACCTATCTGGTAACTGTTGGAACACACATCTGTGCACCAAGAGTGGAGTTATGTTTACATTCACCTGTACATGTCAAAGTAGAAAAATACTAGCTGTATTCTTGAATATTGAAACAAGCAAAAATTCTCATTGTTCATAAAATTATGAGAATGATATCAAAACCTAAATAAATAAATCCAGTGGGTACCACATTAAGTATTTGTAAAGGTTCCAGAAACACCCATTAGCCTTTATCAATACTGTTACTGATGTACTTTACATGTGATAGATGGCAATGTTTAAGCAGTTCAAGAATACTATTATTCCAAACATTGCATGTAATCCATGAACTCAAAGTAACAAATGAAACCCATCTCTTGGATAACACAAGAGAATTTGATTTTGTAAGCTACCATCCCCATAACACAAGGTAATTTTTTTTTTCTTTTTAACATGCTGAAGCATTCAATTTGAAATCTGAAACAATTTTAGCTTCCTACACCACCACATGAAATAGCAAATGGCATCTCTCCTATTTATATATGACAAACAGTTCAACAAAGCTCTATCTACCGCTTCTGTGGTTCATTTGCTTGTAGAACAAAATCATCTTCCAGGATATTTTCTGGATTGTCAAAGTCAAAATCGTCATCAAGAGCTGCAACAATATCTGGGTCAAAATCTAGTCGTGGTCCTAGAAAGTGAAAAAAAACAAAACAAAACATAAATATCTAAGTTTCTCTGACATTAAGCAGCTAATTTCCTGGATAAAAACCATCCAGCCAGACTGTTAATTTGCAGTAAGGAAAGCTTAAACCAAAGAATCACAAAACTCCTTGAGGATATTTGTAGATTTGATACAAGCCAGGGGAAGTCACCAGCCTCTTGTCACTTTTTACCATTCAGAAAAAACATTGCCCAGAGGTCTTAAGCTTCCATAAATACATTTTAATCTAGAATACTGTAGAAGAAAAAATATCCAAGTTATGATCAACTACCACATGATCAACTACCAACCCTAGCTCCCAACCCTAAAATTCCCTGCATTACAAAAGGTTAGAAAGTGTTTCTTTACTGCAATTAACAGAATTGTCTTTAGCATCCTTCTGTCAGGACAGAGAGAACTGCCTTTCTGTTATAAAACATGAAGATAGCTTCAGAGTACAAAAGCATACTCTCAGCCTGAAATAATACTAATGAAGGAATGTAAACACTACTCAGCATTTTGAAAGAAATTTTGAGTGAAAACCCAGTTCAAGACTTGGATTCAAACAGATGGTGTAATAAATTATCAGTATTATCTACAGTTTTCCCGTTCTTAGCATATATTTGCTACACAATAGTAAGAGTTCAGAGATTCTGCCCGCTCCAAGCAAAGCTAAAAAGCTCTTATTAATCACAGAAACAGTCTCAAATTCAAACATGAGTCTCTCATAGATCATTCTCTGTCTGCTATTCAACCTGTTCTAAACCAAACCAAGTATGACACCACAACTGAAGCCATAATTACCATCTAGTTCCTAGATGGCAACTCCCATTACAGAAAGGTGAAAGATACCTGAAACAGGGGCAGCTTTATTTAACAAGCCCACATCCTCTTCAAACTCTGTGGCAAATACTGAGGAAGGCAGCTTAATGGATGGAGCCTTAGAAAAAGAAACAAAAAACCATCATCACAATATATTTGTCCTCAGTTTCTCCTTTGAGCTCACATGAACGAAAACATGCTCACCAAGAACTCATGTCACCAAAAGAAACTCTGTGAGTGCTACTTAATTAAGACAAGCACTACTTTATTGGTGGCACATTTACACAATGAAAGCTAGGTAAAGTGTTGGTAGCTTTAATTCTCATGTCAATATTCTCCAGGTATACAAACAGTATTTTTTGCATCTCTGAAGCTTTTTAGGAAATGGTTGTACATCAGGCACATCAAAATTTGTGGGGTTTTTTGTTTTGGAGAACACTAACACACATCTGAAATCACCCCTTTATTGAAAGGCTTATTAAAAGCTTCATAACATGCATATCTAATTTAGCCTTAAATCTCATGTAGTATCATCAAACTGTACCTGAAAAGTACTTCTGACTGAGAACATTGATTTTGACTAAAATTGCAGTATTGGGTTAAATCAAACTCCCTCAACTAAAAGTGACTGGTAATGGCACAGATCATTCCTACAAAGTAATTACTGATTTTCCATTCCCGTGTGATCCAGCATCATGAAATTCTACAAGTTACCCCAACAATTCAAAAATTTGTTTTCATTCCCTCTGGGTTCTGCTACATACTTTAAAAACCTGATGTGATGGTAATGCAATCTGGCATGTTCATAACTCCCAGAGCATTTAAAACTTCTAGAAACCTTAAAAACAAGTGCTCACCCCAGAAAAAACACACCAGTTGTTCAAACAAATACCGTTGTAAGCCATCTCTCTAAAGAAAAGTTTCTCTTGGGTACAAGAAGTGTTTTAACACTGTGTTAGCAAAATAATGTTCATCAATAAACCCTGGCTTGTCAAATTTTGGTTTTACTTGTTGGAAAGTCTGACTGTGGGTCAAAAGGATCCTTATATATAGACAGAACACAGTCACAATAACTCCTACAGAATATGGTTATTGTGTCTACAGGATGCCAAACTCCAAAGAACAGCATTATAATTAGCAAAAATACTACTCACTGAAATTCTCTGAACTTCATCTTCTATGTGCCCATCACTCGTGACAACAATTCTGCTTTGCTGTCCACGCACAGAAGGGACCAGCTCAGAAGGACCAGAGGCTTCTTTCAGATGCTGCAGATAGTCATAGTCATCATCAAAGAAGACACCATACTTCCGCTGCTCTTCCCTTCTTTGCTCCTCATGCCCCTGGGAAGGAGGCAAAACAAAAACAGAAAAAGAAATACATTTAGTTAATGTAAAACAAATAAATAAAGGTATGGAAAATAATAAAAAAAATACATTTAGTTACTTAAGTTCACTTAAAACTTACTAGCAAAAAGAAGAGTAATACATCTGTTGAGAACACCTGAATTCTGAAGTCCTCACAGTCCTCCCTCCACTCACTACCCTAACGCACAACTAATTAGAACACTGTAATTAGCTGATTCAGTGTTCAAGTGCTGTCTGAGCAGGACCTTAAGCAACTTTTTCCATCAACATAACTTACAATGCCTGTTTTATCATGGTGGGTCAGGCAAGTTTGTTGCTGTTTTTTGAATACATTTATATCCCTAATGCCAGTTAGTCATCCTTCAACCATCCAGAAGTAACTCATACCTATCGAATTCCCTACAACATCCCCTTCTTTTTAATAAGATGGACGAAATACCCCCTTCTCTCAGGCTATGTTTTTTAACTGTACGACTGCAAACCAACTTTTTTCTCCACAGAATTTCTTATCTAAATGAACCCCAATATCAAAAGTGAACATTTACTTTCTGTGTAGGCAGGAGAACTCTCTGGGGCGCAGTGTCATCAGCAGCAAGTGGATCCCTCTGACTTCTGTGCACCAAGTGAAACGTTACCGCCTTTTTCTTCTCTATGAAGGGTTTCTTTTTCTTGTGAGGCTGCAAAAAGACATTTGGTTAACCAGGGATACAAAATGAAAATTTAAATACACCTACAAAGAATCTTTTGCCTGGAGTCTGCTACTGTACTTGTTTTAAAACAATACCTTATAAACGTATGCTTGGGAGACGAAGCAAAAGGAGAATAGTGGTAGCTTAACTCATGACACCACATGCACAACAAACATTTCATATACTCTAACAGCATATGCCGCTTACTCAGCTGCAAAACGGCAACACATTGCTACCATAAATATTTGCTCATAGCATATACGGTTTAACATATAACTCTAGAATGGAATTCTTAAGCAAATACAACAAACTTCATCTAAGAAACACAGCAAACGCACATGAGGAAATTCATCTGGACACACCCAGCTTCTGGAAAATTGTCCAGACAGCTGTTCCTACACCCGCAACTCAACAGCAGCCATGAGGATTATCCGCCACGACATTACACGGACACGGCTGTAACATCGAATAGATATAACCCTTTTCTACAGCTTCGCACATCTGACTCGGGGAAATACTTTCATCAAGATTTCTGGCGCTGCTTACCTACCAAAACGCGTTATAGCACACACAGGCAACCTGGGGGCTACTCTATGGCTCTAACCTGCCTTCTTCACCTGGCAACGCCGAGGACACGACACACGGCACGACACACTCACCATGGCGCAGTTCCCCCCCCGAGGGAGCCGCTCCCGCCGCTCCCAACCCCGCTCGCTCCCCCGCGGGCCGGGCCTCCGCGC
>WEIV01021479.1:229032-307652 GCA_013390005.1 Calyptomena viridis
ATTAAGGGTGTTTTGCCATGTTTGGGATCGTATTTCTTATAAGGGAAGGCTGAGGGAGCTGAGCCTGTTCAGAGAAGAGGCAACCGAAGAGGGGACCTCACCCATGTCTCTTTAAGTATCTGAGGGGAGGGTGCCGGGAGGATGGAGCCGGGCTCTGTCTGCGCGGGGTGCCGAGCCACGGGACACGGAGCAACGGGGAGAAACTGGTGCAAGAAATTCCGCCTGAACATGAAGAAGAAGTTCTTTAATGTGTGGATAACCACGCACTGGAACAGATTGCCCAGAGAGGCTGTGGAGTCTCCCTTGCCGGAGATACTCAAGAACCATGTGGACACAATCCTGAGCCATGTGCTCTGGATGACCCTGCTGGAGCAGGGAGTTGGACCAGATAACCCCCTTCCAACCTGACCCATTAGTGATTCTGTGATGTGATACTCCAGCTGTTTAAATTTTTTACCTGTGCACAGACACAGGCACACACAAGTACAGGGTCCTTGCTAAGGAAAGTATGCTTGGTATTCTACAACTATGTAAACCTGTTTTGTAATATTTCAGAAGGTGTTAATACAGAAGGGAGCAGGTTTTTCTTCTGTGTGCAATACAGGCAAATAATAACAGCTAAGAAGAAGAAAATTCAGAAAAAAAATCCATGTTGTGTGTGTATATGCAGCTAAATATATGTGCATATGTGTACCTTAAAATATTAGCTTCAGTCATATTTGAGTGGATTTCGTTGGTTTTCAGTAGGTGTCACTAAAGCTCCAAAGGAACCCAGATTTTCAATGTTCCTGGCTGTTGTTTTCCTGAAGTCTTGCATCTTCACCATCAAGTTTCATCACATCACTCTTATGGAAGTGCACAAACTAATCTGATCCACTCCATCAGTTGAAATGACCCCTGTACTCAGAGGATTCAGGTTATCTCTGCATATATCTGTGCAAAAGCTAGACTTTCCTTTTTCTTGCAAAAAGTACAAGGTGAGTATCTTGTTGCTGTCATATCTGAAGGTTGTAGTACACGTCTCAGAAAGTAGCAACTCCCTGACTTCATGCTGCAAATAGGTTTTTCAGGACTGTACCTGGCAGCAGCAACTCTCTCCCTGTAGTGTGTCTGTACTGCAAACCCAGTGACAGGTGGAATAGCAGAGCTGGCTTTTCACAAGGTAATCAAGAGCAGAATCACCCAGCTGTGGAAAACATGGTGCTTAGCATGTGTCTTGGGGTAATGATGTAGATTAGGTTAGTCCTTATTGCGTCCTGACGTAACTCAGGCATCCATAAAAGTGCAAAATACTTGTACATAGACTTGGTGAGAGGATTATGCTTCATAATCGCCTAAACCTGGTCACATCCCTATCTAATAGTGGCAGTACTGTCATTCCATATACCCCAAATCTGGTCTAAGAGCATCATACTGGTTTGATAGTGGGAAAAATTAGCTCATAACTCTGTTGCTAATCACTCGTGTAAGTTAAGTTTGCCTGTTTGGTTGTGTCTCGGTGTTTTCTATTTTGCTTTAATTCACATCCCAATCCTGAATTTCCTGGTTATATATAAAGCGTTTAGGAGGAAGCATATGTATTATTGTCACGTGTGTGAAATGTGCACGAGTCTCTTGGAGACTGCACTTAAGTTTCTCATCTAAGCCTTACAAGGCCAGCCACCCCATCGTACTGCCTCACCGAGTTCTTCCAAAGGAAGGTTTCAGGGACCTTTCTTTATCTCGTATCCATGAAGAGGGACTTTTAGTTTGGTCTCTAGAGACTCTCTGAATTTAAGTCTGTTATATACACCCATATACCTTCTAGAGATTCAAGAACAAAATGTTCTCTGTAAAGATTTTCTGAACAATTTTATTGAGGCAATTTTCTTCATTTTCTATATATTCATTCATATATATATCTATAATTCAAAGAACTAAAGAGTTTTCTAAGGCACTTGGAACTGTGCACATCAGAGTATCTGACAGCACTGTACAACCGAGCAGCACACTTTTTCCTTGTTAAATAAAACCACCATAAACCAAGTATTATATATACTCTATAAAAATCCCAATATATATTTTATATTTTTCAGAGGATGATATTGGAATATATTTGTGTGTGTGTGTGTATATATATATATACGCTACGTTGCAGATAAAACCAAGAAGCAGCTATCCTTAATTTGTAACCATTCAAGTCACTTATATTCACAGATAGCAATACACCTGTGTAAAATACAATATCAGATCAGCCAATTCTTTATAGTTACCATATACCATCACACTGAGTCAAGCTGCCAAAATACAAGCTGCATTTATTTTACAATTGTTATGTAAAATATGCCTTGCATAAGCTGAAAAGTTATTGGTATTGATTCTCTACAGCCTTATGTTTTTTGAAGGTAATGAAAGAGGTGGAAAGTACATTTTAAAGGGACATCAATTCTAAGCTGATAATGTTTCAGATATATTTTTTGTAGTTACCAGTAACTATTTAGCATGCCAGGCAATGGGCAACCAAGGCTTGAATTTTGTTTGCCTTAATTTGATTGTGGCTGCCTTATAGTATATTCAGCACATAAGAGTCTTCTGGATTTATTGAACCCTTCTAAGACTCTGCTAGAGCTTAGCCACCTGCTCTGCTGTGGGTGGGTTACCAAGCCCTCCTTACTAGAGTCACCACTCAGAGGTGTCCTTGCAAACTTGATTAGAATAGGCATGTGTGCAGTGATTCCTACTGCTGAATAATGCCTTGCCCTGGCATATTGCAGCTCTACCAGAGAAATTCATGTTCTTGAGTGCTCAATGTTTAAGGTACAGTGGGGTCTATGAAGCATGGCATACTAATAATGTCTTGATTTACTGTTTGAGCTCTTCTGTAAAATGCTGAGAAGGGATACAAATTTATTAGCTCCTGAGTGTACAGCAATGTGGTCTATAGTGTTCTTGTGCCTCTCCCAGATTTGCAGTTTGGTTGTAAATGGAATTCTATTTCTCTTTTAGGGGGCAAAAAAAAGTCTTAAGAGCTATTTAAATGGTTGGAGGCAATTAAGCATGTGCCATCTCCACACCCTTCCCATCCTGCTGATACAGTCAGATGCCCAACCAAGCAAGCCATTAGTATATTTTTGTTTGAAATGATACCAGCTAAAATAATCCAAAACACAGTATTTCTTTAATTCCAAAATTTATACAAGTTTACAAATCAATATACCACCAAAGCAGTGAAAGAGAAGATTTGTTCAGCAACATTTTACTATATCATAACAATGTTCAAATATTATTAAATTTGACATAGTATTGCAAGACTTTTTTAATATAAAGAATTAATGATTGAACAAGGAGATACAGAGAATACCATTACTTTCTTTGCTTCTATCCAATGCAATATTTAGTTTCTAGAAAATGTTGGTGAAATGATGTATTTAGTTCATATGAGCTCTATTTCCATTAAAATCCTGACACAAGATGGGAACACTAACAAAGTGAAACAAGACCTTATTAAAGTTAATAAATAGAAACCTGTTGAAACATTACAGCAAAATATGTTCATTTCATTCAATTTCTTTCTTTCTCTCTATAGATATACTTCCGTAAGTTTGAGTGGTTTTTTGTTTTGTTGGGGTTTTTTTCAGATTTCTGTTAGACAGAAACTTTAAGCTGTTCTGGGGAATTTACTTTTTTTTTTTTTAATTTGATCCTTATAATATTTTTATATCAACCTAATAAAAACTTTCAGAATAGTGGGGTGTTTTTAAATCAAAATCTAGGTCCCAGCAGTGAGCATTGCACTGAGCTTTGTACAGTAAGAATACAGGTAGAAACAATAATGGAGGTAAACACGGGAGTTTCTAAAGGCAGGAGGCAAGTTTATACTTTTTTTCACCCTGAATATGTTTTTATTTTAGTTTGCAGCAGTGGCATGTCTTAACTCCTCAAGATATAACTAAAAAGAGATGATGTGAAAGCATTAAAAGATGCAGTTCAGGCGTGCCTGACAGTTTCATACAAATACAGGCTTTTAGCTTGGTTTGCTTTATCATTAAAGCGTTAACAGACATTAAGATGTTCTAGTCTCTACTTACGATGCCAACAGTGCTCACACAGACCTGTCCTGCCAGGTACCCAGGTGACAGTGTGGCTCTTGCTACTGACTCCAAGCCCTCCCAGCTGCAGCTGATGAGGGGATTTCAGTTGATTCCCAGGCTGTCACACTAGATTAGACATTTTCAGTCTGTGCTGGCTGGATCTTCCTCCCACTTTATGATGATAAAAAATTTGGGCTCAGATTAAATTTATAGTCAGGTTAAGTGATTGCTATTTTGAAACGAATTCTCAGATGTCGCTGTAGTATTACAAGTTACAGGTCTGAATTTGAAGCATCTCTGCAGAAACAAAGCACTAATCTCACCTGGAAGGAGTGGTCTGATTTCTGTAATATCAGGGATACTTTAATGCCTTTGTTTCACAGCTTTCATTTCATTTTTTCAAGTAAAAAAATAAGAAGTGGTCCCCACATGGTTTTTACATGTCAACACTGAGGCTGTGGTGCTTCTCTAAGAGGTGCTCAGTGTGGCCAAAGCAGGTGGTGGGGTTGCCCTGCCCCACTCTACATCAGGTCAGTAAAGTCCACCACAGCAGGGGACATGCACAACTGTAGGTAAATGATGAACCCAACAAATATAGTCTTGTAAAGTTACAAATGGCTGTGAATACTTTCAGTGATTTTGGAGAGACACTGCTCCTGGTCCTAGTATGTTTCAAATCACCAGTTGAAATGGTACTTAGCTTAAATAATCATGAGCATCTAGTTTAAATTTTTTTTTTTTTTGGTACTTGCAGAGCCAACATATACATCACAATTCGAGAAAATCCATATAGGCTGTATTTCAGTTATAAAGACTAATATGTGTTACCTGAAAGAAGAGAGAGATGAGAGAGATCGTAGAACCATTTCAATTTTTTATGTGAAAAAGAAATTAGGATTTGATTAAGCATCCATTCTTTTGCACCCACAGCAAGATGCTGTGATGCATGATTCTACTGATAAATGTGATATATGAGGTCATTTCAGAAACCACTGCTTCAAGCTACTGATTTTCTCTTTGTGTGGATGTAGACATCTGAGTTCGTATCTGACTGTGGGACATAGCTATAATATGTGTAAGGTTTGTCGTGTGTTGTGGATGACATTTAAATGATTTGTCCAACTTGATAAAAATTAACATAGTGATCCCTATTAGCCAGCTGGACCGTACTATGCATTGCATGGAAAGTGCTATTTTTTGTTTGCCTTTTTACCCATATTTTTATTTTTCCTCAAGGATTGCTCATTCATGAATTTCTCAGGACTTACGCTGATTTTTCTCTTCTAACAGGCATGTGGCACCATAGACAGATATACAGTGTATTATTTCCAATGGGCTGTTCATGCAACTTAAAGACATTTGAAATCATCGATACAGAGGACTAGGAGATGCAGCAGAAACAGACTTCAGGCAGTTCAGTGAGGTAAAGCAAACTTGCTTCACTTCACATAGTGACATACCAAACTCTTGGGGTTTTTTATTGCATGGATAACACTTTACAGCTGTTGTTTTTCTGCCAGCTGATATTTAGAATATAAAAATAGTATATACAATTCCATGTCTGTATGTGAGTATAATACAAAATGGGTAGTTTATAGTTCTAATTCTGCAAGTATACTACATTTTTACATAAGTTCCAATAAAGGCCACTCTTTTTGTCAAGTTACATAAATTTGCTAAATTAGTTTGCTGAATTGAGGGCCAAAGGACGCATCTGATTATCATCAAAATAATAAGAAATTAAAAATTAGCTCAGCATCTCTGTCAAGGCTAGTGTTCTGCCTCTAGCAATGGCTTATAGTGAATACTTCAAAGAAACCTCCAGCCCCAGAAGGACGATAGGGAAAGCCTAAGTGATACCTCACCGAAGTATCCTCATTTCTTATGACATATTCCAGCTTGAAGAAGTCTGAGCCAGAAGTTATATCCTCATCTTAAAATGAAGAGGTGGCACATGACTTTTCATACATGTTCCAGGCCTAGTATAGAGGACTGTCTTCTCACAAAATCAATTATTTCACTTCATCCTAAGAGTTTAACAAGTTTTACTTTGCTTGTGTAACCCATATGTACACTTGCATGTCAGTGGAGCTACTGTCTTATATAAATTATACATAGTCTGACCTTACCTTTGTCCAAGTTATTCTGCTTGTGCAACAGCTTATGCCTTTAGTATCTTGGCTGCTTTCAAGTGTTTCAATGTAATTAAGGCGTCACTGAGATCTATTTAATTGTTCCACATGTTTCCTTTGAAGTGAAATACAGTGTTTTATACTTCAAAGTCAATGTAGTAGACCTTGATAAGATTTGGACACACATTTCTAAATTTGGCAACATCAGCCAAAAAAAAAAAAGTTTAGGCAGAACTGTTCTTGTGTAAGTTTTAAGTTTACTCTTCAAATTCTAAAAATAAAAGTTAGCATTGTACCAGAATTGCTGACAAACCTTAACTCTAATGGCTTGATAATTCCTGTATGTTTTAGTGCCATAGAATACATTTTCACTGCTTCCTTGATGTCAAAGTGGTGTTTCTATATTTATAAAAGGATGAGCCTCCCAGAAGCTAAAACTGTTTTCTACAAGTGGAATCTTAATGGCTCTTATTGATTCCATTAAAAAGGAAGGTGCTGCTTGCTATTTTTTTGATGCAAGCATCTAGATGGTTATTTTATTTGGTTATTGATATTTTGGGACTTGTACATCATTAGATTTTGACTAAAATGTAAGAGATCGTAACAGTCATATAAATCTATCTTTTTTAAAAAAGGTTTGCCAATCTCTTTACAAATAACGGAGTGATAGCTGTTGGAAGGCAGTCTCCTGTCACTAGAACGGCTCTTCACTAAAATAATCCACTCCATTTATGCAAACCTGTTCTTTTTGTAAATAGCACTAAAGAGGGATGCCTAATTTTAGCCACCAAATTGCCTTCCTGCCTTTAGGCTGACATCTGAAACAACAACCTTCATTTTTATAAACTAAAAACATTCCACAAGAATCTATTACAGTTTTACTGAGGTAAAAATCACAGCTACACAGACCTTTTATTGCCAGAAAAAAAAGAAATACTTACACTTCATAATTAAAAAATGAACAGGGCACATAAAGACAAAAAAAAAAATTGTAATATGTACACACATTAGAAAGGATAAATAGCAAATATATTGTAATACTGCATTACATGTATGCATATGTGAATTCCAGACCCACCCCCCCAAATGTTGTGTACATTAATCAAAGGATAAATAACTGCTAATATAAGACAGAGAATTTCTTAGTGTAAACAATGCCACAGGCTTTTTAATGGGCCTTTGGGACAACATAGAAAAACCATGTATTGCCTTTCACACTCCATATCACTTAATTTTAATAGTACTGTATTCACACATACAATTTCAAGATAGTATAAAAAATTACGAATCTAAGAAGCATTCTTCACACTCAACAAAAACAGGCTGCAGACACTCTAAGGATTTTCCTTTCACTTTTACAGAACCTCTGGCTGAAGACATACTGATTCATCTGTGAGTGCTTCCTCAAAGCAGTGCAAGAGCCCTTACATGAAAAAAGTCACATTAATAATCACTGCTTAGGCCTCCTAGTAAAGACTTCTGTGCCTAATTTCAATTCTGATTCTGGATTCACACTAGCATGATGTCGAAGTCACCACTGCCTGCCATAGATGAGAAGGATGGTCGTCCCTGTGGTTTGAATGGCAAGTGACAAACAGCAAGGAGTGTTTCTGAACGTGAAGCATTTTGTTGCATTCATAGTGTCACATTATTTGTCCTTCAAATCCTGTTTATGTATTTCTGAGGATCCAGAGTATGTCAACATTAAAAACTAAAAAATATATGACTTGTTCTGCATGAATGTTCAATGTATTTTCCTGAAGCATGCACACTGGGATTTTATAAAAGACAGATGAGTTATACTAGGACTAATTTCTGGCAACTGTATTTACTGGCACCAAAAAAAAAGACAGTTTTTCACTAAAGTACTGATGACATGAGGACTTATGGCTTGCTGTCTTTTTAAGACAGGCTTCAGCCACTTAAAAACAAAACATGCACAGTTGCTCACACTCTCATTTAAAAAAAAAATAATTCTTCCCACTGGCCAAGTGCATCATTAAGCAGTCCCATCCATTCCACTTTTCTCTGTGGACTGACAAGTGAAGACTCTCTTCCCCCAGCTCTCAGTCCTTTTCACACACCCCCTCCCACTTAGTTACCCTCAGTCACAACCCTATGAAGCCTGATGAGAAACGATTGTCTTCAGCACTTCCTGACTTGTGGAGCTCCGAAGAAGAAGTCCACAGACTTGTCTGTGTGGGCTTGCCACAGAACCACGGTCTGTCTGAACATGGACAAACACTTCATGTAGGTTCTCCTAGACAAACCATTTGTCTATTGATAAAAACAAGGAGCAATTTCTTCATGAACCTCAGAGTAAGCTGTAGCACACACTCATACTCAAGTTCCAGTGCAATGTCAGGTCTTCAGGATGCAGTGACTTCCCCAAAGAAAATTGTTACATGAAATACTGGATGTGGTCAAACAGTTATGGACGATGAAACCTGAAAAAATAAATTGAAAACCTTGGAATTATATTATTTTAACTGACAATGAACCTGATCCTCATCCTGTTCTCATAGCTCCTCACTTTTGTGATCCAAACAGAATTATTTCTGATTTTCCCTGTCTGTTTGGGTTTAGAGTCAGACATGTTATTTCCTGGGTCCATCTTGCTCTACTTCGAAAACCAAACAGGGATTTGGTGTGGCTTAAGCCCTGGTGTATCACTGTCTGTCCATACCATTAACCTGTCACTTTGGTCCCTGGCACAGTTTTGCTTGGGTCAACCAGCTCTTTCATGTGCTGCCTGGGCATGGTTGGGATTAGCACAGGACAGCAGGCAAGCTGAGTATGGGGGGACAGTCCCTGTTTTGGGGTGAGAGAAAGAGGTTAGCTGTATGAATTCAAGCTGTGCCAAGCCTGCCTCAGAGCCAGAGAACAGTGTCCGGTCTGTTTTGTTTGCCAATATAGATTTAGCCACAAGTGCATCCACTGTTTGGAAATGCTGTCAGCAACTACTATGAGAAAAGCTTTGCTAAACCATAAAACTTGAAATTTCTGGTTTTTAATCCTTGTGCAAAATGAGGCTAAGAAATTTTTTTTTTTTAAGTAAGCAACAAATTTTGTAGCACTGCAGATGCTTTCTTCTTATTAACGGCAGCCAACTGGGGCACATGAAGGCCCAAATATACCTCACTGTTTTTTAGGCTTTTAGGTAGGGCATGCACATCACTCCAGATTGCCTTTATGATGTCTAGAGAGATGGATTGCTCCAAGAGGTGTTGGCAACCTTTTCTACAATAAGTTGGAAACATGCAGCAACTGAAGTTCTATCTCATCTTAAATGCAATTAATCCAAGCAAAAGGATAAGAAGGGCACCAGTATCAGGTTCTCAATGTATCCATCTCTAGACATAAACCTTTTGGTTTGCATTATCTCAGTGATTTTCTTGAAAGGAATTAATCTCTCTGGCTAGAGATTTCTGTCTATGGTTTTCTTAAATTACTTTTGTTGCATCAATCCAAATGTAGCAGAAACGACATAATTTTTAATGAGAGGCCCCAGAGGAAATGGGATCTCTTTTTATTTTCAAAATTGCAATTGACTTAAAACATCTGCATCTTATTTTGCTCTTAGTTAGCTTTTTCTAGTGTTACTCTTCTGACTTCTGTGCAGGGACTCTACAACATGATCAGTGAAACAAAAGAGGGTGGAGAGGGAACAGAGAGAACCTGATTTCTCTTACGTTGAAATTCTTTCAGGGCTCCACAGAACCATTGCCTATGTTTATCACAGTTTGGATGTGCCTATTTTTCACTCCATTTTTTGAAAAAAAAAAAAAAAAAATTAATTTATTAACTGGTTTGTCACTCCACTGGATGTCTGGTTCAGCTTTCAAGAGTCCAATTGTAATAAGTCTCAACTGTTTTCTGGTCTCATGAAAACATGTCCAATTCTTTTTGTATGACTCATGCCTATCTGTACTTATGCTTCGATACTGCAGGGCGACTCAAGAAATGCAACAATGTTAGCAGGGGGTTGGTTTATATACCTACTATTTTCATTCTCTCCCTTGGGATGTTCTTTGTTTAAAGGTATTTTTCTATTTTCTGAAAAAAATACACTACTTACTAGCTGAAGAGAAAATTACATCAGAAGCCAAATGAAAATATACATCTCCATGTTTGAAAAGGACATTTTCTAATGGTCAGAATGTGACACTAAATTAAAATCTTGCCTCCTGGTTCAACTCCTGGCTTAGGTTTGCTGTCTATGAAACCAGTCTGCTTTTTTGAAAATCAATTTGTTCATGTTGTATCTACACAGAAGTGACTTTACATTATTATTAAAAAAAAAAGAAATCCATATTTTGGTGAGAAAGAAATTAAGCAATGAAGCAGGAGATGCATGAAACACCCATCTCCCATTTTGAATTTTCCTTGTGACACACTCTTTAATTAGAAAATTTACACTCACTAGCTAAGATCCTGAGTTTGGTTGAAATAGTAGCAGGAAACAGAAAGGATCCAGTCTTAGGCAATTATTTTTATTTGACTTAATTCTCTGTGGAAGCAAAGACAATATTATTATGTATGCAATGTTTACGAATCCTAACATCAAGTTTTGCTTGCTGGTGTCCATTTTCAGCCTTTGTAACTTCCAAGAAACATGAACACATGCCATGGGGATGACAGAAAGCATCTCCCTCTCGCTAGGAGTAACATTGCCAAATTTCAAGTCTTGCTAAAAACTCTGGACACTTCGGAGCTCTTTAAGGTAATAATGCTTGAGACAACATCTTGGGGTTATCCAAGGCAGAGAACAAATCCAGATTAACACATTAGAAGTGGCAAAAAGGGAATGTATCTTATTCCCCAGAAACTGCTGCCAAGAGCCTGGATGACCCTTAGAAAGTTCACCAAAACATTGGTAAGCTTTTCTGAAGTTCAACACATCATCTAGTTTTCATTAGCAAATGCGTCTACATAAATACATACTTTCATGAGCAAGGGAATGCTGCCAGAGAAGGAAGTCCCTTTATTTTGTGTGCTTGAGGACTACTAATTTCATCTGTGAGAACCGCCAAGTTCTTTCAAAGGATTATTTTTTAGATTCCCCAAACAATCTTTTTCTTTGTAGCAGCCAATCCATTGCAGTCACCTTCACTGCTGTATCAACCAGAGATGGCATCAGCAACACTGGAAATTCCAATAGAACCGGTGGTGGGATTCAAAGGGACTCAGTGGGAATCCACACAAATCATGACACAACTGCAGAGACTTACAGAAAAGCAGAGGCTCACTGTCATGCTCATTTCTCAGACTTATGCAAGAAGAGGGATTCACCCACCTGGTAAATTGCCGACTTTCCTCGTGTACTTCCATTTCTGTGCTTTTAAATTCATTCAGTTCTTTCCGTATTGCTGCCTAATAAACAATAATGATATATGCAACCATCAGAAACAGGAATTTTAAGGAAAGTAATGAATATGAAAGGAACCTGGCCCTACTCTTGCAGGTTCTTTGCAGTTGCCATCTCCAGTCTCCTTTAATGTAATCCACAGCTCTCACACATTTTTGATTATCAACACAAATTACTTTTTTTCAGTTACAGGTGTTCAAAGCAGTCATACACTACAAAGAAACCCAGAGCATCAAGCAGCAACAATAAATGAAAACCACCAAATGGGTGAACCAAGCCTCCACTGAAATATGGCACTTTCTACAGACAAAAAAGGGCAAGGGGTTGTGTTACCTCGACAATCACCTGCTGAGTATGCAGCCAGCAGGGGGTTATATCTCCAGCCACAGTCCCCGAGGAGTCACTCTGAGGAGTCACTCTGCCTGCACAGGCACTGTGCACATGGCAGCAGCCTTGTATCTATCTCCCCACTGAAGGCAGAACTTCAGGAATGCATGAAGAACAGCATTTTTTTTTTTTAAGTGGAATTTGTCACTTGGTTTTACTAATTTTATGTAAAATGACATGAAATGTTTGGACATTTCAGGCTTGTGTTTTCAGTTGGCAGATACTAAGGAACCGCAGAAATTCAGTGTACTTTGTAAATGCCTTGTTGCTTATGTTAAGAGACTGATAAGCAATTCATTTCATCAAGTAATAAGTAAAATTTCTGACATATTCTAATATATACTGCAAGGGGTTTTATTTCTACGCCGCACACCTTCCTACCTTCACTATGAAAGAAAATGGCAATTCATTCCTACTTACTCTTTTCTTTCACCATTTTAAATTAAGACAGTATAATTTCATTAAATCCTAAAGAAATGGCATCTGGTGTGCATGCCTTTCAATGCAGAACAGACAAGCAGCATGATAAAATTATGGCCTCACCAGACTGCAGTCTCACAGATGAGAAACTTCGTTTTAAGCTGGGAATGGTTCTGTTTAGCCACAACAGTGTGCTTACACGAGATTGCTGTTATGGCTAGGAAAGGGGCAGCAATTTCTGAGCACCGAATCAGCAGCAAAGACACCAGCACTCCGGCTCCATAATATAGTTACAGTAGAATTTTCTCCTCCCACTGGAATTAGAAGAGTGACTTCTCTGGGAAAAAAAAAGGGCGAGGGAGTTTCCAGTCAACTCTGGATCTGCCTTTCTGCTAAGGCCAACATACACGGGGCTCACAGAACCAGCCTTGGGTACCTGTTCATCAGATGATGTAACAGTTTTTTAATATTAATATTAAAATACAAGCTGAGATAAAATCAGCGCTTCACTGTGCTTAGCTAAAAGACAGTGTTTTCTTGCACATATCACTTTCCATGTTGAGCACATCTCATAAGGCTTGCATAAAAGTTGATTCAGATTCACTGCGGAAAGGGCCAGCACTTTTTGCTACCCAAATCCTACAGCTTTCCTTGTATTAAGTGGTATAGGATGGAAATGGAAAAGTATTTTATGGTGATTTTTCACTGATGTGTTTATCAAATGAGAATCACAGTCATTTGTCTCATACTTTGTAGTTTGGCAGCAGAACAATTAACTGTACATTTTAGAGGCAAACTTCCCAAGAAGATGCACTTTATGCACATGGTCAGCTCCTGCACTGGTGGTTGTGGCCAAGAACCCTGGGGGGGATGGAACAAATTCTACCATTTTTCACTCAAATGAGTTGCAAAAGTAACTCTTGGTGGTGGTGACAAAAGCTTCTGCCTGCAAACACCTGCCTGAATTCCACAGGTCAGGATCTTCTTTTTCTAAGCATGTATCTGGCTTAGCAAGGATTTAAAAATTAGAAAAAATAGGAAAAAAATTAGAAATTCTGCCCTGAACTGTCCTAATGGAGGTGGCAAATATGCTCTTAGTAGGCACCTGAGTGGGTTTTCTTAGCTGCAAGCAGTAGATGCACAGTATTACCATGACAATCTCACTGTCTCCAGCAGATGTCATTTGTGATGCTGGCATCAAGAGAATGTTAACCAGAGGAAAGCTCCCCCAAAGTGACAGATGCAATCATTTTCTTATAGTCTGCATTTGTCCCTTGCCTTGTCTGCAGGAGTCAACCTGGCCCAGGGCTTGTCAGCACGACGGTCATAATCTGGAGAATCCGTGACCTCCACATACTCGTTAAATCGAAGAATTCTTCTTGCTTGAAGTTCAGCCACTGTAGGCCTCAGGCTGAGCTGTAGCGGGAGGCAGAAAATAGTACACTTAATAAGATGAAGTAAAATAAAATAAGAGCTGAGGGTATGATGCAATCTCAAGAGACCTTTAATGGTATTTCTAAATAGGGTCACTTTCAGGTGTCTAAAAAAAGGCACCATCCTGGGAGTGCTGCACAGGAATGGGGAGGCAGCACAACCTAATTTCTTCAATTATAAAAATAATCTTTGTCAGGCAGGTCACAGAGAATCATGACAGTTATCCCTGGAATATTAATTGTGACTTTGCAGTTGTCACAGCTTTTACCCACTAGGCCATTTGCATTAATGATTATACAGTCTGCTGTGTTAAACTATAATACTGAAAATAAGAAGAATTTGGAAGTACTTGCCTAACTAAAAAACTGGTTTTGACCATCTGGGGGTCATTATGATGCCAAATCATTTCAGTCACCTCAAACAATATTCATTCTAATTAACTAAGGATGATCATATTAAGGAAACTGTGTTTTTGCAGAGAAGGGAAGACTGGGGATACTTATGAAAACTTCCCACATCCTCTCCCAGAACAGCAGACCCATAACTGATCCATTTCCAGGGGCAATAAGCATGATCCCACCTGTAGAAGCTAAGACCACTGACAGGGTTAGAAAAGCAGTGAAGGGATTTTGTAGGGCTCACATTGCTTTTCTGCCCTCTCCACTGCTCTAGGGAAGAACGGATCTACAGGTGTGGCTGCCCTCAAACATACGTGACAGCGGTGGTCACACTCACACAGGAAATGTGTCACCTACCTTCCCTGCTTACAGAGACAAATGGCCTGCCTCTGTATACTTTTCCAGGTATAGGAAACTGGAGTTTCCCCCAAGATGGACTTGGCTTGTACTGCTTTTTAAGCAGATTTCTAACCTGGGGGCATGACTAATAGACATTTTTGGTAATGTATCTATACACTGATTTTTAGACTCTTATGAAACATAATTCTATGCACACAAATACACAATACAAAAAACACATCATCACCTTTCTACTGAGTCTACGTTTTATTTCTCTTTTGGCTTCCTGTTCCTCCTCTTCATTTTTCTCTGTTTTCAGAAGAGATAAAAAGGAGTGAAAATTTAAGTATTATAACTGCACATACTGCATTTGTTTTGGTTGAAAGCTTCAGAACTTCAAGTTCTGGCTTATGTTACCTCATATTTTTGGATGAAGCTGAATGTGTCGTTTGCTTTTTGGCTTTTGTGTTCTCTCATTTTTTTCCCTATCCATATCCTCTGATTCTGTAGACACCTCAAGTCAACTGTGGGTCATGAGCACAGCAAAAAGGAGGTGCCTGTCATTTTCTTTCTGTGTATCAGCAAGCAAATACTCTGAAAGAGCTGCCTAAAGTTTCAACTACTTATTCTAACATAAAACTCACAGTTGCTTTTACTTCCAATATGCCATGCATTGACTTTAGGGTGAGAGTCTAGTTACTCATAAGCGTCAAGAAAAAAGTTAGCTCTGAGTATCTGAACCAGCCAAGTATCTTCTACTGCTACAGGACACAGTGGATCAATGAGATTTGTTTCACTGTCATTTTTTAGTGCAAATTTGTTTTATTACTTAATTTTATTTTTTTTTTGGTTTTATAATAGGGGCATAAGATTCAGCACTCAAGCCCTATTGGTTAAGGGCCACTGACTAGACCAAATGAATAACTACAGCAGAAAATTACATATGCATCTTTTAAATGTATTTGGACATGTGACTGAAATGCGGTTTTAACAATTTTCTATGCTAACCAAACTTGATTTTTTTGCATGACAGTGAAAAGCACACTTGCAAAGATATATTTGTATAGGCTCAGCATGTTTTTAAACTGATGTACAGTTTGAAGAACATTATTTGTCCTTTCAGTCCACCTCTGATGGTTATATGCAGTTTAGTGGCTGAAATATCCCACCTAGAGACATCCATAAAATTCTGATCTGGTTTTAGTCATGGCTGGGGATTATGGACTCCATATTACAGTTCAAGGCTAACTATAAATTTAAAGGAATTAATTTTCTCTGAATACAGCCAACCTGCATAGATAAAAAGGCAGTTTTAAATCCTGGTATAGTCATATTTGCCCCATTTCCTATGGCCAGCCTACTGTGTTAGTATAGATAACCTGGCTACAGAAGAGTTTCTGTATCATGACTTACACTTCGGAGACAATGCTATGACAGAACACCTTGTGGTACTTGCAGATTTCCTTTGCTAACTCAAAGATTTTCAGGTAAGAAGAATACAAAGGAAAGGAGAAGAGGACAAATTATTAAAATGAAAAAGAAGATACAGTAGGAAAAAGGCAATGCCAGCCCAAGATCTGCTCTGTGAGAAGAGTCCAACACCAACCCCAGGTTTCCAAGAGCAAAATGCTATTGCACAGGCTTGCTGCCAGGATTAGGTTGGATCTCGTGTTGATGGTGATTTTACTGAGATACTGAAACGTGGATGTAATTTATGGTTTGTAATAGTTTTTCTTTTAAATGGAAAAGAAATGGATGTCCTCTTTCCATAGAAGAACTGTAAACAGACCAAGACTGAAGAATGGAGAGTTATAGATTAATTTACATTTTTGATTTTTAATTAATATATCTATCCATAAACAAGTTGGTTTTTTTAAGGACTTTGGACTTTATATGAGAACTGTTTTCATAAAATCCTCACCTAAAAAAGTCAAAAGGTCTCTAGCTGTTTTAGGACCGATAAATCATCTGCAGGCTTTTGTTTAAACATCCTGTCTTTGCAGTCAATAAACATAGTAGCTGAAGTAATTAAACACAAACTATTAATTTAGGGTTCCATTTACCTGGGAATCATCTAACATAAAAAATTTTGTCCCTTCATGTATGAAATTGCTTAAGTCCTACATCAGAAACTCTCCAGTAGTAGGCATAGCAGAAAAAAGAAGCAGCTGAATATACATATCAGTGTACTGCCCTTTCCTTAGTTTAGTTTGTAAAAGATGTTACATTATTCACATCTTGGCATTTCTTTGCTATCTAAATCACAGTGTCTCCTTAGAAGCAGCAATAAGATGCTTCATGTAAGAAATAGGGGCTCACACTGCTTAACGCATACCTTCAGGAACAACTACCAACAGCACGGCCACCTGAAATACTCTTTTTCTATATTTTGGGGGAGCATACAATACCTTAAAAGAGTTGATCTGGACATTAAGGAAGGTTGAAGGTTAACTCCCTGTGCCAAGCTGCAAAGCTACCTCCCTGTGTGGCTGCACAAAGGGATGACTGAACAAGGGAAAACACCCAAAAATGGGCAATAAACAAGGCCATAATCACAGCTGCTGGGCAGAAGGTCCAGACAGGTCCTGGAGCAGGTTGTTGGGTGTTGGTCCAGGGGTCCGAGAGGCATAATGATGAGAAGGCTGACTCCATGAGGTTTTCTCATGTGTTTATTTAACTACTTGCGTGCTGGCATTCTACAATCTAATCCTAAGCATTCTAAGCATAGCTAAGCACATCTTACCTTTTTAGCAGACTCTGCATCCCTGACTTCCTAGGCAAACTGCCTGGAAAACCCTGGATACATGACTCTGCCTGGTCAGATGTCTCTAGACCAGGCAGAGGGTCTGCTGTCTAAGAAATCTGCAACATGTCTGCCTGCTTCTTGCTACGCAGTTACAAGTTATATATCAGACTATATTCTTTACACTAAATACCCAATGATCTGGGGATCAAGTTCTCCTGTCCAACCACAGGAGACAAGGTCATGTCCAGTCAGGGCAACACTTCTGCCCATGCTCAGGAGAAATTTGGCCTACAGCATAAGCCACAGCTGGGGACAGCTGGCAGCCCATTTTTTGGAGAACAATACCAACAGAAGGCACCACCAGCTTCCTTTACTCCTGGGCAAAGCAGGGAGGGATCAAAACCATGGGGAACAGATAATCTGCATGAGAGGTCAGGGGACAGGATGAGTTTTATACATTTCAGTTGGTTTATTTCTAGAAATAAAACTCAAGGGCTAAAGGAAATGGACTGAAATCTGTTGGCTGCTGCTAAACTACTGAATCTGCTGTTTGGCAAACAGGGCTCTGACTCCTACCTAAAACACCATTTCCCACCTCCAGCCTGCTGGGCAGTGTTGCTTTAAGCCTGGTGCTACAGAAACACTGCCTTGATACAAATTCCTACACAGTAAAACCTACAGTGTATTTTTGGTCTTTTAAGGTAAAAGTTTTGAAAAGTTTTTGCTGTGATGAGTTAAGAATACGTGTGGTGCTAAAAATAATGGGTCTGGTGCTTCTGGTTCCTTCAGGTGTTGTGGAAAATTCCAGCCAGAGAGCCAAGATTTCACTGCAGGTGACTCACTTGCCCAAACAGGAACACATTAATGGACAGGAACACACTTCTGGCTGTTTTCCACCTTAAAAGCATATCTAATCTGTGTGATGTGGAGAAAGAAAATATAAACACAGCGTTCCCAACTACAAGTCCCCTCCTCAGATGTCCTGCTGCTGCCTTACTGGCAAAGGACCAGCTCAGCGAGCACCCTTTGCTTGCAGAAGTCTCTGGTTAGATCCCAGCAAACCTATGGAAGCCAGTGAAACTATGGCTTCCCTCCTGCCCTGCCTGCAGCTCTGGGGAGGTCCAACTGGGTTCTGACCCCTAACTGAAACAATTTTGTTTAGCACCACTTACTGTGGCCGTCAGGTTAAACAATCCACCATCCAAAGCCAAACAAAGCAGCTTCCCTGGCTTCATTATTGCTACCTCAACTTTTGCCATATTATATCAGATCACCTTCTATTCTGTGGGACATTTTTTTTGTAGCAGAAGGGGAAAAGAGAAGAAAGAAATTGCCCTGCCTGACGACTGCTCCTTTCTTGACCAGAAAGTACTCCTGGAGCATAAAACCAAACTTTCCATTGTGTCCCTAAGGGATTAGCTATGTTTAGACTTCTCTGTGGGCTTGCTAGGGAAAGAGAAAGAAAAGACAAACAAAGCACTTGCTTCTTGTAGTGCTCTGAAATGCACAAAGCAGTTTCTCTTTCCTGGTTTTACATTAATATTCCTTAACTAACATTGAGCACTAAATCCTGTTTTCTGCAAAGTCAAACCCTGTTTTCTACAAAGCCCTTACTGACAGGCATGCAGATGCACTGTACATGGAGTTCACTGTCCCTTACAAATACAGGAAAAAGTACAGTTATCTTAATCTGAAATTCCTGGAAGAGTAAAAAGTTTCTTTGCCATATTGCAATACTATAAATACTGTTGGTTCAAAGCCAGTACACAAGAAACCTTTATAAAAAGTACAGGGCTTTGTGTATTCCTTCAAGTGGACTCTTGAGTTATCGTAACTTTGTTTTAGTATGGGAAGTCTCAGAAGTCTGGATAGTCTTATCCAAACAGTTGTTAGAGAAATCCTGCAATGCCTTGCAATCATACTTGGAAATGGGATTTTCAGTAACTGGTTTATCTGGAAATATTATCAAAACAAAACTACTTGCAAAACAGACTTCCTCACTAACTGGAAATACAAAAAAAAAAAAAAAAAAAAAAAAATACAGTATTTTTTTCTTTGAACCTCTTAGAGGATTTGGGCTGAACTTAATCCTGAAGTAAACACTTAGACCTTTACCAGTTAATGTAACCTTAAAGACTATGATGAATATTACTTAAAACAATACTTCCTCTTAGCTGCAGCTTATATACATACAATAATATAATTCTTCTCCCCATCCACTGCTTAAAAATAGGAGGAAGGAAACTTTATGAAAGAAATCCCAAGTTAGTCGCAAAAGCTGACTACACCAACAAAGGCATTTAAGACATGTAAACATTTTCAAATGATCCACAGGAAGAGAATGCAATAATTTTGATTTAAAATGTGAGTGCCTTAAGTCTGAGAGGGAACTTGCACCCTGAAAGGGCTCTGAGTCACTGTCACCACAAACCCTGGCTTGCTTTGGTTCACTTTGTTTTTCACAGATCACTTTCAACTTGAAATATTTTATATCTTAGTGATGAGCAAAAAGCAGTTTTGGTTTCTCCACATGCTCACCAAGGACCCTGTGACTTTTTGTGATTTACAGTTCTGCTTCCCAGCCTGTGTTTTTTGCTCTCCCTTGCCTCTTTAAGACAACCCCTGGCAGCAGCAGGGGAGGACGGTGGGAAGCACTGAGCAAAAAGCCTGTTATATTGCCAGAAGCTTAAAGTAAACAAGCTGAAATAGGAGAAGAAATCTATTAACTGCTTTTCGGTCTTGAGCTACTTACTGCAAAATCAGTGAATAGAATAAACATAGGCAAAAGGGAAATTAAATACAATGCAGATTCATTGCTAGATTAGTTATCCCCAAGATGAGCGACACAAGAAAAGGCAATAAGGGAGCCCAGGTGGTGCTCCCAGCTCAGTGACCATATCCTGGCCCACCAAAGATGTTTTGGAATTGCCTATATCACATAGTCCAGCACGAGCTGTTTGTCATATAAAAAAATGTTCATATTTCAAATTTTATCTTTATTTATCTATCCAATCTGTAGGTTCAGAAATTATAGTTTTCTAAAATCTATTCACATTATGGGCTAGATAGGAGTCCCTCAACCTCTCTCCTGTGCACTCATGAACTGTAACTTCCCTGTTTGATAAGACATGGCACTATTCGGCATCTGAGCGAGTGGACGACAGGAGTAAGATTTTATTAGCACAGATGGTTGCCTGAAAGCCAATAATTGCTGACTCCCTGATTTGCTAGGCTGATAAAGTGAGTCGTCAGTCCCTGGATATTGTGAGGCAAACAGCCCATTTTCTTTCCTTGCATTACCATGCTGCACACCAGAGATGCACAGATGAGCTCCAATTCTTCTGAATGATTGTTGGAAATAACAGCATCTTTCATGATGTGTGAAAAGTTTTTCAATCCATTACCACTGATCGCATGTCTTAAGAATGGATGAGGTTTTTTGATTTGTTGCTGTGTGTGAAAGACTTGCATGTGCGTTTTCTTCATTTATTTCTTCTACTTAACCATCAAGTACTAGCTACCCCTACAGAATGAACACAGGGCTAGATGGAGCTGTGCATGGCAACTGTTACACTGTGTGTTTAGGTAACATTCATGTTCTGGAAAGATTCATAAAGGAAGACAAAAATTGCCTCTTCTGAAGAGTTTGCCAGTCTAAGAACAAAACCAACATTAGTAAATGGAAGAGGGTAAACATCCAATGTACTTCATTCCTCTGCCCTTGACTATTTGAATTACAGACTTTTTTCCAACAGGGATATATGAAGGATGCATTTAATTGGTGGGAAGATATTCGGTAAGAATGTCTCATGCAGATTTCAGTATGGAAGACATTTATGTCAGAAGGGAATATGAAGGCCAGCATGCTAAAGCAGTTGGCATATAACTATTGTCTTTCCCCTGAACACTTTGGCTTACCTCTTTCTACTCCTTCCAGCCTCTGCCCTTACATCCCACCTTTGCTTCCTCCTGATATTCCCTCCTCCTCCTCATAAAATTTATGTGGAAAGTTAACCAGAGTAGAACTACTTCTAAGGGGTATCTAAGTCCTGGTCTTTGGGACCACCTTCATGAAGTGGGATTGTAACAAGCAAAATTTGGCAGATTGAACATATGCACTTTCCCTGGCTACAGTTAAAGATTAGTATATAAATCTAGTGTTGACACATTATTTTCTAGAACATAATTTCTCTTCAGTTATGGATCTAATACTGGAGCAACAATGATGGGCTTCCATATGAATCCAACATACACTCGTTTTCTTAGTAATTACTAGTTGAAGCCTGAATAAAATACTTACGCTTCAGGATATTTCTTTGCTCTAGCTCTTCAGTAGTAGGCCTCTGGCTAAGTCTCCTGTGAAAACAAAGTAAGTAGCTGATTTAAAACCAGATCCAAATAATAAATTAAAACCAGATCCAAATAATAAATTAGGATTTGTAATACAGAATATATTTTGTAATGTTAAAAGATATTTCTCATTTGGCTGTGCTGTTCTTTGCAAGCACAGGTAGTTCTCAGATAGTTACAATAACTGCACAAGTAACCCTAGTGGTGAGTGTCTGTTTGTTTTAAAAGATGTACAGCTGCCACTTGAATACATAAATAACTGACACTTGAATAATATTAAAAAAGTTATAACTGACACTTGAATAATATTAAAAAAGTTGTAACACAAATTTGAATTCTTCACAGGTATAATTTTATGAAAGAATTCATAAATCTTCTTTTGTTCCTAAGCACCATCATTATGATAAATAGTGCAATTCTAAGATTATTCTCAGATATTTTGAGCGCAAATCTTATTAATTTTTTAAAAAGAAAATACAACAAAAACCATAAGCTGTTCATTTGTCACTGAATTCTACATACAATACAATTGGGAGCTTTAACTTTCGTTACCTATAAATAACAACTGCCATTATGAAAAAAAATAGATTGAGATTTTGATTTTCTGGTTTGTATACTAGAGATCACGGTTGATATTGTCTCTATGTTCAGTAAACAAGTTTACTTGTTCACTTGAGAAAAGGAACAAGAAAAATTTCAGCAGTAAAACTTACTTTGCAGATTGCAAAGATAGGTGCCTCTCTGTCTGGCAACACTCACACAGTTCACTACAGACTGTCTTCAACCTCATGAAACTCATCTGCTACAAACCGTGCTTGGACTTTCAGATGTGTCCTAGAGGACTGGCTGGTCAACCAGAGGTGACCAGTCCTGTAGGAAGTCTCAGGCTGGGACCTAACCTGACCTGGACTGAGCTGTGGGAACAGATTTCCCACCAGACCTTGATGATGCCAGGTGTTGACCCCATGCCAGGAATTTTTGAGGAACTAGCGTCAAGCTTGGTTTGTGATTTTGGATATGAGCACAACCCTGACATGCACAGACAATGTCTAATGCCACCAAAGCAGAGCTGTGTGGGGAGCATGAAAGGTCTCCAGCAGAACCCTGTGCAAGGAGCTCAGGGCAGGAAACCAAAGCAACTTCTGCAGTTCCAGCCCCTGAGGGAGCACTGACAAGCAGGATGTAATCACCAGAGCTGGGATTTGGTCAGGAAAGCGGTGATAACCATGCCACCTTATTAGCAGAAGAAAAACGACCCTTGGGCTCTACATACAACAGATGTATCACTCTCACTGTTAAGCAATGACATAGCTGCCTTAGCTCATCTTCTACATGTTGATGCAGGACTGCTTTACTCTGTACCGGCCTCAGAGGTGGGCACAGTAAAACTCTAAACACTGACCTCTCTAAACCCTGACCTGCAAAGTCAGCTTCCTCCCATTTCTTTTGCTGGAACCATCACATGAATAATGAAGGAATTAGAGAGCAGGAGGAGGAATGGGAGGGTCAGAAGGGACAAACATGCACAGACATGCTCTGTATGTCAGGAACTACTACGCTGTCTGAGATGGGTATACATACAAGTGAAAGTTCCTTCTAACCAATTTGAGAAGAAACATGAACCACAGCACTGATTATTGTGGACTCATTCTTACCCTTTTCTTTCCTTTTTTCAACCAAACAATCCAAAACCACAGAAACTCTCAGATTTGTTTCTTGCAGGACAAAAAAATGCATTATTGACATTTTAAAGTTATGTAAGAAATAAAAATACTGTTTTCCAGACAGGTGTACCACGAAGATCCTGCAGCACATATTGGGCTGCATTTAAAACAAGAACCCAGCATTCCCAATCCTCTTCCTTCACCTCCGCCCAGTGAAACACATTTACCCTGTGACTGATACCTTACTAGCTTTGTTCCAATCTGATGTCTGATTTCCTGCCTCTCCTCTTCAGATGTACGCTGCAAGATGTTTTTGTCTTCTAATTCTTTCTTAGATGGTCTGTTGCCAAGTTTGATAGCAAGAGTATCCCTACGACGAATTTTACTTGCCAAAGAGCCTGAGGAAAGGTGAAGTAGGGTAGATTTAGTTTACTCATGATTAGGTTACAGACACAAACTCCGAGTAAGAACTTTAATACTTCCCCGAAGCAACCTTGTTCCCACATGCAGGAGAGGAATTTTAATTAACATCAAAAGAAAAATTTTAGCTCAGTTCACAAAAAAAAAAAGCTAAAAGGCATGGAGTAAAAGGTACCAGCCAAATTGATACAAATATCACTTGTCATCTGTGAAGTGATAGGATAAAAATGACAAATCTACACTTAAGTGTCTTTGAAGTCTAATACATTACAGGTTGGCTTATTTATCTGCTTAGTATATTTAGCAACCTGCTGCTCTTTTTTCTTCAGCTGTAAATGCTTTAGTCTCATTCTATCATCATTTCCCTCATTTTTTCAATTTTTTTTCAATCCATTACCACTTAGTTCTTTTATAGTGCATTTCATCTTAAACTTATTTGTAAATTAAAACAAAAAATACAGCTTAGAAAAGTGCTCTGAGTGCTTGTAAAGTAACCTAGGCAGGAACCCACACATATTGAAGCAATCTGTTCATCCATAAAACTGACACAGTAGAAACAAGGGTCTTGCAGCTTGGTCAGCGTTAGCTCCAGCCAGCTGTGGAAGAAAGGGTATTTTTAACAGCCTTTATAGTCTTTCCCTTGTGTCTTGACATTCTGACCAAGGTGGGCTACATATGTCACAGGCTGGCAGATTTTCATTATGCAAGGCAGTTTGATAAGACCACAGGCTCCCATCTCACTTCTCATAAGACGTCATGTTGCTGTCTGAATACATGAATTTTTGGTCTCTGTCACTTTGGATCATATTCAAAGCCAACACAGAACTGTAGAAAACCTCACCTCTTGAGCTGCCTGGCACTTCACCTTTTGCTACACCAGTGGCCAAACCAAAAAAGCACATGTCCCTTTTCCCTCACCCCTTTTGGTATGCAGTACTTTGGTATTCAGGATTTCTTTGCTGAGCACAGCAAAGCACCTTCTCTGGAACAGCTGTGAGCAAGGCTCTCAAGCCACAATTTGCTGATGCTTTTATACTAAAAGAAGGCCACCCTGCAAGGGGTAGAGGTAGGGCTGCCTTCCTCTTTACCCTGACAGCCTGCTGCTGCCACCTTCTTTGCCCAAGCAAAGGAGCAGCCCTTGGGTTAGCTGGATCAGGGGACCACCAATTCTAACAAAAATCAACTCAACAGCCACCGCTGCAAAAATAAACTTGAGTGCTGGCCTAAGGGAAGAGTGAACAGCTGGGAGCAAGGATTAGGCAGAATGGGGCCAGGACAACCCCTTCAACAGCAGCAGGGCTTCTGCCCAATTAGAGTCATGACTCCAGATGAAATTTCACAGCTGTAAAACTTAGATATAACCTACTGTCTGCTAAGGTTGCTCCAATGCTTAAAACATCCTGATCAAAGAGGAACAAATGACTTTCAGACAGTAAAGCTGCTGACTGATAGGCTTCCTCTGTCATCCACCACTCCTGTAACTCCCACAAGAAACCCATGACAGGAGGAAGCCATATCAATGGCTTGTGATGCCCTAACATGAAGGACTTGTTCCACCTTCATGTTCTTCTGAACCTGTTCCTCCCACCTCCACTCCCATCCGTGCACTGCTTGATTTGCTCTCACCCATGCACAGGCCACAGGAGGTTTCTGATCACAATTGTCTGGGAGAAGTGGGACACTCAGTAGTGACAAAATACTAAATCCCCTAAAACCATCCCCTGCAGCCATATGTCTCTTTGCTTCACACTAGCATGGGTCAGGCATGCTCACATGAGACAATCTGCAAAAGGTAGCCTGCAGCTTCTTGGCATGATGCTTACTTTCAGCACTTGCATTCTCATCATCATCATCATCATCGTCATCATCAGTGTACAGTATTGGCCCATCTGAGTCTGAGTCACTGCCATGGCTGTCTCTGCTACTTTCACTCTCAGGAGGGGCAGCAGTGTCAGAAACCTCCTCCACTGGTCCAGAGCGTGCCTGGTTTGGAGCCTCCGCATCTTGTTCTTTGGTAGCCAAGCTGTTAATTCATAAGCAAACATGGTCGTACATTAATGCAAGCAGAACAGAACACAAATGGGAGATGGACTGTATAAACAAGTATGAAAATAAAAATTCTGTTTTTCAAACCCATTCCTTTCTAAAAAACGTACATATAGAAAACATTTATAATGTATGCAGATGTATATACGTATCTGTGTATGCATGCTAGGAAAAAGGATGCAAACAATCTGGAAGGACATGCTGTAAAGAGTGTATAAAGACAAATCCTAATTGTTTTTTATGTCTTGTGGAATGGGACCAACAGTACATAAAAGCTACTAAGGAGAGAAAAACCATTCATAAAGCTGGGGATGAGAGGAGTGAGTTGGAGAGCAGAGGGGAATGCAAAGCTTCCTGTCCTGGAAGCCCAACCCTACTTATTGTAAATACCGTTTCACTGCAGTTGAGTCCAAAATGTTCGTAGCCATCACTGATGAACATGGAAATCAACAGCAGATTGCCCTTTGCCTTGGGAAAATCTTTACGTAAAGGAAGGGTAGAGCAAGGGGAGATGCAGCACAGGAATGTAATGCTGGCACAGATGTACCACCAACAATTTAAAGGAAGGTCTCTAGGCTGCTGACATCTAGACTAAACTCCTTTGGGTTTATGTAAAAGATGCTGGTTCTTGTAGTAGGGAAAAGATAAATCATTAAGCCAGTTTCATTTTGCTGCCAACTATTTTGCTTAAAAAAAATGTAATTATGACCTTTCTCTTGACTAGTTTTTAGAGTACCTGAGATTTAGACAAGCTACTAGGCAGTGACAGACCAAACAGCTACTAATGGGAGCCTAAAACTCTCATTTTCAAGTGTGCAAATAAATTCAGCCATTGAATTAAGAGCTGTAGCAGTGAGATATTTAATGACATCCACAAAAAACTCCCAAAGAAGTAAAACCCCCTTATAATTCAGCATTATTTCTTTTTTGCTTTTATGGGATATAAACAGAAGTGTCACCAGCAGTAGCAACTGAACTGCTGACTACAGTGTCAGCCATGCAATGAGGTAAGAGACAGGTTATGAGCAATGACCTTCTTGAGAAACATGAGGTGAATGGCTCAAAGGCACTGAAAAGGAGCAAATTGTGCCAGGATGCAACACAAACTATTACCAGTCAGCAGAGGAAACAGAACAAATCCCCACGTGCCTACAGTGTCTCTTGCAAAGAAATGTGGCTCCCTTGGCTGTGGTTCTTACCACTTACCCAGGACAGCAATTCTGTCTTACCTTTCTGTGTCTTCTCCATTAGCATCTGGACCATGGTCTAGGGCCGTACTGCTCAGACTCTCATCTGTGCCATGCTCAGTCTGGAGAAGAGGCTTAGTATCTAATCCAGGGCTGCATGGCCCTGCCACACAGCTGTCTGACACATCTTGGGCATCTGAGGAGACAGCAGGCTGACCAGCTGCAGCAGAGAAAGAAGGTGGAAGTGGAGGTGGAGGAGGGGCAGCGGTGGGAGGAGGGGGGACAACAAGCTTGCTCGATTGGTCTGTGTCCTCCGTTTCAAAAATTACAATGGAAGGTTGCTCAGGCTGGAGTTTTTCTGCCTTCACTTCCAAACTGTCGGGTGTGGCACATGAGGGGGAAGAAGCAGCCCCATCTGGTGCTGTTCGTGGGACTGACTGTTTCCCAGGTTTTTTCTTGCCCCTGGGAGTCCCTGATGTACCGGATTTGCTGGAAGTCTCCTTAGAGGCTTTGGGATGAGATGATGTGGATGAAGGAGATGGTGATACAGAGGACTTGGAGACTGGTGTTTTTTTTGCATGAGAGGAACCAACTAAAATAAGAAAAGAAAAAAGATTTTACAGTCTTGCAATTATTTGATTTTTGCACCTTTTTTTCTTCATGAATTGACTTGTGCTTGTATTTAAACAAATGAAAAAAATCACACTTGATACTTCTGCAGTCCTTCATCTAAATGCTTGAGATGAGTAAATGTTGCAGCTTCACCTTTGCAGTGGGAAAAACCCACTGCAATGGTCTGATGGATATTTGCCCCAAGAACAGTGGAAAGGATCAACTTTACAAATGGGTGAGGGTTTGTTTCGAGCATTCTGCATTGGCCCATTACAACTTGCCTGGACATCATCTAAAAAGTCCACTACTTATTCCCAATGTGTGTAGTGTCCTATTTAAAAAAAAAAAAAAAAAAAAGCCTCCTGACAAAGAAAACTGCCTGACCTTTTCTACTACAAGAATTTGTGGTCTGAACACTGGGAAAAACCTATAATTTTCCTTATGCTTTTCAATGAACATCAGAGGACTGTTACGGGTATCAGGCAATTACCTGTCACGATGTTATTGCAACTAGTGTGCTCCTACTTACTGGCAAACTGCAGAGGGACAGCAAAACAAGATGTACTGTCAAGTCCTGCTAGGTATATCCATAAAACAGAGGCAGAAACCACCAGTCTCACTCTGCACAAATGACCTTCAGAAGGGAGGAGGGACTGAAGGCTTCCTGCATGTACTACAGGTCTTTGTGTCACCAGTGACAAAACTGGGCAGTTCTGAATATGTAGTGAAGCAAGGTTTTGACACTGGCTGTACAAGCTGGCCAGTGATGCTGCTGTTTAATCCTGTGATACTTACCATACTGAAGCATATATGTAATAATGCCCAAGTTCACAAGAGATTTTGGCTAGCCTACATGCCCACGTGCATTCCAGACACATTTCTGATTGCAGAGTTGATGCACCCATGCTCTGAGCTGGGAGCATCAAACTTCTGACTTTCATTTAAAAAGCAATAAAAATGACAACCGTGTTATGGGTCAGTCCTTTTCATCAAAATGCATCCAACTCAAACACTTCTGCTGCAGTAAAAACACATTAACCTCCAGAGAACAAATGAAAGCATTATAAAGCTACGCAGCAACCTTGTGGCTAAGCTTACTGAGTAAAACAGAAAGCTGTAATAGAAATCTGCTGAAAGGCCTACTTTACTTATAAGCATTTAAATAAAAACAAAACCCTGGCAGATTAAGAGAGAATCAAAATACAGATACTGGTCATAATAAGTTCATGATATAAGAATAGCTTTCACAGTGAGACAGTTCTCAAAGAAGATGGAAAATAATTCAAAAGACACATTATACCATTCTCTTCTGTAGCTGAATGTTATGGCTTATAAATGCTTAGAGTGCTGTGAGGCTTTCAGTACATCTGGAAAAATCCATAGAAACTTCAGGCAAATCACTGTTCCTCTTTGTGCTTCAAGGTGACTGTAAAGGGCAGCATCCCAAATCTACTGATACTGCACTAATCTTCCACATCAGGTACAAATCACTGACTTAATACAGAAGCAAAACAAAATGAAGCAGAGAAATTGTATAGGCAGCAATTCATAATTGTAGTGGTGGTTCCAACCTGCATATTATTTAGCAGAAATCTTACTGAGAAAGTGAATGGTAGAAAGAAAATGCTTTGGTTCTGATCCAGCAAAGTACTTCAGCACAAGCTGGAGGTCAACAGAACCAGTTACATGCTTACACTTAAGAACTGCAGCATAATACAAATAAGTAGCCACACAGTTGTTGCTGGGAAAATGTCAAAAGATGTTTCCATTGTAAAAATCCTTACATTATTCTCAGAACCTTTCTGGACCTGCAATTAGATACAGAAACTTGAAAGATTTCTCCCACGGAAAACCCCCCTATGCTTTCACATGGGTCAAAAGTGCTATTGCTATTGTTGCTTTTGACTGGGCTGGCTGACAATTTTCTGTCATGCCTCTTTTTCAATAGAAGATTTGAATTTTGATTAAATGAAAAATTTCATGGCTGTTATTTGCCTTTTGGCCCAAGTCCCATTCTCCCAACTCCACTATTTCAGTTTGGAAACCTGCTGTGTTGCCCTCAGGAGAGCCATGGCTCAGTTGTTACTCATATTTCTCTTCTCCTTCATGGGACTGGACCACTGGCTGTATCATGTGTTCACTTTCATGAGGATCTGGCAAACCTCTTGTACTAATATTGTTCCAAATCAGCTCTACTTATTAAGTATTGCTCCACTTTGAATGAACATAATGTATTTTTAATGTTGGAAGAAATTATCAGTAGAATAAGGGATACATGGATATATTTTACAGCAATATGGTCTCAAGCATTGTATGACATTTCACCAAGGCTACTAAAAGTTAAATCAGGAATCTGAATGTATTTTAATTTAAGAAGTCAGATACCCGACAGCTTGTTACCACCCATTGGTATAAATATATTTTTATGTGATGGATTGTTTTATTTCTGAAAGGTCTGCTGTTATAAGGTTCCTTTGCCTAAGAAGAACTGAGTTTTCCAGCTGCATGTGAAACACAAGCAGCAAATTCTGGATTTTCAAAATGTTTATTCTTGTAGTTGTCTGATGTAAAAGGGACAGTTAATACCAAGTTAATGGATATTTTATGGAAAAGTTATTATTGTAACTCTAGAAGTCTTGCAGTGTTTTCAAACAGTCTTCTTCTGTATGCTTCAAATACAAAATGTGCCAAAATGCACAAGCTATGAAGAGGCATGTTTGCAGAGAAAACTGAAGGGAGTGAAGGACTTTTGAAGATGGACAGAGAATTGAAAACACAATTATAAGTTTGTCAAGACATAAAGGGAATCCATTCATCACAAACTTGTGTTAAAATTATATCTGGATGTTTTAATTTTGGTCATTGTCTACATTGCAACCATTCAAACTCAAGATCAGTACCTTAAGAGTAGCTTCAATCTAGCAGCACTGCCAACTTTCAGTTTAAAAGTGTGGTGATAAACACAGGTGGGATGTGCCTGATAATTGACATTTTCCATTTCTGGTGTGTATTCAGAATCACAGCAATCCATCAGCTAGCTCAGGGAAGCATTGTCATTTCTAATGGTTGTAATTATTTTCTTCTGTTTTTTTTTTTCCCCCCCAGATAAAACAATTGCTACTCAACAGTCTTAATTGTTTTATCCTTTACCTCTTTGTGATCTTGTAATATCGTCAAATTAATTCAAATAGTTGATATTTCCATCAGAAAGTTACAGCAATACTGAAGCAATACTTTGGAGCAACTCATGTTTGTTTTCACAAGTCACCTTTTTCCCTGCTGATACTTCAGCAGTTCTCTGGGCCATTTTGTTGCCAGCTTTCACAGCTGCACTGCAAATTGGATACCATCTCTGATGTGCTTGGTGTTGGGCATACATTCATTAAACAGTGAAGAGATCTGTCTGGGGTATTTATTTGTGGATGGCAGAACCATAGCTCAGTGGGAAGCAAGCTAAAAACATCTTTGGCATGCTTTTTAGTAACACTGCTATGTACAAAGATAGGAGTTACCGTAAGACCAAGCGAAGCACCCGCATGCACATGCACCCACCACAACTGGCACTGCATGGGCAGTACTCACCAGCTTCTCGATTTGTACTGTGACCTGTTGGCTTGGGCGGTGGGAGAGGAGGCTGCTTAGCAGGACCCTTTCCCTTTTTTTTAGCATGAGGTGCTTCATTACCCTTATGGCTGGTGGTGATAGAAGCAGCAATGGCATTTTTTGGTGGTAGCGGAGCTTTTTTAGATTTAGGCTTAGGCTTGGGTAGTGGTGGAGTATGGGATGTCGGTATTTCTGGGCAGTGATCAGTAGTGCTCTCTATGGATAAGAAAGTGAACAGAAGCCAACTGACACAGACATATGACATGTAAATTCAACAGCAAGACTCACAACAATGACTACTTTTGCTGCTTGAGCTCCTGGGAATCAGAAGAGACTTAATCTTCTGCCTCTTAATGAAGTATTACCTCAGAAAAAAATTACTGTCTTAGTTCAAGTCCTTCTCATGGAAGATATTTACCTGGATCTTCTCTCAGTCTCATTTATTCCAACCTCCAAGGGTCATCCTTTACATTCATTATCCTAAACTAGGCTGCTGATTGCAAACTAAACAAGGGAAGTGCCATTTATTCCTCTAACAAATTTCTTCAGCTTCTTTTCAACCGCCCCAAGATCAACAGGCTATGAAACTCAGACTCATGTGAATCTGAATGTGAACAGGGCCATTGTGTCAGCCACAGGTTCAAATATGGTTACACAGCTGAAATTTTCCCCTGAATCAACCCACTCCCCTAAGCTGCAGATTGCTTGTTCTTAGCAACATTATTTTGGGTAATTTCTTCAGGGTATTTCTACTCTTCAGAAAGAGGTGAAGCTAAATCAGATAGGATATCATTTGGCATGGGAATACTCTCCTCTTCTGCAAGTTCTTTGGGTATTGTTACATGACTGCACTTTCAAGAATCAACAGTTCATTAGTCAACAAGAATTTGAACTTTATCTATGTTGTGCTGTGCAATAGGAATGCCTCTGTAGAGTGAAAGAAGTAGGACTGAGGGCCCAATGTTCACAATGTGCATTTCAAGAGACTTGACTTTGGGCTGTTTTCAGGCTAGTTCTGTAGATTGCATGACTACTGGTGGTGGGAGGACAAGTTCCTGAGTGCATCTAATGGCTTCGTTTCATTCAAAAGAAACCTGGTTTATGTGCCCTGCAAACCAAAGAAGTGTAAGTGGGGATGACCAGGAAATTCACTTCAAAAGTGCATGCCTAATGCCAGCTGTAATGTTAATGTAGGTGAGCCATTTGTAATCAAGCATAACATTTTGCAACATTATCACTATGGTTGTAAGACTAGGTGCTCCCAAATGGGAATCTTTATCTGTTCAACTACAGCAATTCTGTGCCCATTCGGTCTCAAAATGGCCTTCCAAAACCTTTCTGAAAAAGGATGTTATAAAAGCAAGAGCATACCCTCAGAATCATCCAGGCTCTATTTGCACGTTACTAAAAACTACAATGCTTGGGAAAGAAAGGAGACAAGCAAATACTGCAAGGACTTCTAACACTCTCTTCTATAACGAGAGAAAACCATTTCATTTCTTGCAGTATGTTCCTATTAAAGCCTCGCTCTTAGCATACATTAAATGAATGTTCTCATATCTCTTCTCTCCCATGTGAAAGATTCCCAAGAGATAAGCAGCACATTTTAAGATTAGTAGATGAAAAACAAATAATGTGTTGGACAACAAAGACATTCATCTCAGAAACAAAGCCTTTCCAACCTCTAGCTTAAGGCTTGTTAACATGAACCTAATGCATCACCTGCATTATTAAAACCAGCATGCACACATATGTCTCTTCATGAACTGAAGCAATTAACATTAACTGTCCAGTGTCTTCGCCCTTTATTTCCAGCCTCTTATATACTAATATGTTTTTGCTGAGGTTTTGAAAGAACCATTTCATAGCAACCTTTTACAGCTTTCAAACAGATTCTTTTGAGCACAGATTCTTATACTGTCTCTTTGTTTTCCAGAGAAACACTCTGGATGGAGAAAGAAACATGCTTATTTGTTACATCTTGGTCTCCTCTTTCATATCAAAAATGTCTCCTTGTGAAATTCTACCTACCTTCATTCAAAGTTGAAAAGCTGATTTAATTCTGAAAAAACAGGACATTTAAAAATTTGAATTCCATTAATTACAAACATGGCAAGAAAAGATATGATTTTGTATTTTGCAGATCTTAAAGGACATGATGATCAGAAATGATTTTAAGTGTAAACAATTCTTTGATACATCTTTTACTTAAGGATCCAGCATGCTATAATTTTACTTACTAATAAAAAAGAATTTAAGAGTTGTGTACTTATGCACTATTACTGTGTTTTGCTTCCACTCATAGTAGTAGCGAAAATATTAAAACCAGAATTATAACCTAGTAAAAAGTCACACGCCATGCACCACATTCTAAAATAATACAGTTAATCTACACTAAACTATATAACTGATTAAATAATGTATATCAGAGTTTCTCTTCTGATTCAGGAAAAAAGTACAAACTATAACAAAATATAAGGCTAAAGCTTTACTTAGTTGCAAATAAACACATCTTAGTGACAATCATCTGATAATTTTGCATTTATCTTTAGAGAAATAACTAAAAACTATAAATGAAAACCAAAATTGGAACCATTCCTTCACATCAAAGTTCTTGCTTGTACACTTGAGTTGTGATTAAAACTGGCAATTTATATAGCATTGATTTTAGCAGAAATGCTTTGCCATCACTGGGATATCATCTTCATCTAGAACAGCTGTTTTCATACTGTTATGTACATCACACCAAAGACTGGCAGACTCGTCCTGCACAGCAGCATCCTATCTGCTCAGATAGTTACAGCTCTCATTGAGTCTTGACTGCCCCTTAATTACGTGCATGCCCCTTTCCTGGTCTTGACCAGTGAATCTTCTTTTTGCTCATAGCCAGGATGAAAACTGTGGTGAAGATGATTGCCTTCGACCATATCATTCCTCTTGGCATCTTATTAGCTTTGTTTTCTTTTACCTTTGTTAGCTTCATCTTTTTTATCTCATTGTCAGTGTGATCGTGCTCAAACTATTGTTTCTTGTTTGCTTGAGATACAGATTTCTAGTTCCTACCTGACCAGTCCAGTCTACCAGCTTTTGCCAACTACAAGCCAAGTTTTGAAGCAGATGCTTTTGATTGTTTTTCTTCTGTTGCCCTTCAGGCTTTGTGAATATTCACTGACTGTCCTCTCTCAAACTCCCCTCTGCTGGTATGCCAAAGCTGATAATGTTTAGGCTCCCAGTATTGTGCTTATTATCCTGGTCTGGTGTCCTCTGTTTTTCAGTGCCTAATCATACTGTTCTTTCTTTTACTGCAAGTCCATTGGAACTTTTTGTGGTTTTCTGCATCTATGTAAGAAATGATAATAAATTTCTGGTATATACAGAATCACTGTAGTAATACAAATAACTAATAACAGCAACAGTGGCTTGATCTTGAACAGTTACAAGGATGGTCTGATGTCTGTAAATGGCTCCAGATACAATTATGTTGTAATTGTACCTCCCTAACATGATTCTGCTTGAATATGGACCCTTGGTCTTCATGCCTGCTCTTTCTTTTGCCAAAACAAAGAGACATCTGAATCAGTTCAGACTCCTCTGTTTGTTCAATCCAATCCCCCTGGTACCTCAGTACCATCTGCAATGAATTTTTATTTCTGTTATTTTTCCTCAATGTAGACATCTGTTCAACAAGAGCTGACCTTTTAACAAAAGGTCTCCAAAACACATCAGATAGGACTTCTCCACTGCTGTCTTGATCAAGATATCTGCTGCACAAGCAACCCACCTATAATTTACTCTTTAAACAGGAAAGCAAAGCAAATATTGATATCTCATTAAGCATTTGCATCAATAATATGTTTATATTTAGAATAAATTTTCCAAAGGCCAGATTTTCAAAAAAGCTCACTGAAAAAACAGATTTTCTTGTTCCCAGAAACTGAGATTCAGGACAGCCTTAAGAAAGCTCTGTTCTCAGGTAAACACCTAAAGATATTCAAATTTACAAAATACTCAGTATACAACAGTTCTTGTTGGGACCACCAAGTCTCAGTGACTTTCAGAGAGATGCCGTATGCACTGAAAAATCAGATAACTTATTTTGCAAACCAGAAGTGGGACCTTTTGCAAACACTGGACCAAATGGACCCATGAAAATCCTAGGCATAGTGTCAGGAGCTAGGCTGTAAAATACAAGACCTTTTTATTTACTTTTGTGAACTTCTAAGGAACAGAAGACCAAAGCTTTTCTACCCAAGGATTTTGTCATACAGTACTGGTATTTTTGTTTCTCCAGCTAGAGCAGTGTCATGAATCTAGCTCACAGAAAACCAGTAGTGCTGAAGCACAAGCATATGACTTACATCAACTGCAAAGCACCCTTCTCCTGGAAGATGAACAGACCTCGGTGGAGCAACACTATGTTAAATGGAAGTTGGAAATAACATACGATTTGTTGTCTTTTGCAGGATGACTCCCTGCACAATAAAACTCAGTAAGAGTTTTGCAAATCATGATTTTCTGTTCCTGACTATGCAGAAAGCTGTGTTTTGATTAATCAAAACCTAGGAAGCTGTCATTCAGAAACGTGGGACATTGGGCAAGACAAAGTGTCTTTTGTCACTTTTTTTGACTCATTGATTGTGCTGATGCAGGTGGTCAACTCAGACAAATCCTTTCATAAACTTCAGACTTAACCAGCTCCATTTTTTGTTCCTGTTATTGCTACTAAAATTCTGTTAAAGAAAAGAGCCATTCTAATTGTTAGAAAGCTTCCTTTAATTTCCAGTCTAACTGTATTTCAAGCCACTGTTTATTCCTTTCTACTTGTGCCAGCATTGTCCTTTAGCCATGCTCTCTCCTGGCTATATACCAATTTAGTACATTCATCAAACACACTCAGGCTCTCTCAGACTCCGTTTTGCTAGACTGAACAAGAACAGCTGTCTCACAATGCTGTTTGCAGCTCTCCACAGTTTTGAATTCATCTTTCTTGAAGATGGATGAGCAGTTCTGCATGTCTACAAACATCCAGATCCTTACTGACTGACTGACTGTGTTTTCAACAGAACCATGTGCAAGAGGTCTTGTAACAGACAGTGTAGAAAACAGGAGGGGGGAGAAAGAGACAGGTATATCTGACCTAAAGCAACCATGTTCAGTCATTTTGCATTGGTTTCAAGATAAAAAAGGGAAAAAAATCCCAACTGACTATCATTTTATATTGCTAACTAGCCAACCTTTGTGTAAGAAGTAAGCTGTTAAAAAGAGAATACCTAAAACATATTCACTGTCGGCTGTGTACTTTTACCATTTCTTGATCTATGGTAGACTTGGAAGGTGAGAGGCATGTAGGCTTCTACATTCTCTTATACTTTCTGTAAAGATATGCTCAAATAATTGAATAGTTAGTTAACTTAAATAATGTATACAATCTTAATCCTGGAGCCACATTAGGATATCTTTCTTATAAAAGAAAAAAAAAAAGCAGCTTTACAAGTCAGGAGTTTCCTCTGGCACTTAACTTTTGTGGGTGAAAGCCCATGCCTCTCATGTCAGCATACTGACATGAGCCAGCCTGGCTGACTTAGTGGACAGGCTCTGCCCAAATACAGCTTTATCTAGAGTAGCTTTCCTTTTAAGAAGACTTGGATTCAGCCTCATTTACATAGTTTAGGTGATGAATCGAAGATACACTATTCTTAGAGGAACTTGTTTTAGCCAGCAAATAACTCGGCTGGAGTGAAAGATTCTTAAGAAGTCAGGCAAAAAGCCCCACCACCTTTTATGTATGCTGCTCATATCGATGATCTACAGAGCTCAGGAGTGTAGGAAGCCAGCTAGGCACACAAGAGGGAGGCAAGTCTGCCTTGTCACTTACTGTGACTGATTTGCAGGATTAATTTTCTGAGACAAACCAATCTGAGACCCTGGGAGATGAGGTTTACTATCTTAAATTCAACAGGCTCTGTTCTACTTGGGGAAATAAAGAAAAGACCTCTGAGAAAAAGAAACTAGAAAAATCTAACTTTGAAGAACATTCTTTGGTAGACAAACTGAAGCATTAGTCAGCAATGATGCATGCTTATAAGACCAGAATTTGTGCCTCCAACCTTCTCTCTTTGGTTACCCATAAGAAAACGATTAAATTTAATGGCAGATTTAAGAAGAGCAGACAAAGTATAGAGAAAAGAACCTCTGAACCCAACATACTAAGATCTGATACCTATGCCAGCTCTCAAATGAGAGTTATCCTGTGGGGATAAAAAAATTACGCACATGTAGCCCATTAATTAATTTGGAAACAGAAGTACAAACTTTCACTGAAAGATATGAGAAAATTTCAGAGGATCCATCTGCTATAAATGGTCCAGGAACATTCCAAAAGCTTATTCTCCATGTCACCCACAACACCCACAGCACCTGCAACAGAGTTTTGGCTTTCTGCAATGGAATTATTTATAAAAGCAGCACCGAACACACGTGACTGATGGTATGCAGAAAAAAACTTATTACTTTTTTCCAGGCAGTATCTTGCTGATGGTTACTGGGCCTTTCACTTCTTCAAGCCCAAGCTAACAATGAAATGTGAAGCATCTACCAGAATAATTAAAAATGAGCTTGCTTTGATAAAAATTAATAAGATCCAAGTTTACAAACTGAACTCAGATACAGATCCAGGGTTCTCTAGTACATGGGTGTTCAAGAGACATCTTGGGAGGGTGGGAAGGAGAAAAGCAGCTCTGACAGAGGAGCCTTTAAAATGTGCAGCTTGCATGCTGCATTATCATGCTATGTCCCTATATCTAGTAAGGCAAACAGTGACAATTTTGACACCTATTCTACTGATGTGGCTTTTGGTTTTCTTCAACACTGCTGGAGCAGGCAGGAGGCAGAGAGACTCCTTGGATCCCCTTTGCAGTGTTTATATCACATCTGGAACCTGGGGCTCTGGGGACTGCTGGGGCTACTGCAGACCGGGTCAACAACCCTGGCACAGTGGTATAGCTAAGTCTGCTGCCCAGAAAACCAGGGTGTTCTTTGATATGCTGCCTGTCTGCTTGGTGCTCTGTACCCCTTGCAAGGCTCACAGATAACAGGTACAGTTTAGCTCTTTATTTTCTGCAAAAAATGCTAGTGACTTTTCTTAGTCAAAACAAAAGAATTCAGAAGTCAATGCAGTACAAACATAATGTGAATAAATGATGTCAGAAAAAGGTATCTCTGATTTCTCATCAGCAAAGCTTTAACCATCAATTACCTCTTTTATGTAAAACTGCCACCAGTTTCTAATCATCCTGCCATAAGGAGAAATTTTCTTTCAAACACCCTGCTTGGATGACTGTCATCATTACTACAAAGAGTAACAGTTACACTATTAAATTGCCAAAGGGAATTTTTCACCAAATACAAAAGGCACCTGTGAGCTGACAGGCAGCAGATGGGTATATGGTTTATGGAACTGACTGGCAGCAGAGGCAACGGCTTTCAGAGATTGTCTTCTTCACTTGCTTCTGCTTAACTCGTTTTTATACTGCATCACTGAGCCTATTGTTTGCCCTGTTGATATTGTATTTTCATAGCTCATGCTGAAATAACTGTGTTCCTTTAATTTCTTTTAACTCCTAACGTAGTCCACGTTCTACAACACATTGCTGCCAATTCTCACCATCTTATCACAATTTGCCTGTATCACTTGCTCTTTTTAAGCTTCTGGCTCCAGGAGGCATCATATATATGAGAAAGCCATTTTCAAGACCCATTTGAACAAGACAGCAAATAAAGACCACCATCGTTTCATAAAAGCATTTTAAAATAACTTTTTAACTTTCAGCGGCTGAGATGCATCTTTTGGAAGACTTTGATTTAACCAGAGTTGGAACTGCAACACACCATGCTAATAAGCAGCAGGAATTAATTCTGTCTTCAGGTCTTATAAACAAGGAAAGTGTATATATCTTCCTTCAAGATTTATGTATTAGAGTTGATGACTTTAAGAAGCCTAACATCACCCTTACGAAAGATGAACTCCTTGCAGCCATCACTCCTGATTGTCAGCTAGTATTCACTCCACCTGTCTCAGTTCTCATGATAGAGTTGATCTGAAGCACCAGCATGTTTTATGATCTTGCAGAAGACAATAATCTAGGCATTCGTGATTCAGCTCTGATTTTGATGCTACGTGAGCATAAGCAAACCTCCACCCTGCCAGTAGGTGTGTGCACAATGCATCTGCCATAAAAAAATCACCCAGAACTAATCTGTCAGGCAGCATTGATCTGCGAGATGCAGTGGGCCTCACTCTTACTCTGAGTTCAACAGGCTGGCTCACCTTCTTGCTTAATGTGTGATAAAGTAAAGAATAACTGAAGTGTATTCACAGCCATTACCTGCTGAGTTGTACTGGGTTTCCACAGTGTGACACTGTTTTTGATGTTTAATTGCTCCTTAACACCTTTTTAGGGGAGACTGTTCCTCTGCAATAAATCTATCTGGTTCTGTTTCAGGGGACTCAAGATGTTTACTCATAGAAGAACTTCATGTTTAGATCTAAGAGGAAAGTATACTTGAAGTGTTTTGCATCTTCTATACGCTCAGACTAATGTTCTGTGAAGCCTAGAATACCATGTTTGCTCACTTTTTGCTTTCCTTCTCCCTCCTCCATATGTTCTTCATATTCTTAGAGGGAGTGGAGTGATAGCTACACATTCTTCTGTACTGAGTCTACTCCTGTACAGTGATCATTTTTCATTTCTCCCTGTAAGGTCAACACAATACATAAGGAGTGCAGAGTCTAATAAGATATTTGAAATAGATATTGAACCTCTTCTGCTTCACTGGAATTCTACATTCTGCAAAGTCAGATAGAGGGAATTTCAGCATAGTCAGAAATGTGTATTTCTAAAATAAACTACCTCAGAAAAATTTCCAAAACCTAACAGTTCCAAAAGGCTGTACTTGGGGGTGAATAAAATACTAAGTGGTCTGATCTAACCCCAAAGTTAAACTGAACCATTCTGAAAGAGTTTTCCATGGCTTTTAAAACTCTTTTCCTCTGACCCAATACACATCTGGTTCTAGTTGGCACCAAAAGATAGATGTATTTAAATGTCATGACAAAGGCTAATCTTGTATTTCTGTCTTGTTGGGAGACAGGAAGTACTAGAAATCTCATAAGACTGTTCTCCTTGGACATCTAGCCACATTTTACATAGTCAACAGATTTATGTAGGTCAGAGAAGAATTCGAATTTTCGTATTAGCCAAACTGACCCTCTCAACCTCCAGAGGCTCATTCATCACTAGGTAGAGTTTAATAGAAGATATTGGAAAGACCGCTCAGTCTAATAGGCAGCCAAGAAGGTCTTGATCTTTTGCATCCTTGCTTTTTCCTCTAGGAAAATCCAATAAATGTAATAGTACTTAAGAACACTTTTTAACAGTGAAAAGAAGTGGTGCATTACTCAAGATGTTAGAGAAAGAAAATAAAATTAGTATGGAATCACCGTATTTGGACCAATTTTTACATTTCCTTTATGAGTCAAACTCCTGTTACCAAAGTAGATCTGAGTAAAGGTAACAAAATTAACATGGACCCAGCAGTATTTAGCATAGTTCATCTATAGAAAACCCTAAAGATGTGAAATACATTTTCCATAAATAGCCTAGGTTCAGTTTGCAATAGTGATACAGCCCCTTAAATGTTTCTGAAAAGCCGAACTGTGTGTTTTAAGATTCAATGAAAACCATTAGGAATGAGTTACTGAAGTTACTTTCAAAATGATACATGATTTTCAAGTGGCTTAAACACTTTTGGACATTCAACCCCTGAGCCACTTCTGCAAAGATATTGGCAGGTGATGCATATGCACTGACTGTGTTCTTTCATAAGAGGAGAATGTGAAATCAAAGCTTGCCCAGGGCTACAAGGAAAGGTTAACAATGAATTTAGAAATCAAACATCCCTGCACATATTTTCATGCTCAGTTCATGCTTCTCTTTATGATCTTACTATATGCACAGTAAAAGGCATGCCTACCAGTGATGAAATACTGGTGTTTCACAAGTCTTATCTTCTCAGTGGGTTCTGCTGGTATCCTTGTGGCAGAACAGAACTCACAGCATGTATTGGTAATGGAAGAACATGTTAATGTTTAAATTATGCAAAAAACAATCTGTGAAGAATGTGTTCATTTACCTTTTTGATCTTCTTTTTTTTCTTCCGATGCTGATGTTTTCTCTGATAAAGTGCCATTATTTCCACTGGCTTTTTCCACATTTTCTTCTTGTATGGTTTCTTCACCAATGGCTACAGTGTGTCCATTTGAAGTTTCAAAATTTACTGCTACATCACCATCTGAAATGAAAATTAAAAAGCTATTGCCTAATTTAACTGCTTATTTAGCACCTACTGACAACACACAGCATCCCTCTGCTTTCAAGTTCCCGTGAAAGCAAAGCAGAAAGACTTACTGAAATGGGAAACATCAGGCTGCAGATCTTCTCTGAAAAGTAACTGCAAAGAAACTCTAGAGGCTTCCAAGTTCTTTGGGTGGACACCTCTGCAGTAGTGGGCTTGAAAGTCCATGTTGGTTTTTAGGTACGGCTTTGTGTCTGTACACATAAGCATCCTGTTCTCTCCCTCTCAACATGTCCCAAAAATGGACAATTAGGGGGCAGAGTTGCAGGACAAACATGGTGCATCCCAGTAGGTAAATTGGCCAGGAATTCAGACAGTAGTTCTCAGAATGTGTGTGCCCAGTTGATTAATAAAATAGGTCACAAAGGCATTATCCAGTCTTAAGAACCAAGGCGAAGTCTTCCTGTATCAAGTATCTTACCATTATTAAATTCTGATAGTGAAATTCTTTCCCTGATGATACTTTACTCACTTACCCAGACTACCTCAGCTTGAGGGTTTTATAATCCTGAAAAAAACTTCTTTCTCTTTCCTATTTATCTTTATATTCCCAAAAAGTGCTACATACATACTGTTTCTGGCTTACAGCTTTCTCTGTTCAATGCATTTTAAAGTTGCTGCTGATTTTCTTCTCTGGTAATTTTTTTCTGCAGGATTCTTTTGCTGTCAATCCAAAAATTATGCAAATCTACATGGCATCTCTTCTGTTTTCTCTATTGAATCTTCAGTAACTGTGGTGATTCCACCCCTCTTCCTTGCTGTGTGTTATCAGACCTGGGTGTTTGGTACTTTCCTGGTTTCAACAAAATTATGCAGCATCTTTCCTACCACCTTGGGTGCTCCATGGGCTATGCATTGTTTCACTGTAATCCGCACACTAACAGTAACTTGATGTGTAAAAAGTAAGCTCTGCCTTCCCAGCCTTGTCTCATTCACTACAGCTGACAGCGCATGTTGCAGTAAGTACAACTTTCTTCAGCTTTTCTCTACTAGGTGTTCCCAAATCCACTCTCTCCTCTCTGCCTCCATATGTGACACTGCCACCTCTTATTCATGTTTTGATTCTGCAAACACTTACTGCCTCCAAGTGATGCTTGCCACTTTCCACTTCATTCTTCTTCATCCCATGTGGAACATTGTCACTTCTTCACATTTCATCTCTCTCACATTTCAAGACTCTGTGTAATTTCCTCATTTAGCTTTCATCTCCATAGTCATTCCTTCTAACTACCTTCAAACTCCACAATCACCTTCCTTCCTACCACTCCATTTTTAGCACCTTCAAACCAATCCCATATTCTTTCAAAATCATCCTTAAAAATTATAATTGCCATCAGACATGAAGCACAATGTGATGAAGGTAACACAAACCATATTGACACAGGAAGAAGAGAAGAAACTTTTCATCTTTACATTCTCTTTTCACTTTGCCTTATCTCTGTAAGGAAATCCAAAGTTCCACCCCCTTTTAAGGATGGAAGAGAGGGCCAAAGACACCAATGACTAAAGTGTTAATTCTTTTAGCACAACTGATAGTATTTATGTTCAGACTGTAACCAACCTGAGAAGTTAACACATTTCATTAAGTGTCCCAGTTGCAAATGCAAATTACAGCCTTTAGTAGGTAAAATAACGCAGCTCCCCAGTAAAGCATGTGGCAAAACACAACAAATTGCTAGATAGACAAATTGAGGTATGGAGAGTTTATATGTCTCATTTTAAGACAAAGACAGCAGCAGAGACAAGTTCAGAAGCCAGCTATGCTGAATGTCATAGTCTGGTCATTAGCCAAACACTGTACAGGCAAGTGATGTCACATGTCAACAAACAAGCCCTTTTCTTCTAAATATCTATGTGTACAATACAAACCATACACATTGGTGCTTTCCTGATGCTTCAGATCAGACAGAAAACCACAATTTTTAGAAGAAAAATATTTTCAGAAAACGTGGAGTTCTTAGACTCCTTGACAAAATGACAAATGTTTTCATTCCAAGCTACAGAAAATTATTTTACTCATTTGACTTTTATTTATTCTAGATTTATAGGAGATGAAGAATATTAGAAAGAATATCACTAGAAACATAGTAGGGTGTAGCACTGAGGTATTAACCTCGGCTTTCTCATGTTTTTAAAAATACAGATTCTGTCTAATACCAGTTACTAAACCTTGGTGCATTTTGAAACAAGCGATGTCTTCTCCAGTTTTATGCTTGTGGCATTTATGAATGTGATGTGTGATAGTGGTGGGATCCATACAATCCCTGCATTGGTACTTTTTGATACCTGAAATGGATTATAGTGAATTGTTTGGGGTCCAAAATTCTCTACTTTTTCAGCCAAAATCTCTCATTTTATACCTCAGTGGCTTTAGACAGCAGACCTTGGCTCAAAAAATGGGTTTATTGCTAATTTGAAAAAATTCTGGCAAACAATAATTAGGAACCACAGAAGTGGTTCCACAGGGAGTCTTAAAATACTTCAGGATGTGACCAGGAGCCAGCTGGCCGAAATTACCTCTCACACTCCTCAGTTTGTCTCCTCATACCTATTTATATTATATGGAAACAATGCAATAGTGGCTTTATCATACATGTTTAGTGCTTAGTAGCTAAATTCTAGTTAATGTGTTATCACCTTGCTCAGGCATTTCCTTCAGCACTCCCCTTCTTATCAGCTCCTCTCTGCTTTGTCTTGTCGAAATCTTCCTTTCCAACACTAAAGAAAAAGCACAGTTAAGAATAAATTTATTCTCGTACTGATGATGCTTGTGAAAAAAAAACGTAGAAAAATATTTTGATTTTATAGAAATCCTGAGAAATTTTCTTTCCTCTGATTCTGTAGGAGAAAGGGTTCAGGTTTTCATCGACACTCTCGGAAAATATCAGATGCAGAAAATGGGGACTCATATGTTCTAATCTCTTCAGCTGAGCAAGGCTCCTTGAGGCTTCTTTCACAGTCAGTGGAAAAAGGTACTTCTAGAGTGAAATTGAACTCATCCTAGAATAAGCATTTAACATGTCAAAGCATCTCTTTCCCACTGAGGGAGCTGACTAGCTTAGCTGAAGATACCTCTATCTTCTTTATAGAAGTTTTGGGTTGGGAGAGACAAATCCTGCTCAGAGCAAGGAGCTCACAGAGTAGCCTTTGTGATGTACGAACTGTTTTAAAGAAAAAAGAAACAACAAAAACAATCTTTAACAGAAGCCAGAAGGTTGTGTTCTAAAAGGAAATGACATCCTCATTGATTCTGGTTGACTTTCTTGGAAAAAAATGCAGCATCCTGTTTTTAGGTTAAAAAAAAGAGCAGCATACAACACACATACACAGAAAAGACTGTGACATGAAGCATTTTAATTATTATATTTATTCCCTATGGGAAAAATGCTAAATAGTTTTATAGAGAAAAGAATTTACAGATGTCAAAATAAAATGGCTTCACACTGCACCCCAGTCCCAAACCAATACATAGATCTGGGAGATCATTGTAATGATCCGTGGGACCATGGTGCATGGTCCACAAAATACGAGCATCACTTGTAAAATCCCATCTTCAGTGCTAGGAGAAGTTAGTTAGTTAATCTCCCATCCTGATTCTGTTTTACATCAAAACCTAAGTGAGATTTGTCTCAGCTCAAGCTGAGGGCATGTGGTGAAGCTTCAGCCATGTTGGACTTCATCCTATTAATGCTATGGGATAGGGTTATTTATCTCGTCAGCTAATTCAAACACTCTGTAGGGTCAGTCTAATTGCTGTATGCAGATTACATACTGCTAGAAGTATTATCAACCTCACTTGTGCCAGCCCAGTTGGAGTGAATCAGCCATACAGTGAAGCACTATGAGGGCACGGAGAGAGATGGTTTGGTTCTTCTGAGAAAGCTATCCTCCATGTATAGCAAAACATCCTTCCCAGCAGCAGGTAATTCCATCTGCTGACACAACCAGGCTGGCTGACCTCAGATACCTGATGGTATCATTGCTCACAGTTTCCCACTCCCCTTCTCTGCCAAGGAAGGGGATGGTCGAACAGAATCACAGAGTGGTTTGGGTTGGAAGGGACATTAAAGATAATTTAGTTCCAATCCTCCTGCCATGGGAAGAGACACCTTCCACTATACCAGATTGCTCAAAGCCCCATCCAACCTGGCGTTCCACCTACAGGGATGGAACATCCACAGCTTCTCTGGGCAACCTGTTCCTGTGCCTCACCACCCTCACAGTAAAGAATTTCTTTCTAATATCTAATCTAAACCTGCCCTCTTTCAGTTTAAAGCCATTAACCCTTGTCCTATCATTACATGCTCTCATAACAAGTCCCTCAGATTCTGCACTTTCCAAATTTACAGCACCAGGCTTATTTCCCACACTACAAAGTGCTGGGCTTCAGGAACTGCTCAACATAGAATGCATTTCCCTGTCAAAATAGCACCAAATCCTGGCAGAGGAGCTGGAGGCAGTAAACATTTCAACTAGCCCTGTTTGAGTTACTCATGCTTGTGAAATCAAGAGCTCACACATGCAAACAGCGCTGGCTCAAGAACGTGTAAATTAGCATTCAGTCTGTGTTTATATACTCAGGTACTTTGCAGAATGTGTCCATTAAAGATCAAACCCTCGTAGCACTAAGATCACGTTTGGCAACATAAAAGAGCCCATGAGTGTGGCTCCAGACTCTCAGTATAAGCCAGCTTCCTTGGGGAGAGTGTAGTAGCATGAACTCTGATCAGGTTAGACTGTCTTGGGTCCCAAACCTAAATTTTTGTGTAGGGGAACACTCAGTCCCACAAAGATTCTTCTAAAAGAGATTGAGTGTCATGAAGGCAGAGGACTATGGGGGCAGGCATGGATGGAGTGTCTTAGTCTTTCTAGAAAGCAGATGTATTCACAAGCAGAAATCTCCTTTGACAGAGCCCCCAAGGATGAACACTTTATGCATGTACCTGTTTTGTTGCTGGCAATGTAAATATTCTTTTATTATTATTTCTGCATTTCAAGTATCATTTAATTACTGCTATTTTTTCCTCTCTGCTTCCTTTTTACATCTGTTTTCTTGGAGACAGTGAAATGAGATGATCTCTCATATATCTATTTGTGGGACAATTCAATGCCACTTGAAAACAACAATGCTTCTTCCATTAAGCTTAGGAACATTGAATCAGACCCTCTCCTCCCCCATCAATGCATCTCTCTGGTTTTCAGGTTGAAGTAATTTTTTTGGTTCTACAACACTGAATTAGCAACTGTATTGAATTATTTATCATGGAAAATGGCAATTGGCATTAAAAGACATGGATTCCTTATACTTTTACTGAAAGACCTCAAAGCTTTTTATAAATTACATAGGTTTCATAACATCTGAGACATAACTATCTCCATTTCACAGATTAGAATATTTGTGAACAGATAAGAAGCTTAAGCCTCAGACCTCCATCATCTAAAATGCTAGCCATGAGTGGTGTTTTTATTTAAACTGATTAAGCTCAATTAATTCAGCTTGAAAAGATAATTTATTTTAAATATTATTTGGCCCATGGAAAAAACATTAGACATCATGCTAGTATTCACTATGAGTATCGTAATTTTAATTCCTAAAAATAAAAAGACAGAATTTTAATTTAAATCAAAGTGGCCAAAAATATGTCCCCTTGTATAAGAGGAATGGGTAACCTGTCAACTTAGGAACTTTTAGTGGGTGCTATTTAGCCAGTGGTGATTCATCATTATAATTTATTGCCCATTACAGACTTTAGGCTATGAAATACATCTCACATTTACACAGTCAAGTATTTTGTACATCTGCACACCCAGCAACCATCATTCAAACATTCCCTGACTTCTGCATGCTTGACTTTGTAACTCTATCATTTTAGGAGAGCTTAGTGAAACATAACAGTAACCAAAAATAATTAGATCAGCAGAGATTGAGACTCTCAAACCTCAGTGCAATTAGGCTGAGTGACCAGCTGATGCTATTGCTACAAATCTTTTTTGTAATGTCTATATAATAATGTACATATATCTGTGAATATATATCTCTAATTGTGTCTGTTATCTATATGATATGAAAAGAACAGCTTCTCCATGTGCATACAAGTATGCATGGAAATTGATTACAAAGAAGTCAGTCCTGAATGTGGGGGTAACGGGTTATGTGTCCTTGCCTGCTGAGGAAAGCTGAGGTGAGGCAGGTAAGCTCCACTCTAATGCTCCAGAAGAATCAGAAAATCCCAAGTCAAAATCCTTCCCCTACAGCAGTCAAAAGCAAAGCTTGCCCTGACATCAGGTCAAGAAACCATCAGAAACTATGTGAATTTATTGTACTGTATGCAGCCCTCATTTCCTCGAGTAAACCTTACTCCCCTCCAGGGAATCCCACATATATTTGCATTTTTGCCCAACACAAATAATAGTAAAATTAACAATAAGAACAGTTTACCTCAAGAAGCAGTTTCCATCCCTCCAAAAGAGACTGCTTAGTGGTGCTCAGCAGCTGCAAACCTCAGGCAGTCTTAAAGCCCGTTCTCTGACTCAAAGAGTGCTGTGAGATTCTGGATATTCTCCAGTATTTAGTTTTGTTCTTCTAAGAGAAGCTTGAGAGAATTCCAATCACTAATTTTCCTCTGACCTAGTAAGAGCTAAAATTTCCTTCTGCTCCTTGTCTGCATATACTCTTGCAGTGAAGCTTTGAAGTGATATCTACTTTGTGCCAAAACACAAGCTGCTGCCTTCTTTTCCTTCACGGCAAAACATTGCAGAGGAGAGAAACCCTTGAGATGATACCATTTTATGTTTGTTTTCACTTAATTTTGAAAGTTCTCTAGGCAAAAAGCATACAACCAATGCCCACAGAACAGATTTTCTGAGATAGGGCATGGAAAATATGTTGCTAAAGGAAAAAATTCCAACCATCATTCCCACATTGGCACAGATACTAACATCTAAACCTCCATCCTTTTTCTGATGTTTGGGGTATTTGCTGTTTATGAACATCTTTCAGTTGCTTATAAGACAAAAAGTACTCAATGGTCCATGCCCTAGAAAGCCTGTAGCAAGAACCTATTTCAAAAATCCCATTGAAAACCCAGAGAAAGCAATAAGTGTTCTTTCCAACAGCCCACACTTTGTCTTAGAAGAAACTTTCTTTAGTTGCATACAGTTGTAGCCCTGTTAAGAGAACAGGCAATAAATGAGGATCATCGTGCCCTCTCCCATGGTCTCAGGCCAGGAAATGGGCTTCCTGCATGTAAGATGCACACACACATTCACACAGCCCCCATTTGGTAATGTAAATACACCTCTGATCAAGTAGTCTGAGGAAGAGGATATCCTGTAGGATTTTTATTTTGTATGGATGTCTTCCCAATTCTTTCTCAAGTTAGATAAACAAGTTTCTTCTCCTGTGTCAGTAAACATGCAACAATGAGCAACTTGCCACATAAGTGCATCTTCTCAGTCTCCATTGGTCCTGGATGTATTTCCTCAAGAAATACAGCAAAAACAATTTTTCCTCCCTGAAATTATCTGAGGCAGGATGAACGCAATCCAAACTACTTTTCATTTCAAATTCCAGCCTCACATGAAGCACATACACAAACAAGTGATCCCATACACAGTTTAAAAGCAAATTACTATCTTGAAGGACCACATCATCATAAACAAGACCAGCAAATTAAGTACAAACAAGTAACTAAGGAGGCACTTTAGAAAATGTTGATCTTAATTTCTTTGTACTTAATTTCTTCCTTTTGTAAAAGAAGTATGAACACATACTTTGTCTTGGTATTAAAAGAATAGATGTATCATGTTTATAAGATTGGATTCAGGTCCTCAAAAGAAAGACAGTACAACATAAGAAATACTGTATTTAACATGAATTTACCAGATATTAATTTTTAAAAAATAAATGAAAAACAACACATGCATTATTATTTAATGGCATAACAATTTAACACATGTTAATACGTTATGAAAGTTTAAGGAATCTCTGTATATACAGCTTAAGAACTGTCATTACTCTGAAGAATTCACTGCATATAAAATCACATACCTGACCAGGAGTAGCTGCAGAACACTCAGGAGTCATTAACTAGAAATAACTTTGCTGTAGCAATATGATAAAAGTACTGGGGAAGCTGAGGGAAACTGGAAGCAATGAAAGAGATATCAGACTGAGAGGATTTTTTTTTATTGCAGTAGTAGAAGAAATTGTGGGGGTTTTGTGGCAGGATTCATGGGAAAACTAAAAAAAAACAAAATGAAAGAAAAAAAAAAAAGAAAAAAAAAAAGGAGAGGCAGAAAGATTTGAAGATCTCAAAGACTGTCCAAAACTTCAGCTGGTATCTGGAGTGCAGAAGACACTAGAGAAGGTGGCTTCTTTTTGCATTTTGTGTAAATTAAGTCTGCTTTAAAAGTTTTACTGCAAAACCATTGAGCTCCTTTCTGTAATTGTCAGGGGTTGCTGTGGGTTTAAAATGTCAAGCATGTACTTCTAAGAGTTCAGGAGAGCCTACTGAAGACACTTTCAGAGATTAGTGTTGCTTTTATTGCCTACAGCCTTGGAAGACAGTAGACAAAGGGTGCACTGTGGTAATGAATGTGGTAATGAAACTGAAGAGCTCACAGATGCTCACTTGACTCTAATTATACTCAAGTTTAGAGAAGCACAACATCAAATGTCTGAATCCCAAAGCAGAAGTTTGGGATTTTGTAGAGAAAGCTTGGCTAGAGCTGTGACACAAAGACACACACATATATATGCAGGGTGACATTCAATTTCCTAAACGTTGTTTTCTACAGCCACTTCAGATACCCCAGTTTTCAGAGATGTCTGGACAGGGATGGCAAATATGACAACTAACCTTCTGGGAGAGCAGCCAGGACACTCCAGAGCATCTCAGGTGGCATCAAGCAACTGTGTTTGGCTAACTAAATCCCAGCCTTCAATATTCCTCTTTTTCAGACAGAGTAGAATTCAATCACAGCATGTATTTCAAACCATTCTTCAAGCCTTGTCAGTGAGGAAGTGAAGGGGCAGAGCAGCCTATATGAAGGCAAGGGTTGCAGAGCCAGTCCTTGTTCTTCTGCTGGACATGGATATATCTGCCATCCCCCAAACTTCTGTCCACATGAAGGCAAGGTTTGTTTCATAATCCAAGTCATTGAGTATTAGGAAGACATAGAGACATTTCCAACATATTTGAGGATATGTATTGTAAACAAACATGTTGCATATTTTTGGTGATAGGTTCAAGATAGAACCTGAACAAGGATAGCTTTTAAGTTGCCAAGGATCAAACTGTTCTTCTATGTGTAAAATACTGTGCCTAAATAAACCCTGCTGTCTAACAAGCTCAAAGAGTTTTTCAAATATTACTCCGCAAAACCATCACAGCATTGCCTATTATTTGCCACCAAAGGGCCACAGACATACCTGCTGATGTTTCTCTGAATTTGTCACTTGTCTTCTTCTTCCGCCATTTCCAGGGTTTAAAGATTTTGCCAATGTTGGAGAGTTTGCCCTTCCTCTTGAAGGGAGGAGTTTGGGATCCTGGGGCTGGTCCTTCTGAGTTAGCAATCGAAGCCTTGTCCAATCCATCAACTGTATAAAGAAGAGAAGAAAAGGTAACTAACTGAGGGATGGGAAACAAAATGGTACCTGACAGCTAAACTCCTCCACTATTAGATTGCAACAAGCTGTGTGTGTGTCCATGTGGTTTTTTCCCTGTTCCAGAAGTGAGCCAAGGGGCATCTGATCTCAGCCGGTGGTCACCAGCCAGTCCCCACCTCAGCCTGCCCTTGGCTTCACTGCTTCTCAGCATCCTAACTGCAGCTGTCCAGAACTTGCTTTTCATGGTGTGCACCCATCCGTACTGGAGAATTTCTTTCAACATATGTTTGGGTGCCTTTGTCCTATCCTTGGTAAAGCTGAATAGCTGTCATCATATCAAAACCAAAACCCTTACAATGTGAAAACAAACTATTTATTTTGGGTGAAATTAATCCTGTCTTAAACAAGCTCTAAAGATAGCTGTTCTGGCAGTGGAATGGAAACAGGTCTGTTTGATATCCCTGGTAATCAGTCATTCACAGCACAGCCTGCCATGAGTCAGGTTTCTTATTAATAAAATGTATTTAACAGTAAGCTTTTGAACTGTAGACAAAATTTAAAGGAGGATTACTTTTCTGCAAAAACATATTGAGTGATATGAAAGCCAATATTTATCATCAATTTAACACCCAGTTTTGTGAACCAAATTAAGACTCATCATACAACATGCCATAGCATACAGTTAAAATCAATTTCCTGGAAGTTTCCGAGACATCTACTATTATTTATTTCTATTTACGAATTAAGGTTTTTTAGAGCCTTCCATTCATAGTCCTGCAAACACTTCAAATGTTGTGAATTTTACTCATGTGAGCACTGAAGTAACTGCAATTACTTACAGACATAAAATTAATCACGGGCTTAACTGTATATGGCATACAAGCTCCATAATTGCTTTCATTCATCTAAACATTCTAATTATAGCCAATTCAGAACAGAGTTGATGCCACTCTGAAGAGTAGTAATGATAATCATAGATCATTAAATCAGAAATGCTATTCAAAGGAAGAAATATCACTGTCCCCATTTTACAGATGGAAAATATGAGGCACAGAATTGTTAAGTGCTTAATTTTGTATTTGCCAAATGGCTTCCCGAGTCTTAGTCCTGTGTCTTAGCTGCAAAAAAGATACATATTCAGCCACATAACGTCATGGTACAGTCTATATGGTGCGATACTATTCTGTTTCTCAGACAAATGGCATTTAATGAGTCCTATATTTGTCCTAGGCTTTAGATTGATCCAGGATGCTAAAAAAAAAATAAATCTTTTCTGTGAGAAAGATGACGTAATGCAAACAGAGTCCAAGAAACTTTATTTCCGGCATTTTGAAACAAAGTACTGAGAAGAAAGATCCATTGTATAACTCCATCAAAGTGTATGAAGTTAAAACTGGAGATAAATTTGTATGAAAATGAAAGCATTTAAATCAATAAATCGGATCAAGTTATGCCATAAAATTTAACATATTCTGTACTGCCCAAGAGATGAAAAAATTCTACAAGAGAAATTACTGTTAGTCAGATGTAATGGGGTTTAAAGCATTTATTTGTTTGCTTTGGGTATTTTCTGGTCCATAACCCAGAGATAAGATAGAAAGAAGTTATGCAAATGGACTTCAAATGTACGCCATTCAAATGTACCATTCTGGTACGGACTAGGCTATGACTACCCTTTGCAGGAGTACAAAATCCCAGCTTCCTCACTCGAGTGCCTTGAGTCGATCTTTAGGGAGGTTTAAGCTAAGACTCCCTTAAAACGAACACACCCTGAGAAGCCAGGTGAGAAGTGAGGGATGAGAAGACCACCAAAGGTGGTGAGCAGCTCTGTAGAAAGAGAGAAGCATAAAACAACAGAAGGAGCCCTACGGGGATGCCTTGCCTGAAATTAGGGATTGCACTTTTGTCTGGGTTTAGAGACACCGCCTATGGAATGCAATCCTCTATGGAATACAGACGTCTCTGCTGGAAACTGTGGATCTAAGGGTGAAGTACATTTACTTGAAGGGTACTTACAAAGACGAGAGGAAAATTTATCTTGGCAATGCCAGTTGACATAAGAAGCGACGAGGGCCACAGCATGCAGCCAGGAAGAGTCAGGTGAGAGGTAAAGAAAACACTTCCAAGAATTGGGTGGTGCAGCACTGGAGCAGGTCCTGGGAGGTTTTGGAGGCTCAGTCTGGCAAGCCTCCAAAGCTCTTTCTGGGGCTGACCTCACCTACTGTCAGGAACAGTCCTGCTCTGAGTGAGAGCCTGGACTGAGTGACCTCCCAAAGTCTCTCCCAGTCAGGATTCCCATGGTGCTAAGGGACGTCTAACAACAGAGTTTTTCTGTGAAATCAGCGCTAGTAAATCCAAATAATTAGAACTGAAGTGGTGAAGAAAAGAGACTAGAATCTGTTGGCTGTAGAGTTCTGTCCCGGGACAGAAGCCAAGCATTATCTCACTGGCAGAAGCAGTCTATCAGCTCAGTAGAGTGAGAGGCTACTCACCCTTTGAGGCAGCGGGACAGAACCCATGTTCTTGTCTCCAATGGCTTAGAAAGGCGTGGTGTGAAGAGCCTGCATCCTGGTGATAGATAGCATGGTCTTTTAAACACAAGAACATTGATATTTTCAAATCCTTCTGAGTCATGGATTCCATTCTATTTTGCAGGCAACCACTTTTATGAAAGCCTCATCCAGATTTTTTCCTCCTCTCTACCAGCAGAAACGGAGGAAGATTAGAGCTCCAATAGCTCTCCACAGAGAAATATGGATTTGCATCAGTCCCCGCTCTGCCCTCTGCTGAAAAGAGAGCTCCAAAATAATGATCCTAGCTACAGAAATCAGTCTGCTTCAAATGAGCTAACATATGAAACTCAAGGAGAACAATTCTGTTCAGGAAGACTGAAACTTTTGAAAACAGAGTTTAACATTAACTCCTTCTGACAATAAAAGACAATGAGTTGATTTATAAAGAGAGTTAACAAGTGCTCACGACTGGGAATTTACTAATCCATGGACCTTGTACCATTTCCTTCATTTGAAAAAAGGATGCAAATATGTATCTGAAAAGGAGGAATAAATTAAGCCAGATATCACGGACTAATTTTAGAAATAATCTAAGATAAAGGAACATATCTAGGAAAAAGAACTTATTTATATTTGAAAGCACATATATTATATCTATTACATATATATATACATAGGGTAGCACATTTTACCAATTAATAAACTACTTAGAACCCCCCCACACACTTTCAGCAATGACATTTCAGAACATTTATGGAAAGATCTTTACTAGTCATTACTCTTCTTCTTTGAAACACGCAGCAGGAAATTGATGTTTAAGATTTACACTATTTGCTTTATAGGTCCTATACTACTTAAGAATAAAGCAGTGTATTTTTTCACCTCAGAGAGCTTATCTGCATCCTGTTAATCATTATAAACTTTATACATATTCATTGAAATGAAGAGAAACAGCTTCCCAAGATTTAGAGCAGTTTGATCTTCTTCCCACCATCTTCAAAAAGCGAGTCACTTCATTGCCTTCAGTAAATATAATTAAGTTTAACATTAGGACTTTGACTATCCTACCTGCATAGTTTGTTTTATTCCAGTCTTTTGCCCTAGGTGAAGATTTTACAGCTGAAGGATAAAAGATGTACATAAGAAGGATAAGAAGTTTATGAATCATGCATGTCGATGTCACACAAAGAGGAGATCTTGTTGTAAAAGACCAACAACAATGGGGATGAAGACACCACAAAAGCCAAATCATGCCTCATGGGCCATGAGTTAGATCATTAGTTTAATTAAATTATTCTTGTCATCAAGATTCTTGAAATCTTGGAGTTAAAAATGTTTAGGACTACATAGAAGAAAAGAAATAAGGCAGAATTAAGTGCATATGTCAGAAGTTTTGCTACTAGGAGTCTGAGAAATTCTCATCAGATGCTCCTTAACTCTGAAGGTACAAATGCTATTAAGATTATCTGAAGTCTCTGCTTCTTTGCATGCAAGCAGCATCCCATACTGAAATTTCACAGCAAAGTGGCTTTGGTGATGAAAGCACCCTAGGAAGTTTCTTCTCCACACTTTCATTCCTGACCATAAAAAAATTTTCTACCCCTTTAGCTGTAAATTAGTCCATTTGGCTTCATTGCAAGCAGATCTCTGAATGACCCAGACAAAGACACCTCCCCCTTTCTGCCCTCTCTCCTTTTTTAAAAGGTAATTTTAAATCTGGGCCATTTCAGTGATTGAGTCCTCAGCACAGTCCTACAAACACTTGCAGTGTCAAGGCTGGATGAGGAGCTGCTGCACAGGGCAGGAGCTGGAGACTGAACTGGGCAGGCAGCCTAAGGAAGCTCTATAGTTGCAGCCAGGATAGCAGGATATTTCAGCCACGCACCCAACAGTGCTGCACAGCCTGACACAGACCATGTGCCTGAACCTGGATAAGCCCACAAAATAAAGCACGCTTTTGCCTAAAGCATTCACAGGATAGGTGTGAGACTTGGGGTTTTCCCCTCTCCTGAATAAATAACGTTGAAACTTATTACTCCTCACTTCAATCTTTCTAACAATAAAAATTAAAAAAAAAATCAAAAACAACAACAACAAAACACTAAAGGAGTGCAATGCTATTAAACCTTCTGAACAGTTACTCAGAAGCATTTTTCCTTTCCTCTGTCTCTCCACTCCCCTCACCAGCACCCTTCTACACAACTGACCTAATCCTGCTGAAGTACTGGGATATATTTTTAAGGGATTCTTTCTCACATCAGGGCTGTTAAGTACAAGACAGTACCAGCAGATCGACAAGTTCTCTCCTTTCCCTCCTATGCTGTGCCTTTCTTGCTGCATTCTCTCCTCCCACCCACGTCTCCCAAGGCTCATCTACCTGCACTGCAATTCTGCTCTGGATCCTTGTCATACAGCAAGGTGTAGGGTGGCCAGACGAAGGAAAGATCTGCCTCCAGCCTCTCCTCCTCCCCACTGCTGGACAGTACAACCAAGAGGGAAAGAGGCACAGAGTCAAGTGCTCCACTGATATTGAGGCACATCTCTTCCTTTCTCTGCTGCCTTGCAAGGATATGCTGCAACAGTCATCTTGGTTTATTGAGCCCTCAAAACCTCTTCTTACAATGCTATGATTTTCTACACTGTCTTGCCAAAGGGCATAGAGTCAGAAGTCATAGTTTTTATGCCAGCAAAATCAACATGTTTATGCAGCTGCATATTATCCAAAAAAAGCAACAAGAACAATAAGTCATCAACTTGCTATAGAGTATGATAAGCTGCTTATTCCTGGAGCTTACTGGCAAAAATCAAGAAATTACGTGGTAAAATGTTTGATGTGGTCATTAAAAATCAGAAGTTATTCTTGACACTAAAAATGTCATTTTCAATAAGTATCTCAAATTCTGTAATGTTCTATTTTTCCTGACCAGAACCAGATGGGAAGATGGGTCTTTTTTCTTTCTCCCGTTTTTGTTTCATGGTTTAGGGGATTTTTTGGTTTTGTGTTTTGTTTTTTTAAATCCACTTGGAAGGGAAAAAATGCAGCTAATTCCTAGTGGATAAACTGGCAAACGGGAGAACTATAATCTACCTTTGAACAGCACAATGAATTGGCATCTTCATGCTTTTGCCTTGCCATACATCTGGAGTTTAACTTTGGAGAAACTGTCATGAGCTAATTGACTTGATTGTGTTTTAATTAAATGAAACGAAAAAGCTGAAGTTCAAACGTAGGCGGCTGAATAGTAGTTTCCATATGGAACTGACAATATTGCAAAATGTTAATTGGACCTCCTGCTGGCGATGAGCTAAACAGGCTGGATAGAGGCTACTTCATAGGGATGCTGGCTGCTGCCCTAAAACAGCCAGAGGGAATCCTGTTAAAACTACAGCAGGAATGGATATGACTGGCTGCATACCTCCAGGTTTCTACAAGGATACACACACAAATGCCTTTTGGGTTGTTGGAACCACACGTGGATCAGCAGTGCCAAACTCCAGAAACGGCTTCAGGAGCCTGAACCCTGTAACTCCCATATCTCCACAAGCCAAATGTTACCTTGCAGCAGAAAGTGAAATGATGCAAGGGTGAAAAATTAATCTCAAAAGGCTATATTCTCTTCTGCACCTGTGATGAGCCGCTTCCTAAGCTCTGCAAAAAAGAAAAAAATAAACAAAACAACAACTTATGAGGAAAAGCTTTTCCCTGAAAGCAATAGCATGGATGTCTATGGTGCCATGTTTCAGACAAAAACCCATGTGACTCAAAGGGATGCTCAGCCATGCTGTTCTCTTCTACAGCGTGCAGGGAAGGAATATGACTGGAATCCTAAACCATTATGGATTTATTCTCGTTCTCACTCTCTCACTTGTACACCTGGGGTTAACAGGCTCAGGGCCTGGAAAAGCTTATCTAGCTATCTGTCTCTTAGGCAGGATGCCCTAGCCCTGCAGACACTGATCTCCGGCAAGGAGGGGCCTTTTTTTTTTTTTTTCTAGTCACAATAACGACATCAACTTAAGAGCTTTGGTTGGTTTGTCAAGTTACAGGGTTTCACAATAGTTACCACATGTTGGCTCTTGCTAATACACATGCAGATAACACACTTGCAACATGCAGCTTCACTATTATTTCACAGTATAGTTTTTATTCCCACTGCATTTATTCTACAGAAAAAAAAGCAGAATCATGGTCGTAGGGGACTCTGTAGAGACACTGAAAATGCCACAGGCCATACAGCCAGTCAGGGCTATCCAGCCTTGCTAAATTACACTTTTCATGCAGGAATCTGCACAGAGCTCTTGTTTGCTACATCTACATGGCACATGATCTGGGTGGGTTCCACAGTGCGTTGAGCACTGCAGTTACACCTCTACAATCACGTTCTCTCTCTTCTCATGTATTTCTTGTGTCAAAACACATTAGGGATTCGCTTTAGGTCTGACGGAAAAAAAAAGGACCTGACCTTATTTTTGCAATATGCCCACAAGCATGTGTTTGTAAATTAATTATTTACATTTTGGCATCATGCAGTTCTTATTAGAACACCTACACAACTTCTTCCTCCTCTTCCATGAAATGTTTAACTTCCATCCTTTTAGCTTTCTACAGAAGGAGTAACCCAATGCTCAGCCGTCCTGTTACACAGGTTTGAAAGTGATCTGGCTGAAAATCTTCTTGCTATCTCCTCTCTGACCGTGAACACAATCAGCTCCAACCAGAAGGAAAGGGATCATAGGTTTAATGCAGGCTGCTTATTCCTTTTTTTCCTCAACAATACTTGAGTGAAAAGCAACAAATGGAAAGTTTCCAGACAGTTACATTTTCCAGATATATGAAACATCAGGTCAAAGGTCAAAGCAAACGGGGGGAAAAAATCCAGGCACAGTAACAGATGTGAGAGGACAGAAAAAAAAGCCAGCTAAAACCAATGTAAATAAAAGAACAACTAAACTACTCTGAACAGCTGAACACTGAAAATTAATGCTCCTTGTGTTACTAAGGGATATTGTAATATTAAGGGATACATTTCCTTGGAGTACAATAGCATATATTTCTATTTATAGTTTAAAATTTTTTTATAATTTTGTCATTTCATGTAAAAGTAAGATGCATGTATTCATTTTATTAAATCCTGTATTGATATTTTTAAAACACCAAATCTGAAAACTTCCAAATCTGCAGAACTGGAAATACTTACTTATTAACTTTTCTTGGTATAGCCTTAATACAGAGGAGAAAAATAACTGCAATAAGTTTAAAACAAATATATTTAGCTGCGAGCAAGTTGTAAATTTTCTCAGCAGATACTGGCTAGAAGTGTGAAAATAATTGATCACAGCATGGCCAAAGTTAATCTGGGCTGTTTCTAGCTCCTCTCCTCTCCATACCTAAGCAAGCTTGAGGCTGTTGGTATCTCAGCTGTCTGGTTCCTCTGGAGGCAGACATCATCCCAAAGGAGGGTTTTACTGTGCTTACAACTCACCAACCCTGCATCACCACTTAAAGAACCCAGCTGCTGATCCTTCTCCAACGCCTTTCAGTCATCCCTCCAATACACCTGGAAAGATGGAGGCATTTCCCTGCAGATCCCTGGCTATGTCCCTAGAAGCCACTGCCACTGCTGGTGGAGGCAGCATGCAGGTATAGTTTTTATAGAGATGCTGCCCACACAAATGGGCTTCCAATCATCTCAGACTGTGTTTTTGCACCACCATGGTGGAAACAGCTAAACTGCCAACCATGCTGGTACATTACCACTGCACTGAGACAAAAAAAAAACCCCACCTTTTTCCTCAGCTTTTAAAACAGTCAGGTCCTACTACTGACACTGGAGAGTCAGACAAATCGTTTTGCTGACTGGACTGAGCTGGGTAACGTGCCATTGAGCTGGGGCAGGAACAGAACAGGTGTAAATGGGGGAGAGAACAGGTGTAAATGGGAAAGAGAGAGAGAGGACTTCTGCCAGGAAGTGATCACCTGAGCTCACTACCAGTAGGTGCAAGAGATGCTCCAACCCCTTCACCACATCCAGTGCTAAAGCAATGACCACCTGAAGTGCTAGCACCATCAGCTATTTTCCTCTTCATCATGAAGGAAGCTGGGGAAAGAGGTACACATCTTCTCTTCCTATCCATCTCATTCCAGACCACCCAGCATCCTTGCTAAATGCAATTCTGTATGAATCTTACACATGTGTTTTTACCTTTATTATTACTATCTTTAACCAAATCTTTCACAATTTACATGTTTATATGTCTCAAAGCGGGCTTGGTTTTGTGGACTCCCATCCCAATGCTTCTCTACTCTTAAGTACTATGACAAGGAGCTCCTGATCTACAAATAGCAGAACATTTATGTACCCAAAATCTTAGGAGCCATTTGATCAGTCATGTAATTAAATACCAGAGCTCACTGTGGTGCCTTTGAAGAGCAGTATTTTCTTCTATACTGGCGTAATTTTTCTAGTACAGGAAACAGCATATTGCACTTTTCCAAATGTGTGTAAGTCAAACCCAAAGCAAATAGTCTCTTTTTATGACCTCGCTGGCCTCAGAACCCTGCCAGGGAGGTCAAGAACACTTTTTAAACCCAGCTAGCAAATTTCTGATTGTTGCTGTCGTTGCAAATGTTTGTACAGGCTTTGAGCTCTGCCGCCTTTGTAGAGAAAATTGTGTTTATTTTTAAGTTCAATTTTTAGCTGCCTTTAGAATGCTTGTCTGTTGCCAGATACCAGCTTGGAGAAATAATAAAACTCCACAATGCTCAGAAGAGCCTATTAAAGATTAAACACCGTTCCTCTCAATCAAAATGCCAATTTGCCAACTCTAAAACCACAGCCTGTAAAAATCATACCACTCTTTACCTATCACAATTCTGAAGACAACCTTGGTCATCTTCTTTGCTATGAGGAAATGAGAGTTGCCAAGTTGCAGCTGACTTTCATTCCGCATCATGTTACATTACTCTCTCCATTCCCAGCCACACAACAAACAGCTGTTTTATTCTCTGTATCTTGCTCTTTACCAGGGGCAACGTGGGTAAAATCAGGCACAAGCTGATATATTTGTCAGCCCAGCTGCCCTTCTTTTGCCAATTTAAACTTGGACACTCTGGGGCATGTTCATGTAAAAGGACAGGTTTGTGTTCAAATTGTGATGGGATTCAGTTTAAAAACTGGTATGGTCCCTTTCCTACACAATAAAGAAACAGCAATTCCATCAAGTAAGCTGATGGCACCATAAAATCAATACAGCAAAACCCAGTGGAATTGTAGTACCACCTTCATGTAGGTTTGACGGCTGTACTCAAACACAACTTGGACTTCAATCTTTCTATGGAATCAGTGTTTATGGAAGCGATGCCCTGGTAATTGAAAAACTTTAGTTGGAAGAAGTTACAAATGAGAAAGCTGCTGCCTTTCAGTTCATTGCACTGGGATGTAGTGTTGGAGCCTGCCCTGTTCACAGTGTGCCCCAAGAGTGCAGATGCTTGTGGAGGTAGCGTTTGAAACCAGGATCCCACCTTCCTGTAGGAGAGCCAGCAGTGCTCTCCTTTTAGATCCAGGTACCAACTCAGGAGTAACCAAAGCATCATGTCCTCCTGGAAGGCAAAAGGCTAAAGAAAGGGGCTTGTTGAGGATTCAGATGGGGAGATGTCATCTTGTTGTCAGAGAAGGCACTGAGAATGCGCTCTGCTCTCCCAGCAGATTCTTCCCGTAGGGGAAAACAACTACTCTGTAAGAGCATCATCATGACACATGCGTAATTGATACCCTCATTTCCCCACTTGCTTGTTTCATGCTGTATTTGAGGTCCTCACTTCTCCTCTGCTCTCTGTAAATAATGAACGGCTGTATTACTACAGTGCTTAAGAGGGCTGACCATAGATCAGGACCTCTTTGTAACAAGAGCTTTGTAACAGACAAAATCCAGAAAGACCGTTCTTGCTTCAGCTCTAAGTATAAAGTGAAAGAGAACAGCTTGACCAACATATTTCTGATTTTCATTGCCACTTGCTCAGCTGTTGCATTTTTAAAATTTTTTGGCTATCCACAAGTCCCTATGTTTCTGCTTACAGCATGTCCCTTCCTAACTTCCTCTCTCATTCAAACATCGGCATTAAGCAATCATAAAATATATCTTTGTTGTCCATAGGCTAAAATAAAACACCAACTTGAACTTGTATGTGCCAGGTTCAACTGAATTGCTTTAGCTTGAGCTGGATGAACACCCCTTGAGTTGGAAAGCAATGACCAACAGAAAAAATACCAGACCCCATCTCCTCTCCACCAATGTGTTTCAGCACTACACTATCACAGGGCCTAGCAATATTCATTCAGTGCTTAGCTTCAGCACACACATGAGAGTTCATACAAAGTAAGAGTTTCAAATGGTGCCAGAGATGCCTACTTGCCTGACAGGGGAGATCTGAGCCCACCCAGTTACATCATCACACATGACTGCATTGCAGTTCTAGGTGCAGTTAGGAGTGAGCAGTCATTGTATCCCAAAGAGAAATTTTAAGCCTTGCAGTTACCATTAAAATGCTTTAAGGCTGATTCCCAGTCTGATAATATGTTGATTATTTACTTTGTACAAAATCCAATACAGACAACAAGAATAATTTAGCCTATTTTAGCCAGATTAATGTTGACAGAAGTCACTCCCGCTGTATGGAACGACACACTTCACTGTATTTTGTATTTCCTTTAAGACTGACTGTAAATCCTTAAAAAATTTAGTTTTCATTCAATCTTTTTATTATTCTTTATTACTTTAGAGGTAAATCAGGCTACATGACTCTTGAGTCATTACAAGCTAGAATACAAATAAAAACACTGACATAAATTACTCTAAAAACTGAATAAAATTGAAGCCATTCTCACAATTATTAGGATTTCATTGATTTTATTATTACTAAACTTGTGGTATCTTTACAAGTGCCATGACCTTGTTGATACAGATGAATTGAATACAAGAACTTAGCATTTAGCTCTCTGCTTAGAAGTGCCATAAAAAATATGATCAAAATAAAAAAGGTGGTGTAAAAAACCCGAATATGGCTGCCAAGCCCTGGACCTATTGCCAGCAACTCCAAGCAAGTACACTGGAAATTCAAAATGCTCCTAAGTAAAGTATGTACAGCATCAGTCTTCACCGGATTCATCTTTGGCATTATATAAGCTCTGTAAAGTTTTCTTTTTTAAACTACTACCAAATGTTTTCCTAGAGATGGAACATTGTGTGACCAAGTGCTCGCATGTTTCCAGCAGTCCCTGGGAAAGCAAGCCATTTCTTAGGAAAGCCCACAGGAATACTTCAGAAATTCCTGCTGGCAGTTTCTGCCTGTCCCGACTGTTTCTCATCCTCTCATCCTGGGCTTTCTGCAACTCACACAGCAGCTGATGCACCCAACAACGGAGACAAAGGGCTACTTATCTGCTTATTTAATAATGAATCAATGCATGGACATAGTCTCCCATAAAGGAACAAACAAACACTGCTTCCACTGGTGATACTTCCACAGGGGTCTTTCTCTGAGGGTTTGCCCAGAGGCAGGCAGCCCAACCTGGCAGCCAGGGCTTGTTTGGGTCCTGCTATTTCTGCTAAGTTGCCCCCAAAATGGCATTGTTGCAGCGATCCAATGAGGGAAAGGAAAGCAGAGATCCCCCAGATGATAGGTGATCTCTCCCCGTGCTGGTGGGTGCAGAGGGAATACTGCTGCAAGGCACAGTGTCTTTGCAGCCACTCGCCAGTGCTACTCTGACTGTGTGGTTTGAAGCCTGTTCAGCTCCAATCTCAACCAAAAGAGCAGAGGGCCCTCCTGCAATCCTCAGCAATTTACCTCCCCCAGAAAATACCTCCTGAAAAATTCTCTTTGTCATACTGAACAAAGGTTAATAATTACTCTTTTAAAGAGCGCCTTCAAGCAGCTTACAAGCAAATGATGGCAACTTTGTTGAGCTTAGGGGAGCAATTGTGACATTTTGGAAATGAAAAGAAGTGATAAAGGGTTCAGTCATTTTTCTTGCCTTGAAAAAGGTTTGTAATTTCCCTTAAACCACCCTCCCACTCTTGCTAACATTCAAGTACTTGGCACATATATTCAACGTTTTTATTCTCACTTTTCACTCTATCTGGATGCTGAACTCTGGGAGAGAATGGTAATTTTCACCCTAGGAGAAACCCAAAAAGGGACCAGCACATTACATCATGCAGCTCCATGCCCTGGGCAGGCATTGCCTTTCACATGCTGTGCTCATATGAGGGAAAAATCTGAAATTGTGATGAAACATACAGAGGACACGATAAGCAAAAAACAGAAGATTTCTGTGTTGGGACATTTTTCTGCCTATCAATACAAATGTATAATACAAGAAATGTAGGTAAGCACAACAGCAAAGCCTTTCTCAGGTTTAAAAAAATTGCTAGAAAAGCATCACTAACCTTCACAGAAAAAATTAAACTAAATCGAGTGTTAACTGGCTCATTTTTTTAAACTCTTGTGTAGGATCAGGAATAACATACTAAACTTGAACAGCAGAGGTATGCAAGATATATCTAGCTCAGTTTTTTTATAAACCTTATGACATTTCATGCATTTATGAACAGTGGTCACTGGGAACCAGTTCTATAAGAATTTTCACTTAAACCAAATCTCTTCAGTTTCATGTTTGTGAACATGTATACAGCCCATATCAACAGGGCTGTCTATAGCTTTGACATTTTAAAGGTTGTCTTACAGTGTTTGAACAGGTGTCAGCAGGAGGAGAGAAGCAGCCTAGCCAAGCATCCACCTGGTGATCCACTGCAAATTAGCCCTTGCCAAAGCAAATCAGCAATGCTGGAGCAGCCAGCTGAAGAGAAGGGTCCATGGATTATCCCAGGGAAAATGTGATCCTATTTCTGGTAAAACCAGCTCTGAAGAGGATGAAGAACCTTCAGATGTCACCTCGAAGCTTCCAATCCGAATAGCTCCATCACCAACACTGCCTTCTCACTTCAGTCAGCCTCTATGCTAACTTTAAACTTCTGTGTTTTAAACCACTTGGGAATCAAAGGTTTGAGTGGACTTTTAATTATCTTTCATCCCAACAAAGACTTCTAAAATATAATTGAATTTTGTGAGAAGTTCAGCTTTGAGAAGAATTAAGGAGAAAAAAATAATTAACAAAAAGAAAAAAGAATGGATTACTACAGCACATACATTTTCTTCACACTCAGAGCAAAACCAAAGACAATATCTCAATTTGGTCATGTGCTAGGAATACCATGGTTTGTCATTAATACTGCACATTTTTACGTAGACCAGTGCCAGAGCAAGGGCCAGTGTAAGAACAGGAGCTTGTGGCTAAGAATGAGCCCCTGGGAGGGGTGTAGAGCTTACTCAGATGCACAGTTTCTCTCCCCAGCAGTGGCAGCATCCTGGGCTGAGAACCTCCTCCCCAAGGAGGTAACTGAGTGCAGAAAAACACAAAAAAAAATAAAGTGGTTCTTGTTATTTATGCAGAGGAAAGTGCCTCATTACTGTAATACTCTGGAGTCCATGGCCCTACATGCTGGCTTTTAGAAAGAACCTTTTACTCCATATATTTTAATAAACCCACCTATTTCACAATTAAAACAAGCCTGAGCTTAAACCCAGAGCTGAATGTACAGTAGAAGAATATCGTCCTTTGTGTGCTTTAGTCCAGCTGGTGAAAAGAATGTAATCTTGATTTTATATGAAGTCATAGTACTTTTTTGGGTGTATCTGGATGTTGTTTTTATAAGTACAAAGCCACCTGCTGGTAGGAGCAGGTGAGTAATCGGTGAAAATGCTGGAAGGACTATAACTAAAAAATATTATGTGTGTTTTTGCACAAGGAAAAGTCTATCAATAATTTCGCTAACATGCACTTGAATGCAGGTGACTCTCTTTCCAGGCAAATATACATTTTCTCCAGGCACTGGAGGAAATGCAGGGCTATATCCACAAAATTGAAAGATCCCATTTACTGCTTATGGCACCTACTCAGAACTGGGGAGGCCCAGAGCAAACCCCTGCTCTTGAAGGCACTTTTAACCTACCTTATATCCTAAATCTACCTTATTCTACTACCGGGGAGCATTGCTCCATCTCTCACCTTCTCTCATGTCCAATGACTTCATATACCCATCCTCCAACTGCAAACTATTGCTACTACCAGAGCTCAGGTTTCTCTGTTTTAACTGACACAACAAATATTTGTCACAGTTCTCTTGAAAATTGTGCTACATAAATTTACAGCAAAATATGACATAAACCATAATCTGATGTTAAAAACTTTTGCAAGTACATGTGACTCCACATGTACGTGTATCTCTTAGTGGGACTTCAGCCATAATTCTTAGATTAGAAAAAAATGTTCCTGTAAATATGTCAGACAAAAAGCCATCAATATAATACCAACAATAATTGCAATGAGATAGCCAACCATCAGTTTTTCTCACCTAACTTCATAACCAGCTGCTGGGATGGAGAGGGCTATTGAAAGCCCTCATAAAAGACTTTTCCCTTTGCTACCCATCTCCTTGATGGGTCATCTCTTACACCACATCAGCATTACCCTGATTTCCCTTCCTTCTCTCTCACCTCAAACACAATCCTTTATTCTCACTCTGCAAGGACATTTTTTGGTTTGTCTCAAAACTTTCACTACCAGTCCATATGTTAAAAAAATAAATTAAAAAAAAAGCCAAAAATGGTAGGCATAAAGGTTGAATTATAAACAAATACACAAAGAAAGACAAAATAAACCTCCCTACATTTACAAGTTTTCCCTGCATTGACGTCTGAACATGCAAGTAATCACTCAAACCAGAAAGAATGGGCTCCATGCTGGTACTTTTTTAATGAGATTGAACTGCCTGGTGTTTGCTTTTAGGAAATGGCTGATTCAATTAGCAGCACTGCATCTGTTCTTACTTTCCTCTCCCCTCAATATTATTTGGAATTTACTGCATAAAGAATAAAAAAGCTAAACTGAAAGAAAGCAACCTCTGGGCCCATATGTACAGAGGATGGATCTATTCTTACGGGATTAAGAAAAACGCATCCGTGCCATCAGACAGACACCTCCATGCTGACAAATGGACACTGGTCTCAAATCTGTCCTGCTGGTATACATTTCCAAAACAAGCCCTCAGGGAAAACCATATTGCTGGTTAGTGTATTTGGATATGCTAGCCAGTAGCATTTTCATCAGAGACTGTCAGGGTGTAATGATGTTATCTGCTAAACCACAGGCAGGCAGGGGCTGAGGCAGCTGCTCCCCTGCATAAGCTAAAGAAAGGGTTAGCCACAGCAGTGGGATAACTCAGTAGCTGTCTTCATCTGATTCCATCACCATGGTGAATTCATTTAACAAAGGATTTTAATTGGTTTTTTGGTTCATCTCATTTTCCGGTGAGGTTTCCTGCAATGTTTCTCTTCTGTGGTTGAGGAAACCCTGAATACAGACTGAGCAACAGAGAGAGTTACATTTTCTCTACAAACAGATCCCCTAAGGACAGCTGGTGGAAAGGTACAAACACAAAGATTCTTGGCTTGACTTTGATCATTTGTGCTCACATAGGTCCTTGGTCTATGGCTTTCAGGTCTGATGTGCTCCATCTTTAGCAAGGTGGGGGAATAACAATATTTAATTGTCACACAAGACCCATCTTCAGGACTGATGAATGATCATGGAATAATTCAGACTTGAGAGACATGAGTCCTTCCAGGTCATGCCAGGGTGATTACCTGTGGCCTTTATTCTTACACGCTAACAGATTTTGCTAATTTTGCACTGAAGCAGCTGGGAGAGGCTTCCACCTTTGCAAGGCTGAGCTGAGGTGGGGTAATTTCTGTCTAAGCAAGTGTCAGTGGGTGCATCTTCAGCCACTGCAGCCATTTCCAAACTAATAATCAACCTATGCAACAGATACAGTGCACAGCGCCAGACATCAAATTTTGTGTCTAGCTTCTCCTGATAACTAGAGAAATGCAAACTCTTGTTAATGGTTTAAAAAGTATTGAAAATAATGCTTATCTTTTGGATACTTTCTAGTGGCCTGACCCTGTATTCTCACATTTTTTTCGCCGTTCACTGACAACAGCTAGAAAGATACACTCTTTTTTCCTCTTCTTCTCCTTCCAAAATACAGTCCTAGAGATCCGATACTGACACTAAATACTTTTTCTTCTTCAACACATTTTTTATTATGCATTTCAAACTAAGCTACAGAATTTCCAGGTGCGTTAAATGTTTCAGAAACACACTCTCTTGCTGGATCTGGCTAAAATATGCCCTCCTTCTCTTCTCCCCCCTTGCCTCCGGTAGCAACAGGAAAATTAAGTCAATAGGAGGAGAAGTGCCGGGGAGGGGGAGAGTTAAGAGAGGTGTTGCTGTAAGTGTCCAAGATACTTGGGTTTTTTTCAGTTTCAGGTTTCTGTGAATTCCCCTATGCTTTTCCAACAAAAACTTCTTCGTCTCTTCAGAATCATGTTCTCTCTGTAACAAGACACAGTTACACGACAGTATTGTTCAACAAAAAGTTTTAAAAGCAGAGTGTCTTAGTCACGTAACTGCTGCAAGGCTTTGTAGTTATCCCTGTGTTTTTCCCCCTAGCTCATGTTTTGCTACTCTGTGTTACTCTCTCCTCCAACTAAAGTATACAGTATTTCTCCTTGGGAAGCTAGATTTATCCACAGTCTTAGTTGCCTACTTTATTGTTCACTCCCTTGCACAGACAGTCTCTTTCACTTCTCACCATCAGGCCTCACATATTTCTTAAATACACTATTTCTATGTGTCAAAAGCAGCAGTATTCAAGTAAGAATCAACAATAGCATCATTTTTCCAAGCAATCAAATCTGTTCTCTTCTTATAAGAGTCAGACCAGCATTCTAAAACTTTTCTTTGAGAATTTAAGCACAGAAACTAGTCTACAATTAGTGAAATTCTTTTAATTCACATATGGATTTTTAACAGTAATTATTAATACTAACATTTTCCCTGTGTCAGTCACTAGAACAATTCATGAGAATAGGTGAATCATGGATGTGGTATAATGTGTAGAGCAGGAAAACCACTACACCCTTCTCTATCAACATAAAAGACGCCAGATTAGCAATGCAATAGAACACTGTTTCACATTTTCAGAACAAGAATATTCTTGGCATCTGTGCCAAAACCAACACTTCCTTCTCCTCAGAAATGCAATAAATCTATAAAACTCCATGAAACAAACCAGTAATCTTCAGACACATTGAATGAATTTGCAGGGAAGGAAATGCACAGCCAGTTTTGAATTATTGACAATGAAATAAATTATAACACATTATAAATGTATAATTTAAACATGTCCAATTTCTTGCCAATGAAATGTTTGGGTTTTTTTCTCCTCATAAAGACTGCTAGTATCTAAAAATCATTTTCCACCAGCTTGCAGTGACTTTAAGTTGTAACATGACTCAAATTGCTTGATTGTATCCCACTAAATCTGTTTCATAAGCATGCAAGGCAAGTGTCATTTCTTTGTTGACTCATCCAGCATCTTGGGGAAAAAGGAGAGGAAAAAAAAAGCCCACAGGAGATTAGTTTTCAGTCTGGGTAACTTTATATTGCTTGTCATGACATAAATGCTTCAGGTAAGTTGATCTCTGGGGGTTATAAGTAAGGAGAGCAATAGGAAGAAGAGTTGCAAAGTGGACCCTTCCTTGCTATTCACAGCACACCACATTTTTGACTCGAGATGTTGCTGCATGAGTGAACTTCACTGGTTTTGTGCCCAAGCACTAGAAATCTCTGTATGTCGCTTCAAAACCAAAGGTGAGAGATCTACAATCCATGCTGAGGCTCGCAAGGGCCTCATGGGCAAACACTTGCTAGGAATATGTGTCTTGGGCATCTCACTCCCTATAGTATCTACAAAAACTGACTTGGGGCACAGACAGTCGTAACCTAGAGCTACATCACTGGGGCTCTTCCATGAATAGTATTCTTGAGGCATCTGTGGAACAACACACACTGACTTATACTGGTAATTGGGATTTTAGCAGAGGCTGCAGTCTGCTGAGGATGCAGACACAGACACTGGCACATGGAGCTGGCTTCCCAGCTCCTGGTTTGAGAGGGAAGATCACTGGTGCACGCGACCACAGCAGGCTGCACTGAACTACAAAGCTTGGCTCTTAGAATCATAGAATGTTTTGGGTTGGAAGGGACCTTAAAGATGATCTTGTTCCAACCCCTCTGCCATGGGCAGGAACACCTTCCACATTCTGACTTCCAGGGTCCCATTGCTGTAGCTTGTTTCTTCAACACAGCACCTATTCCAGTGCCAGGATGCCCTTCCATGAAGTTTCATGGGCATTCAGACCAAATTTTACTATGAAAAGTGTTATCTTAGTTCATCTGACTACCAAACAGAAGCTGGGATCCAAATCACTTTCTGTTGCCTGTCCTTCCTCTACAGCCACGGAGGCAGAAGGCATGAAGAACCCTATCTTCCTCATCAGAAAAGATCAAGTGAAACAACAATAATTTTAGTGTGCATCAACAGTGTTGCAAACCCTAGAAATAAAACCTGGGGTGACAAATCTCCAGTCAAGGGTTAACTTTCTGACCTGAAGCTTCAAGCAACAAAGAAAAATTCTTAAGCTTGAAAAAGAATCCCTGTGTGTCTCTAAGTCTTGTCAACAATCTTTTAAGCTGAAAATGTGAATTATATTATAACAGTGAAAACATCAAGTTTCAGGGTGTAGCACAGTTATTCTAATTGTGTAAATCATCTAGTTAGCTTAAATCAATAAATAGCAGAGATTGTCTGTATTTTTCATGAATTATCTCTAGACTATAAACTATGTGATCTGTTTGCATAGAGAAGTAATAGCCCCGGCTTTAAAGCCCCAGCAGCATCTAAGGTCTCTGCACCATTCCTGGACTTTTACTGGGCAACACATTAAAACATTCAGATTCAGAAAATACAAAACGGATTAAATAATGCTGAAATGACAATGGTCCATCTACCTGATGAGGATTTGCTGATGGTTTGGGCAGATGGTCAGAGTGAAGACATCTTGGAACACTAATTAAAAAAAGCACATTCTCTGGGTGAGGAATGCAGGCTGATCTCTGGAAACAGAACTGGTTTTGCTCACATAGTTTCAAGTGTTAGGACAGCTGTATCACAGTCTAACTCTACTAGACAAAACATCACTTCAATTCCTATGAAACCACTGCAGGAATTAGAGAAGAAAAAGGCAACACAGCCCTTATCTTTTGATATAAAACTTCATTTTCCCAAAGCTACCATTGACGCAGATTCAGTATTAACGCTCATATCTGTCAATTAACAAAATGTTAGCACAGTTTTATAATATTATTATATCATAATATTATTATTACAGTATAGTTTCACTTTACTTGCATGCAACATGAAAGCATGCCCTAGACTTTCATATAATGATGGAACACCCATAGATACTCATTTCTCCCTAGTCTTTTCCCATTTACACTGATTATTACAGCTAAAGCAAAGCAGTGAGAGAACACAAAAGTAAATAAGAATTGCCCTTTGGACAGAGACTATTTCCAAGTGCCCAAAAGCCAAGCCAAGGGCAAAATAAATTCATATTCCCATGCAGTGACTTTGCATCAAGCCTTGCAATAAACTGAAATCTGAAATCAAATTTCCTAATAATGAGCTGCCACAAGATTAGCAGAGGTAATTGCATGGTCTGTACTGACTGCTAGTCCAAACCACACTGCAAATAGGCAGTGTTAAAATTATTCACATATTGTAATATTTAAATCCATGTGGATTTGAAATGGGGAAAAAATCCCAAACCCAGAAGAGAAGACATCCAGCTACTGTCACCCATGTGATTCTGGTCAGTGACAGTGAAAAGAAGCAGCAGTCCATCTCCACACGCTGCATCACCTGGATGTTCACAGTGACCTTCCTATCTAGTTCCTACCGAACCATTTCTATCATATGACAATATAGGAAGTGGCACACTCTGGCCCCCGCAGTAATTTTATATTTGCCCAAAAATACACTTGACAGTCTAGCGGTTGCAGAATTCACATACAGGGCGATACAAATTACTCAGTGTCACTCTCTGCCTTTGATTTTGTTCTGAAACATAAAATAAAGTAACAGAAAAAGCCCCTCACTATATGCCTACTTTCCCTCCTGATGGTTTGTGCTCACAGTTTCTCGGTTTTTCCACATATATTATACATCAGTATCTTTATTCAGCCTGAACCCAGGCCTGAGTGAAAGCTCCTCATCAGCCCTGGCAAAACTGAATACTGGCATCTCAGGGACACGGACAAAACCAAACTGCATACTTCCCTGACACACACCTACACCCTGGCTGCTGTCTCAGCAGGGGCACTGGCAGCCACCCTCACTCTCCGGCATCTGCTGGGGGTAAAACAGACCAGAGCCACTGTTGCCTGTTACCAGAAACATTTTATCACCACTACCAAACTAACTCCTCTCTTTTTTCCTATGCCTAGCACTGGCCCTACTTGAATGACTGTAGAGGACCCGTACTCCTGTGTTCGAGCATTTCTTCTTGTTATCAAAGTTCAGTACCAGATAAAAGAGATTGAACTCGCAGCTTCTCAGTTTTTCTTTTTGTTTATTAAGTTCTTATCACTCTAGCCCTGAGTTTAACACGTTGAAGCATGTGCTGCAAAAGCCGCGAAATGGAGACTGCTGCTAAGTTTGAAGGACTCTANGGACACTTCAGAAATTACTTTTACATATGGGACTGAATGGCAGCCAGTTGGGGTACTTTTGTATATCAAAAATATTTTTCTAGCCATTGTTACAATTTAAATACAATGGGCAGAAAAAAGTTCTGGAAGTAGGCTGTTTGCTGAAGTATTTTTAAAAATCCACCAGTGATTGATTCAAGGCATTAAGTGCACTCATCATTATGTTTTAAAACAATAAACTAAAGTGAAAAACAAATCCATACCAGCACTGATTCAGAAGTATTTTTCAGCAATGTTATATTTTTTAAATCTCAAAAAGCATCAATGTCCAAAATGAAATAAGGGCAACTTTAAGAAAAACATAGAAAAAAAGATATAAATGTCTAAGTCTTTTCGATTTTTAAGAGGCTGAACTGTGATTTGGCTCAAACACCAATGGGACTTGGGAGCTGTTTGGTTTCCTCCTGGATGTGTCTTAGGTGCTGTCCTGCCTCCTTGTGAAAAGTTTTCCCATTTAAATAAAGGAATAATAAAAAAAGGACTGGAAAGCATTTTGAAATATGTAACAGAAAACACCACCTAAGAACAAGGCATATTACTCAGGGGCAGTAAGAAAGCCAAGGAAGAGAATCTAGGAGGGAAGGACAACTGATCCAAGGGGCGGCTGAGATCCAATGGTGTGGTCTCAGTTGTCAGTGGGGCTTAGCAGGAAACAAGATCTTCCACGAGATTCCAATCTGGGGGAAGTATCGAGGTGGTCATCTGAGAAGACAACTCCCACACAAACCCAGGCAGCTGGCAGGGCTCTGCCATCCTGCCCATGTTCATTCCCTGGGAGCCAGCTCTCCTTCTCCTCATGGCAGATGAGGAAGCTGATGATTAACACTGCAAACAGGTGATTAGTTGTTACCAAACATCAGCACATGAAGATACCTCAGCCGGCATGCCTGACATGAAAGGTCACATACCCTGTCAGCTAAACAAGAACTCCTGGTCATCCTTGAAGTGGCCTCAGAGAGAGAAGAGGCAAGACGTCGACCTGGAACCTGTTGAGCACTACACCTTTATTTTCATGCACATGTGGTCCCTGTGGTGTGGCTGGTCCCCTGTGTCCTTAGGAGACCTGTGTTCTGGGCCATGCCCTGTGGTGCAGGTTCAGCTTGCAGCCTCCTCTGCAGTGAGCTATTGCCACAGCTGAGGAGCTTTGGCCAGGCCAGCAACAGCTACTGCGGCCACAGGGGCCTCACTCTGCTCTGGCAGATTACAGAGTATGTGACAGCACATATGTTTTATGTTTTCTAAACATGCTATACTTAAAAGTGTGCACTATTTTTTCTCCATAAATAGTGACTCATTCCACACGCTCACACTCAGACCCTCATCAACAACACAAATCAGAATCATGGTGTTGGGAGCCGAGACCTATACTTTCAGCAGTTGCCATTGCTTTTCATAGAAACTTCTTCAGAAACAAAAACACCAACTTTTTAAAAGAGCTTCTGCAGTGCCCACTAGCAGCAGGCAAATCCATGGCTTCCCATTCTGTCTCAAAACATGGGCTTTTTATGTCTTTGACTCGGTATCCAAATTATTCACTCTACCAGCCTGAATTCTGGGGCAAATTGCATGCTTAGTTAACCCCGACTCTGGAGCTGTCACAACTGTAGCACCATCTATCAACACTGGTAGGTTGAAGAAAGAGTTTCCCAAAACCTGAAAAGCTTTGGATGTAAACTTAGTAGCAAATTAAAACAGTACACCTTTACATTGCACTTATAACTTTGGGATAACTTACAGAAACAAAAAAAGAGGGGTAAAAAAGGAATAGGATTCCCTCTGAAATATTATGAGGGTTCAGCCTCAAACCCCTCAACCAATTTAAATCTCAGGGAAAAAAAAATAAGGAAATGAGGCTCTCTTCACAGAATGTCATTTGTAGCTGCGGACATTTAGGGCTTCATATCATATGAGACTTGACATTTCAGCTCAACGGCTCTGCTTTCAACTGAAAAACCTGAAATGACCAGCTGACAGGTGTGTTGGGAGTAGCTCACTGCACCTGTAAATGCTTTGAAATGTCCTGTACAGTGCAATGATGTCAAAGTTTTTCCACTTCTGAAAGTGAAAGTAGCTGAAAGAAAAAATTCAATTTCCTTTTTAAACTCCTTAGAATTATTACTGTAAGAGCTTTTCTGCACATTCAAATCCATAGTAGACTGAATCAGGATGAGGATTTAAATCTATGGCTGAGTATCTCCATGTCCAACTCCTCAGAAACAGGAAGGCTTGTCCCACAACAGCACTCTCAGTAAGGCTCACAAGTAGCTACTAACGAGCATTAATGGAATAAGTTCCCTTACTAAACAAGTCCTGGAATTGCTAAACTGATAAACCCTTTAGTTTGTTTACCAACACCTAGAACTGCTGAAACAAATATTAGTATTCCATTCCATTTCAGGATAATGACAAAGTTGCCCAGTTAAGGAAATTACAATTCCTCTGTACAGACACAGGTGAAGCTGCTATTTCCTTGACCATGAGCAGGAAATCCCATAAAGCCAAGAGAGATGAAAAGGAGCAGTCTGAGAAACACGTTCACTTCTGATCAGTGAGAATCATTTCACCAAGTGCCAAGGTCAACAAACAACAGGATCCTACCAGTGACTGCTTTCATCTCATGGGGGGAGCTGGGTGGGAAATGGTTTTTCTGTGCTGTTGAAATACATTTTCATGCCCTCGAAAAAACTTTGGATCTATAATAGAATGAAACATGAGCCTGATAGTTTGTGCTCTGCAAGATGTACACAACAAGAGGAACTCCCACTCACCCCAGAGAAAACAGGCCCACAGATTACGTACTTGGCACAGAAGGTCAGCACAGGGATCTGACCTCAGTCTTCAGCTGGCCCTGATGAACACCCTGACCACCAGGGCAAGTGTTTCCTGAGACCTTCCCCTTTGTAACTTGTCCTTCCCCTCCACATACCCTCTGCTTGTGCTTCACACTCCGTGCTGAGCTGCCTAACTTCCACCTAGGGACACTAATACATCATTTTTTACTGGAAATTTCTTTCCTGACAAGGCATTGCTATCCAAGAAACAACAACAATCTTTTGCCACCTAACTAGTTCTGCTTTGAAATGTTACCTTCCCAACATATTGATCATGCCTCCACTTGCAGACTTTGCTGTTTCTCAGTACTATGGCTAGAACTGAACTACCCAAGAACAAATCCAAAAGGAGGAAAAAAAGACAGAAAAAAGTGTATGGCTATGCTCCCCTTTGATAAGCTGTAGATTAGAAAGAAGTGATAGCTTCTACACGTGATGGCTGATAACCCCCAAAAGCACTCGGCTCCAGACAGTGAATGGGGAGAGAACACATTAATCAAGTCCTGCCCAGCATGGGAAAAATTAGAAAAGAGGAAGGAAAATGAACAAGGACAATGTGTGCTTCTCCTTATCCACATATCTATACTGTCTTCCCAAGCTCCTCTTGCAATCGCTGTTTGGTCACATTTTCTAACCATGGCAAATAACAAACAAGCCTTAAAAATGTTATCTAAATGACTGAAAAGTTGAAACTGAGGAGAAGGTGCAAAAGCTGCTGTGGAAACCCACCAGGCAATCCAAGACCTGCTTTGCTGCCCGTTTACCATGGGAGATAATTAAAGCTCTGATCCTCCTGTCCGAAACACTTCAACACCCACTCACACGCAGCTGATGGCAAACTCTACCAAGACAGCATTGCTAAGGAAAGTTCCAATGGGGTATGAAAATCTGATTCTTCCTCTCTTTATGACATGCTAATCTATCTGGTATGGGTCTACATTTGCCCAGTTGACAAGGACTTCTGAATTTTATGGTTAGGCCTCAGTCCTGCCCTTAACCCAATGGGAAAGTGACCCTAGGATCTTGATCTGTTCATTTACTTCAGTATATATTCCCCTTTCCAAGAGTAAAACCTTTCATTTAATGGAAAAAAACCAACCCTTCAGGACACCGGTTGGCATCCATCCTGAGTATTGTATGATGTGTACAACTATCTCTTGTAAAACACTTTCAGGAAAGATCTTTTACTTTAGTTTTCTACCATGTTCACCTAACCAGTCAATTCAAAGTCTCCACCACTAGTGGTTCCTTCCCCTGTGTCCAGGCAACAGCCCCTTTGAGCCCTGCAGGGATCATAGGGCAGGGTTTGAGCCCTTGCAGGCTGGCATGGCTGGGGGAAAAAAGGGAGCGAACAGGCAAGCGACTTCTCACAGCTGCTTTTGTGTGGCTTACTGAGGATCTGAATGCACTATTGATTCCTTAGCACTAAAACAGATTTGTAGCCTCTGCGTGTGCAAGACAGATATCTCCTTCAACTCTAATCTCTAGCAGCTGTCAAAGACTTAAATGGCTTGTAGCTGGCAGGCCAAAATCAATGATGATTGCCTTGCCTGAGGGGTAACCTATGGAACAGGAACCAATGGAAGTCATTCTCCTGCCCTGATCACAACTGGACAGGGTTTCTTAAATTTTGCAATGTATCAAGTGTCCAGATCACACCAGCAAAACACACTAAAGAAAACAAGAACCTCCAAGAGTCTATGGCACCCAGAAACCCACCTGTCCCTATGGTTTTTTGTCGAGGATATACCCTCCCAACAATTTCAAATGGGGGTTGAAAGTGCAGTGGTATTACTCTTCTGCACAACCTCCTGGAGGCACTACCACTGTCCCATCACAAAATGAAGTGCTGTTAAAATGGAGGTAACCAGAAATTACTTGGCAATATTGAAGCAGCATCGCCATAACTTACATCTTCAAAAAGCTGTCTCTTACTGCTCCTGGTTGAAAATTTTCATTTCAGTTAAGAAAAAAGAAAAAAAGTCACCCTTGAATTCTAAGTTTTAGGTAAAACTTATTGTCCATGACCGTTGAGCCAAAGCAACAGCTATCCTTAGTCAAGATATGGGCCCCCCGGGGTAAAATATTCTCACAATAGACTTTTTCACATAAGCATTTGTTAAACTTCCTGTACAAAAAAGTAACCAAAAATTTTTAACCAGTCCATCTGTTTCCTTACATTTGTTTCTCAGTCCCTACCTTGAAATAGTTCTATCACATTGGCTACTGGGTGAAACCTTCAACAGCACGGTAACATTTGTTGGAAATGGTCCAATTTCTCTTTCATGCAATATTTGACAGGTGAGGAAATGATCCAAGTTTTGACTGGGATGATATGACTAGGAACATAATAGAGGTCTTCTGAAAATGTATGTGTTATTACTAGAACTAACCTTTAAAACACCCATGAAGGAGAGAAAAAAAAAGAAAAAAGAAAGTTTGTTGCTCTGTCTCCTATTTGACAAAACAATCCCACATTAACAAGTAATAAGCAAATTAAGGACAAAGTTCAGCCTTCAGAATTAAAGTCCACAACAGGATTTTTTTTTCTTTTTTCTTTTTTTTTTAATAGAGGCAAAGGAAACAGACGTAGAGGAAAAACATGCATGCAGTGACATTTTCACAGGAAACTTCAAACCTTGCTGGAGTCAATTTAGATTCTACATCCTATTATTGTGGGAAGAGAAACACGCTCTGTTTTTCAGTAACTAAAACACACCGGGTTATCCTAACATGCCTTCAAACAGCATTTCCATGTCGTTTGTACTATCGTAAAAACGTTGAAAACAGCTAGAACTGCTTTATCTTAAAAAAAAAAAAAACCAAACAAAAAAAAACAAACCAAAAAACCAAAACCAGGAAAGAAAAAAACAAACAAAAAAAACCAAACTAAACCAAAACAACCCCCACAAACACACCCAAACTCCCACAATTAAAAAACAGTTCCCCTCACACGCTATTTATTTATTTTCAACAGTCTGCTTACATATAAAATGTTCTGGAGCCAAAAGCAACCAGCTGGGCGGGTTACTAGCCGCTCTACTGGGCGAAGTGCCAGAGCTCCCTTCCTTCCACTTTCTTTTTTCCCCTTCGTACTTATTTATTTAATAACGGGGGAAAAAGGAACCCCGAACCCCCAGGGAGGTGGGGGGCACCGCGGAGCCTCTCGTTCCTCGGGGGTTGCTGAGCCGGGCAGGGCAGCGTGGAAAGCGGCCGCCCCTCCCGTCCCCGCTGCGGTCCGAAGGGGCGGGCGAGCGGCGGCCACTCGGGGACCGCGGGCACG
>WEIV01021479.1:307722-324182 GCA_013390005.1 Calyptomena viridis
GGGGGGGCTGCGCTCCGCTCCGCGCCGCTCCCTGCCCGGGTCCCCGCACAGACCCGGGAAGGGAGCGGGGAAGATGGCAGAAGTCTTCAATAAATTAAAAAAAAGTATATAAAGAAAAACCACTCTTAGTTACACGGAGATTGGAAAAGAAGGTAGGTAACCGGCGAAGCTTCCCGCCCCGCTGGCGTTCAGGTCCCTGCCTACCCTCGCCGTTCTCCGAAGTCCAGAAGGTTAATCCACACAGTCATTCCCACCCCTTCCCATCCCCTCTGAAGGTACAGGGGAAACCTGAAGCAGCAGCAGGGAACGATCCCCGTCGCCCTGCCCGGAGGTGCTTTCCCTGCTGAAGGCGGTTTTCACGGCTGTGCTACCGTCACGAGTGGGAAAGGAGTGCCTGGGCAGGGCATGGGGTCGTTACCAGCCCTCATCTGGTTGTGACTGAGGTCTGGAAAAGTGCCCGATCCTCTCCTCACTCACAGGTGCATAATCGAAGACAGGACTACTTTTAATTTTGAAAGAAAGAAGATACTCAGAAACAAGAGCATCCAGACAGAACTCTACCATAACAAGTGACAGAAGGGACAGAATCAATTGGATAAATCTATGGGGAAGATGGGGACAAATAGAGACTGTGCATATAGCACTAGGGCAAAAAGAACAATGGTTTGTTTTCCATAATGCATAAGCATAATCTAAGTGGTGATACAAGCTTAATGCTAAGCTTGCTAAAACAAGCTTAATGCTAGAGCTAAAGCTAGTAACTGTTACAAGTGATTAAAAAAAAAAAAGATAAAACCTCCAAAAAACCTCTAGTACTTAATAGCTATTACAATGCTGTATCTAGAAACAAGAAGGGAGATGCATATGCATCACAGGAGGACACTCAAGGCTCATCTAAAAAACATCTATCAGCAAGACATATGGTGAAATTACTATATTTCTGAGTGCTATGGAAATCCTAGAGGGGCTGAAGAGATGTCTGACCTTCTGTTGTCTGCATGTATTAGCACTGCAGTGACACTTCAGGAGATGGAGAATTGTGTTAGTGCGGGGCCTGTACTAAGGACACAAATGGAGCACCAGAAGCAACTGTGGTCTGCGTAGTAGGTAGAAGAGATGCGGTTTTCAGCTAACACATGGTGAATGGAGAAGAATACAACTAATGCTAGTCTTCATTGCTTTTTTTATGAAAAATAGGTCCTGGTAAACAGATCTCCTATTTCCTCATTTTATATGATTATGCATTAAATTGCCAGAGGCTTGAGTGTAATAGACTTCTGCTAGGTACTTGATTTAGTAAGAGAGAAAAAAGTGAGGACAACACAAAATTAATAAAGCACAAACAGATGAAGAACTAAATGAAAAGCAGATCAATTGTCCAAGCAGCAGTAGCTTTTAATGAGGGTGTTTCTGTTGGGGAGCTGCAGGGTAGCTCATCAGTGTTTTCATCAGCTATCTAGAAAAGTGTTATTTCGAACAGCTTTAAAAAACTAAATAAATCTCCACTGGCAGCAATTTGATACAGAGTAAATATTACCAGTGTGATAATTAGGACAAGGCAGTCAGAGAGTTATCTGGATTATTTAATAAACTCAGCTCTTTCAAACAAGTAAGCCTTAATAGGGTCAAAAAGAAAAAAAAGTCAGACTTGCAGGATGGAGCAACACTACCTACAGGAGGTTATCTTAGACAGTTGCTCTGTGTAGGAGCTTGCCAAAATTCAACATGAGCCCCTAGTGAAGTAGTGCTGTTACCAAAGGTTCTGATATCCCCATATGAATATGCAAATAGGAAAGGGGTGATGCCTTGGGTTTTTTTCACGTATTTCTGGGATTTGGGTTTGTCTGTATGGTTTCACTCACAAGCTTTCTTGTTAGACCCTTCCCGTGATTTGTGAAGCTGTGTTTAACATTTCTTCTGAGATAAACAGGGTTTAGCAGGGAAGTTGTAGAAGGCTCCTGAGCGGTGGCCAAGGTGAGACAGAATGCTAGTTAGTTGGGACTGGGGGTGGAAGAATTGGGGAATGTTATCCATGTGGGGTGATAAGGGCTGTTTGTGCATGTCTTTGGATCTGGGAGCTTCAATAAAAAACCTGCACTTTTCTTTTACCTCTTTTAACATAGTTTGGAAGTTTTCTTCATCTGTCTGCCCCTTAAAAAAATGCTGGATGATGTGAGACAGTTTGAAGGAGATGAGACCAAAGTTGCAGAAAGTACTCTCAAACAAAAGATGTGAAGAAAGTTAGTGCCAATGCACTCAGGAAAGACTGATGTGCTGCATTTTAATCTAACAGTGTCTTTGCAAGTGCAGAATAGCATTGCAACAGTCCTGGATTTTCAAACACTGAAGGAAAGACTCTTTGCCTGACATGTCCAGGTCCAGGCCCCATACAAAGCAAGTAGTTGAAGACAACTAAGTGGCACTAGTACAGCGAAACCAAGCTGAATTCTGCAGTGGGAGCCAAGGGCAGGGTAGATGGTCTAGTGGTCCCTTCATTCAACCCTAGGAAAAGCTTTCAGAAAGGCAGCTTCTTGAACAGCCAACTTCTGTCATTTATTTCTGAGCATTTTTTTCACACCATTTGGCACATTTATTTTTCTTATCTTGAAAAATTATTTTTAAAAGGTTTGTTTTGAGAAACTCAAGTTACCTCTTTGGAGTAAGCTGTAAACAGGAACATAAAAGTGTTCCTGTCTGCCTCTGGGGAATCTCATTAATTTTATCAAAGGAAATTGTGTTCCCCTGCTGTGTAAAAGACCAGATTACAATGCAAAAGTATATATCATCTGTCTACAATGATTCACGTGAAGTAATAAACTCCTCAAGGTTGATTCATGAGCTGATAAAATGGGTTTAGTTACCACTCCTTCATGAATTAGTTGCCAATTTCTTTTGGCAAAACTAAACTTTTTATTTCATTGTTCTGTTTGTTTGGAGTTTTTTTTCTTCCTAAATTAATTAATGGTAGTGACTTTCTTTCTTTTCCCTACAGCCACCTAATTTAGAGGGGATTTGTCTTCATACCTTAGCAATGTTCAGTGGTATGTTGTAGAACTAATCAGATATGTCTACAACTTTAGAAAGTAGGGAATGGAAGTTCAAGTACGAAACAGTGTTGATTTATAGCTCCAACAGGTTATAGGCATTATGGTGTACAGAATCAGAAAACGAAGACTCTGCTTATAAGTTTACCCAAAAGAGCAACCCGTAAACAAGAAACAATTTACTTGCATTACAAAATTTAAAGGTCTTATTAAGAGGATTTTTATACATGGTAAACAAGAGAATTGTGAGCACCCAATACTACCACCATATATTCTTTATTCAGCTTTTGTAAAGTCAGAGAAAAAAATTATTTTAATCCCGAATTGGGAATAACAGTTGAATACATAAAATAGTACTGGTTCATACAACAGTTATGTCTCTTTCTGCTTTATTTCCTGCCTAAAGATGCAATGGAGCACTGTAGACATCTCAAGTACTCATAGTCATTAAAGGCCATCAAATCAGAAAAAACAATACCACTTTTCTGCTTAGATGTTACCACATAGGAGGCACAATCCCCAAGTCACAATGGAATCAAACACAGGCTCTTGATGTGTTGCAAGTCAGGAATACGTTCATTGATTTAACATAAACTTTTATATCTTTTCTAAAGTGATTACATAATAAATAAGCAAAACTATTAGATAAAAACCTTTGCCCAGAAATCCACCCATGATGCTTGATTGGTTGGTAAGACAAAAGTATAGAATACAATACCTTACAATATATCAACTATAGAGTTGTCAAAAATACAATGCTAGAAACAGTTTCAGTGTGCTTTGGCACATAAGACTAAAAGAATAAAGTTATACCAAAAGAACAGGGCAGAACAGAGCAGAACAGAACAAAACAGAACAGAGCTCTTTCTCATAATTCCAAGTCACACATAGCCTGATCTATACTCACACTTAGATCCTGCCTTTTAAGCCATTGGATTTAAGAATTCAGCTTATGACTCATTGATGGGAGGGAATGAACCCTGAATCCCCAAGACTGTACAAAATGACATCTACTGATGTGACCTATAAGAGAAAATGAGCTTCTGAAAGCCAAGATGTATTACATTTCTTGTATGCAGAGCTATATTTATGCAATTGCCCCCACAGAGAAGGGATCTTGTCATCGTACTGACATTTCCATATGAGCCTCCCCACAAAAAACATACATTTAATATTCAGTTTTCTGTTGACTTTTTTTCTGCAGTATGATAGAAGTATTCTCATCCGTGCATTAAATTTCTTGCCATGTTGGTAGTTGGCATTTAGGACAATTAAAAATTTAAGGATACGATAGTGTTTGATAACAACTGATTCTAGCAGATATTTGAGATTACAATTGCACAGATAAAATACACTTTTATTTCCTATACTTTCTTCTTGTTTTTTTCTCTGTGGTGTTAGGATGTATATTCCACTTTGCCTTTAAACAACTAAGAGGTTAAGACATACAAATGGACTGCCCAGCATTTTGTAGTTATCGTAGTCTTCTGAAGTTTCTGGAAATGCACAATTACAAGCAAAGCAAAAATGGGCAGGAAAGATGAAAGTGAGGATAAGGCTAGTCTCGTATTGAAAGAAATGTTGTAACAGATGCTAAAACATCCCAAGGTGGGGAAACAGGGGTTCAGCTGATGGGTCAACAGTTGCCAATAAGTCATGCCATACTGCTCTGACACATCATCATCAGTGGGGTTCCTGGACCTAGTGTCCCAGTTAGATTAGAGATTTCAGTGTCAGTAATAATACTGCAGTTATCTGATTGCCTCATGCTACACAAACAGTCCTCCCCTTCTTGCCCCAAATTACTGTGTTGAGTACTATAGCAAGTGCTGTTAAACGCTCTGCTGACGCTCAAGAACTGAAATATTCCACCAAAAGAGGAAGAATAGCTTCTTCATGAATTTCAGAAGTGTTTATACAACAAGAATATTGCACTTGTCTAAATGGTGATACAAGGTCACTTTATGGAAGATGATGTAAAACTTCCAACTTGTTCCAAAGTCAGAATGAAATAATACAGACAATAATCTAGCTCACATATCAAGGAGCAAATTCCTTCCCATCAATGAAGCTTCAAAGACAGCTCTATTTCAATGTGGGGATGGACTGGGATGATGGATAGCAATAGATGACCCACAAGTTCTAGGATGCTGTTGCCCAGTCTTTAGAGTTCTGTAGGCTTGTATAAAATAAAGAGGCATTTTATAAAAGTGAATTTGTATTACTATTCTTTCAGTCACCAAGATTAATTTATGGCACTAAATATAAGAGAAGGCATAAGGAAGGGCTACCAGATTTAATCCTGGGATTTGTAATGAAGGACTGGCAAACACATTCATGAACAGGGAAAAACTATTAGCTAGGTGCTTATCAAGATAAACCAAGAGGAAGGTACTGAATCCTGAACAGAAATTATGCAGACAGGTGATTCTCCTACCCACAACTTCTGTGAGTGTGCAGAGCTGCTGGAAGATGAGCAGCACAGTGTCTGGCACGAAGCAGAGCTGTACAATTCAATGAACAAAGCAAAGGTTATGGCATGAGCAAACATGAGCAAGAAGCTATGTAATTTTTCAGTCATGGGTCACACTAAGGTTTATAATGATGACATTGAAATTGTAACTACCTGTAGAGAACCAGCAGTTACAACGGGGAAGAGTTTGAGGACGGTACCACCAAAATGAGTTTGTTTGCTTAAGACTGAAACATCAGCTGTGATTGAATGAGAAACTATTTCTGTTTTCTGTGAAACTGGATGCCATTTGGCACTGTCAAAATAAAATCACAGGCCATATTCATGGATTATCCTGGAATTGTATTGGGAATTTAGGCCATTTCTTTTTAGTAACCAAGGACTTTTAAAATAACCCTAGATTATTCTCTTTTTTAAATATTTTAAAGTATTTTTATGTGTCCTTTTTTTTTAGCAATGCTATATTCTCATCAGTATTGCCTCCCATTTTCAATGCCCAAGTATAAGACAAAGAAATGAATTTGAAATCTTCTTTAAAAAAGAGGCAGTTGTCTTTGTCAGTGATCATCACCAGTCTTCCTTCCTCAAAAAAACTCATTGCACCTAGTAGAATGGAAGACAACTATACAGAACTGAGAGGAGCTTCTGTAGTTCAGTCTCTAAATCTAATATGCAAATGAGGGCTATTCTTATTAAAACATATAGCAGACATTTCTTAGATGAGATTTGCTTGTTCACATTAAGATTGCATTGGGTGACAGGTAGCAAAGACCCTTATCTGTGGTAGATCTGGGGGGCTCAGACCTGTTTAGTATTCAGGTGATCTCAACTCCTGTTTCAATGCCTGTTCTTCTTTATCCTTACCAGCTCTTTGCCATCATATGCAGGAGAAACAGCACAGCTGGGCAAATTCATTCCTGGTGATTTGGGATAGACAGTTTTTCTTTCTGCTCATAAATTATCTGTAAATAGGTTCTGCACTTGCAAACCTGTTTGGTACTCTAAATTATTCACCATAACATTTTGCAAGCCACTTTTGGACACTGGGAAGCAGATAAACAATTCATGGCAACAGCAGTTCAATAATTTATTATCCAGGCTGTGTGGTAGGTGCCCTCAGCTGTGGGACTCTCTTCGTGCTCTCTGACTTGGGAGTTTTACCTGTACCCGGTAGAAACTTGCACAACAGCACATCAATATGGTTTTAAATGGTTAGTACTGAATGCTTATGGATTTACTTGTGTGGTTTTATCATCTGATCTGTGACTTTCTTTTGTTGTACCCTTTAACTTTACATTGCTCTTGCCTGTATTAAGTAACTGCTTGGCAAATTGTTCTAGGAAAGACTTCTACAGACTTGAACAGACTTGACTTTTAAAGTAATTACACAATGTGTGCAGCTGAATGGCAGAAAATAGAAAGAAAATGGTCCCAACACAAACATTTTGGGAGTCATGGAGAACAGATCTACTCATCTCCTGTGCATGCACCTCTGCTTCAGAAACTGCTCAATGCCCATTCTGTGCTTTCTTCCTACATTTCAATTTCTACATGCTTCATCCTCACCCCACTTCTATTCCACAATATCTTTCAAAGATGTTTTCTTTCCCTAATGTTCCTTAAAGGCAAATTCTAAAACTTTATATCCTTCTGAGTTTTTTGACTTTTCTCTCCATCCCATGGTTGTTGCTAATGTTTATTTACTTTGTGATGGTCTAGAGTCAGTTCCCTTGCTTTGCTTTATCAAGTCTGGCCTACACAGGAATCTTTGTTTTCTCACAGACCCAGAGTGTATTTCACTAATTATTTGGAGCATTATTACTTTCACATCTACTGTTTCAAAAGTTACCAGCTGCCTAAAGACTTAAGATGTAAGCAGTAGAAGTGATGTAATACAGATTTTGGAGAACTCCTTGGACAATATTATGAAAAATGAGATATTCAGACCCTGATCAATCAGACTCTTCTGACACTGTGTTGGGCTTTTTTAGTTTGAATTTACTGAAAATTAATACGCTATAAGAAATGTGTGTTCTTCAGGGCAAGGATCTTGTCTTCTTCTTTTAAGAGGGAGTAAGCTTTGTGCAGTTGATGCTGGAAAAATCTATCTCCTGTTTTTGTTTAAAGCACCAAGGGGAATTGACATACCAGATCACATTTTGTCCCTAACCCTAGACCAGATATTCTGGAAAACAAGAACCCTCCAAAGTCTGTAATACTTAATAATTTAAATGCCACAGTCCTGGTTTAAATTTTAAACCTTAAATTTTCAAAAACTCTTCTAAATGTTTATGATTGGTAAACCCCAAAATTTTCAATATTACTGTTGTTCATACATGATCGTTTCCTTCATGCCTCATACTGACTCCCATTGCATGGCATTTCTCCATGCAGTGGCAGCTCTGTGACAGCACAGGACAGCAGAAAATATCCTTTCCAGGCAGAAAATAACCATCAGACATTTTCCAATTGACAGTGTGTTTGTCACCAGATATCAATTTTGTCCAGGGTTACAGATTTATGATGAAAGACAAAAAGGACTACATTCAAAATTATAAATAGTATTCTGCCTGTCCTAGTTCAAGCCACTGGGGAAAAAGAAAGCAATGGTGTAACAATGACATGCAGGAGTGTAGAGTTCCTCTATAGTCAGGTTTCTGTCAGGTTTTAGCACCTTCAATCTTGCATCACTAGCTACACTAAACAGAGTGAACAGGCCCCTTTACTGATACAAGCTGACATGTATCCGGCAGAGAAAATGAAGCAGTGCAGCCGAAGGCAGCTGAATGCCTGTTCTTACTGCAAGACACCACCTCCTCCTCCACCTCTTCTCCAAAGACCTGTTGCACTTTTCACTGTGTTCACCATAGCAGTGGTCACGGTACTGGAGTTCTCTAATTCATCATTTCAAAGAAAGGCTCTTACCGACTGGACTGTCTCCCCTTACGCATTTTTCTCCTTTCCAGTCTGGGCTTAACAAGAGGCTCTTGCTGCCTTCTGGCTGCTGCAGCAAAGCCCAATTATCTGGGAGAACTTCTGTGCTCTGCAGCCTGTCTAGCACTGCCTCCTCCCTTCAGAGAAGTCTGCCATGATACTGGTCCAGCTGCACTAACCACTTTCCTTGGAAAAACACAGCTTTCTGCTCTTCAGGACACGTGTGGTGGTTGCTGGCTGCGGCTTTCTCTCTACATTTCCAAGCTCCTTAATGAATCACTGCTTTTTGGCACCAAAGCAAAATAAACACATCATTTTGGATGCCTTTGCCAAACGTATGTACACTTGGAGCAGGCTTCGAATGATAGAACATGAAAAGTTTAATGAAATGTGCAGGCTGTGTAGCTAAAAGTTGCAAAAGAGCCAGAAAGTATGAAACCGAAGATCACAACAGTATCACTAGCCCCAAAGTTGCTCGGAACTTATATATTTTCTGAAACACATGGAAGAGACTTAATACTAGTGCATCCACTACAGGTCTCACCAGGAAAAAACAGTCATAGAAAGTAGAATAAGGATGCAGGATTGCTCAACAGCATGATAGTTAGATGCTGATTGCTTTCTGTCTCCCTTTCCTTTCTGTTTCCTTTTTGTTTTTTTTCTTCCCACCTTATTAGCCAACTCACATAGCACAGCAGATTTTTACCCTCATGCTTCTTAGGCTATGTGAAGGGGAAAAGACATCAGCAAAAATTCTGGCAGGCATCCTGAATCAAGTTTCCCTGTTGCTCAAGCCACCCATGTGTACATACCCTGTCATGCACTTTGGCTCTTTCAAAGTGCCTGAACCTGTCCATGACTTCAACATCCATTTGCTTTTGCTGACTTAAGTGAGAATTTAGAAAAGTTTTGAAAAAGTTTGGCACCACTATCCATCTAGTTCCTCTCCATTCAATCAGATTTTAGAATGAAATTAAATGTATTCCTGGATTATAATTAGCTCTGAAGGACAGAAGTCCACAGGGGATCAGCTCTTTCCTTTTTAACTGGGCACCTGTAAATACACTTCCTTTAACAATAACCTGAACACCAGCAAAGTTTTCAACCCTGGCTCATGTCAGATTAACTGCCAAAAATCAGAATAATCTCTGCCTTTGGCAAATTGAAGTCCTTCCCTATGAAACTGGTTTACTACAGAAATATCTAGATCAAAATACATGTTTCAGCCTTCAGTTTCATTTCCCTCCATGTTTCTGCTATTATGAAAATGTGGACTTTTTTTACCCTACTGGGAAAATGTATTTTTTCCACTCTCCCATGACTCAAAAACATCTGAAAGATTCTTCCTCCACGCATAAGAAAAAGAAGGGGGAAAAACTTCACCTTTTGGCAAAGATACAGATGGAAATTTTTGACTCAAAGAGGATTTTCAAAATAAAATAAAAGAAGCATGTGAAAACAAGGGGTTATAATGGAAACTATTTTCATAGCCATCTCTAAAGTAAGCACTGCTGTTCCAGAGACACATGGTACTGATGCAGACATTGGTTTAAAGCCAAACCCCCTAGCATGCTAGTGGAATCCGGAAGCACTACAATATTAAATACACCTCAAAATATATGTCAGACATCTCCCTGTGTCTGTTCTACTTATTCTTCACAGCAAGACACTATACACTTAATTCTTCAGTGTCTGCAGTGTAACAGAATAAAGGGCTGGTGGCAGACATTCTTTCCTGCACCACACTCACCTAATAGGCTTCTGGAAGGCTGGGCTTATTATTCCCATTTTGCAAATATTGAGCCAATATCCACTTTCCATCTGCAGCACTTATACAGCATCTCTTATTACAGCATGTGAGCACCTCTCACCGGTCCTAAGGAAGTGTTATGATCCCTAAGGTATGATTTCCACGTTTCATTTGGAGTGAAGGGAGAAGGCAGCATGCTACAAAAAGCATGAGGGCATCCTCCTCAGCTGCATTCCTCCTTGCCAGACTCTTTCTTCTATCTTTGGTCTGCTTCTTCCAGCTGCTCCAATGCAATTGGCCTGGCCCTGGGGAGTTTTCTATCATGGAAAACCCCCCTACTGTGCTCTGGTGAGACTTGACCTGGAGTACTGTCTCCAGTACTGTGACTCACTCAGGGGCATTCAGCACATAAAAGATGTGGACCTGTTGGAGCAAGTCCAGAGGAGGGCCATTTGGATGATTAGAGATGGAACACCTCTCCTGTGAATACAGGCTGAGAGAGCTGGGGTTGTTCAGGCTGGAGAAGAGAAGGCTCAAGGGAGATCTTATAGCACCTTCCAGTACCTAAAAGGGGCCTACAAGAGAGCTGGAGAGGGAATTTTTACGAGGGCTTGTAGTGGTAGGACAAGGGGAAATGGCTTTAAACTGAAAGAGTGTGGGTTTAAATTAGATATGAGAAAGAAATCCTTTACTATAAGGGTGATGGGACACTGGAATGGGTAGTCCTGAGAGGTGATAGATGTCCCATACCTGGAAATATTTAAGGCTGGACAGAGCCCTGAGGAAGCTGATCTAGTTGAAGATGTCTTTACTCATTGCAGGGGGGTTGGACTAATGACCTTTTAGAGGTCCCTTCCAACCCAAGCTATTCTATGATTCCTTTTGCACCTACTGTGATTACAGCTATGGTGCTTGGCCTGCATCTTTGATGATCAATAAGAAAGCCCTCGACCAGTTATAAGTGTCCTAATCAAAGGTGTAAAATGAATCTTCTTCTTTTGTGCAGACTGTCTTTCCTGCAGATTTGAGGCTTTTGCTCACAGTTCTTGCCTCATGATAAAATGCAATCTCCAGCTGACAGTTTTCCCAGGAGTGGGGTTGGTGGAGCATGACCCTTTGCCACTTCTGAGTCCACAGATGTTTAACAGGAAAGTGGTGTCCCCTCACCTCTGGCTCTGTCCAGGTCTGGCTGACTGCAGAGACACACCAGCACTAGCAGAGCACTGACTGAGGCTGCTTCTGCTCTGCCTGGTCTGGCCCCTGCTCCCCACAAGGCTCTTTGTAAGGGCTGGTGGGTCAGTCCAGTGGGGAATCCTCAGGGCTCATGAACAGCAGCCACAGGCAAGCAAGTAGGACTGGCAAAGCACACAGCCTCCTCTGCCAGGGAAGAGCAGGAGGCCACGGGATTCATCATACCGCACAAATGGGGTTGTGTTCTGATGAGCGTTGACTTTGGTGGCTGGGCTCTTTAAGTGGTGCTATCAAAAAGTGCTTTAACTGGCAGTGTCACCACCCACCTCCCCCCTCCCAAGCCATCTGGTTTTTTTTTTCCAAACTCGCAGAATCTGCTGATTTCTTTCTCTAAACTAGAAGTAGCTGTCTTTGTAATATGTTTTACACACCATTAATTTCTAAAGCCATCCTTGATGTTGGAAAGAGTATCATCCCGTCTTAACTTCCATATGACCAGCTGTACATGGCTGTGTCTGGGGAGGGCTATAAAGGATCAGGTTTTGCATCCTTGCCAGCATGCTGTAGCAGAATTCTGATCTACTGAACTGCTAGCACTTTAATGAGGCAAAAAGCCTGGTCAGCTTTGCCTCCATCTCCTCTCATATGTGTGGCATTTGGTCTTCACAGGGCGATTGTATAAATCAAGTGTCAATCTGTGAGTCTCATTTTGCTTTCTAAAATCTTGTGTGTTATTCATTGACTTGCTGGTGACCAGGGAAACTTGCATGCTTTAACCACACTAGTTGTGGGGTCTTTTTTGTGCTGATCCAGATCATGTCTTGCTCAGGTTCATTCAGTTACAAACCCCTCACATAAGGAAACAATACATGAAGTAAGGCAGGAATGCCATATGGTTCTTGGGAAAAGTGCTTTCACCTAAACATCAACATTGTACTTTTTTTCTACCTGTTTAATACAGCAGGTCATTAATGCAGTGTAGCCTATGCACATTTATTTAGTTCAAACATACAAATTTCATTAAATTAAAATTTAGCAATATTAAAGCCAGATGGGCGGCAGGGTGAAAAATGCAGAGACTTTTAAAGCTAATGTAAATGTAATATTATTGTTTTCAGCTACAATCCAATTAAATTGGACTGACAGAAGCTTCCACAGAAATGTCCAGGAATATAGTTTCTCTATAAGGAAAATCCATTTGAAAGAAATAGTACTTCAGATGTTTTCATGGTTCTGTGACTCACTGAATTATGTTTCTGTATAGAAGCAGCAAAGCTGATGTGGGAGAGCCAGTAACAAGAACTTTACTGGTATGACACTTACTGGGAGAAAAAGAAATTAATTTTACAGTGCCAATTTTTGTAAGTATCTGACTGTAGAAAACATTAACCCAAGAAGACCCCTTGTGAAAGGAAGAAAATACACATTTCCAAAAGCATGTCACTGCCTCTTGCACATTCCTCGGCATCACAGGGAGCCAGACTTCAATGCCAAAGCTCGCTCTAATATTCTGTGTGGGTGCAAGGTGCACCATGCCATGCAGGAGTGCCTTCATGGGCACTGCAAATAGCATCCACTGGGCTCCCTGCATGAAAGGCAAATGGCTTTGGTTGTGGGGTATGATCCATAAAATCCATCTTGGCATTATGCTTCAGTACTTCCATTTTAAAGAGTTACCCTTGTCTTAGGGTGAATTTTCCTCCCTCTGAGTTCTGTCTCAAACCAGGACAACCCTTTCCAGAAAAGCTGAGACATTTCCCTATATGTTAGCTGTGTGCCACAGTAAATAATTGTTTTCCCCCAAAACAGCAATCAAAAGTCTATATAAAGTCTCACCTACTCAAGTGATGTAGCGGGATGAGGGGTGCTCCTAAGCATTCTGAAGCACAGATCCCACTCACTTAAACTACTAAAATACAATGCAAGATGTCAGAGTCTTCGTTTTCCCATGAACTGCAAAGTAGTTATGAACCACAACCTAGATTCACACATGGTGATAAAGCCCAGTGCCTGTAAATTTATGAATGTAGCTGGCAGTCATTAAGTAAATTATGAGAAGGTCAGGTCGATGGTTCCTTCTTTGTTTATTCCTCTTATTTAATGATCCATTGCTGGAGACAGACTGAAAACTTTCAGAATGTTTTACAACATATTTATGCAGCCAAGTGTGTCCTGTGCTTTCCATTCCCATTATCCTGACGTGCTGCACATAAATCAGAGTGCAGTATGCAGAATTAACCTTTGAGGAAAGCACAGAGCAGCTTTTTTTTTTTTTTCTTTTTGATAATGTATACAGAGAAAATACTTCTTCCATTCTAGAGTAGCCCTTAAGAGAGATCATCTTTTGGTTAAGGGATGAAATAGGGCCACTTTGGTTTTCTGCAGCTGAATTCCACAAAAGCCAAATGTCCCAGCCTGGAATATTACACCTGGGGCCAGGGAGACTTCCATTCAACTCAAGACAAAGTGTGGTTAAAATCAGAGTACGTTGTCAGGGGTCAGAGCCTCAAGCTCAAGCTAATCAAAGTTAATATTTTTAAGGGTACAGAGACTTAACCCTTGCTCAGCACTCAGTACTAACTCCCGGCCTCATAAGGCAGGTCATGTCTACGGACAAGGGCTGTGGATCAGTTTAAGTAAAATAATCTATAAAGTGTATGTATTTACAATCCTGCATATGTCCATGTATAGATATGCTAAACTGATGCAGGTCAGTTGAAAAAGCTACAAATTTTCTTGTGTGGCCAGCACCACTGAAAACTTTCTTGGTGCATAGAGGTTTGTATTGAACCATCCTATCAATCCTATGAAATTTTTAGGAGTCTGAATGGGAGTTCCTGCAGAGAGACTTCCTGCAGTTCAAATCCATGGACAGTAAGAGATATGGAAAGGAAGACATATCAAAGACATGTATTTAAGAGTCTAATAGAAAGAAAAGTAATTATCTGAATTTTAAGGTATTCTGTTAATATACCAGCAGGTGAAAAATTATAATGCTTGCAACCTATACAAATCTGGCATTTTCTTACAGTATGACCAATATTAGTTGGTTTTATAAGTAATTTGCTCCATCAAGTTGACTAAACTATTATGAGATAAGTAGATCCATGATTAATGCAAGGCATTTTTTGTTTGTATAAGTTGTCTAGTAACATTGGTCAACTAATGGACCATATCACTTTATTAGGAAAAATCCACACCTTTTCTGAAGTTATTTTAGGCTTGTCTGTGTGTTCATTTTTACATCAAACATAATTTGCCTGGAAGGGCCTTTCTGACGGCAAGCTGTTCCAAGTGACATGACATTACTCACCTCTCAGGTTAATGCTCACTAAAAGCTAAGCCTGTATAAAGGACAAAAGACAATCCAGAATATGAGGAGCATGGCCTTCTCCATGGACAGAACACTTACACGCATGTCATTAGTCTGCTGCTAATAGCCTGTTACTGAACTGCTAAAATGAGACATCATTCAGCTCCTCTTTGGTGCTTTTTCACTGAAGTCACTAAAACGTATTTCACTGACAATTAGTTTTATACCTGGTATACTACAAATTTGCTGGTGCAGTAGTGCTTCAGCACATGTGCAATAAAGTGGTTGTGTAAGAGCTCTGAGACTCCTTGTTTTCCCTGGCAGGGTACTTGTATCAGCTCACATACCACACAAGGCTTTGGGCTGTGTATTTTTCACACACATGAAAAATCCTACCCCCAATATAATTGCAGTCAAGCCTTTATGAAAGATCTACTACCAACATCAGACTATGCATTTTTAGAGATGAACTGTATCAATATAGTTGCCAAGTCATAAAATAGCAGAAGAGAAAACAAACATCATGTGTCCTTAGGTATAAAATCAATTTCTTCCTGGAAGTTTCCAAGTTTTGAGAGCTACAACAAAATTCCATATGCTCCATTTTATCCAATCCTTCTTCTTGTGCATTTTTGATTGGCCCTTAAAAAGCTGGCATGTTTTATTACATTAGAACTCAATCTAAGAAACCTGAACACATGTTCATGCTTCACTCCTCTCTGGTTATTAGGATAATCTGCCAGAAACAACATCACAATAAGGCATTGTTTGTGAATGTGAGCAAAAGGTAACAACAGTCTGTATCCAGACCTGACTCCTTGACTCCCATTCCCTTTGCTGTGAAGAATGCACATGTTGTATGTGGTAGCTATTTCAATCATGGTCAGTATTTTCTGCCATTTGTTGCATCCCAGGAGAGAAGAAAGTACAGCAGGTGCATATCTACCCTGAAACCACTGGGTAGCTGTAGTGTGTTCAGTGGGAGGTGATTAGATATGGCATAAAGTGAATGCTTATCACTGCAACACTTGAGAACCCTACAGTACCCAGGAAAAAGATCTTCTATGGGCATAATCTTGGGGGTAACAGGTTAGTTCTGTGAGAAATTATTTCCTTTAACTGAAATATGCTTGGATACACAAACTCTCAGTTCCACAGTCCTCAACCCCCTCCTTCATTGGTGCCTAGCCACACAGGTACCAGAATTACCCCTATATTGAAGCTTTTATCCTTGGTAACTAAACATCCGCTTAACAACACGATCACAGCTGTCTGCACCATATCAATGCCTTATTAGCACTTAAACTATTGGAAAAATAGTGCCCAGTCCCTTTTAAAGAGCCCTGGAGAGCCGTCTGAAGGCTGTGCTTTTTGAGGAGCCTTTTCAAGTGATACTGGGCTGTAAAAGGAAGGTGTGTTTGGAGAGAAAGCTTATCCTCTCTCCTTGGGATCCCCATTTCCAAGAGATGAGCTTAGACAACACAGTGCTGGGTAGCAAGGTTGCATGTTACCTGTGTTACAGGGTCTCTATTTCCAGACCAAATCTCACAAAAGACCAGCATTTAAACGGGAAAGACCCTTTCTGTCCATCCACACAGTAGCGTGGGCGGGATGTAGAACAGTTTGGGGGTTCTTGACTCAATGCTCTTTACTGCCTGAAGGGATGAATTCCTGCTTCTCTGACCTTCCAGTGGGGAAATAACCTGATCTGCTTAGTGGTATAGTACCAGTGTCTGGGAACTCTTGTCGTGCGAG
>WEIV01021479.1:330710-370916 GCA_013390005.1 Calyptomena viridis
CTTAAAGGTAGAGCAGAGGAAAAGGAGATCACCATAAGAGGCAGCAATGCCACAAAAGTGTGGTTAAATGCTGATCTAGGAAGAATGCTAACTCCTGCCTTCACCTTGTTCACCCTGACGGTTGTCCTCTAAAATCGCTGCACAACCTCTCTACATCTTGAAGACATAGACAGACTTTAGCACTTTTAGCACTTTAGCCATCTGCTCTACATGATGAAAAAAAAAGCTGAATTTGCCCTNGCTGCCACCTGAGAGAGGAAGGGGACACCACAATCATGCTTCTTATTCCTCCCTGGAAGAAGAGAATATTTCTGGGAAATAACACTGGCTATTCTTTCTCCTTCAGCAATTCAAAATGAGACTCTAAATCGTGCTGAGCAGTACTTCTACTTTGCCAGCATTATACTTTCCCACTCTTCTTTGCAGTCAAGTTTTCTGAACTAGAGTATTAAAGAATATACACAACACATACAGGACTTGAGGCTTTGCAAACATGACAGAAACTTGTGTGAAAATGAAGAGCTATGTGTAGAGCTACTCTGTATCCTCTAGTATTCATGTTGAAGAATCAACACCCAGAGCTAAAACAAGGAACATTAATAGATATTACATTATTTTGAGGACAATAAAATAATACAATGCAATGATCATTACCTTCATATGTCGAAAATAAATTGTTCACCCTGAGGGACTTAAAAATCTTGGTCAAGACTTCATCACATTTAATTTGGCCACAGAACCTCCCATATGTAGATAAAAAATAAAAAAATTTTCCCCACTATCTAGATTATCTAACCTTGGGAATTGCCAAGATGTCCTCACATGGCACTGTGTAACCTCTAGTTTCTAAAAAGACAGCTAATTCATCAGGGTGGGTGGCACCTCCAAAACCATGGGCAGGGTTAGGCTCTGAGGTCTGTGTGCGTGGATTAACATCATAGTGTTCAAAGATCCTCCAGCTAGAACTAGAAAAGCTGTGTCCTCAGCTGGATGCCATGCAGGTGTAAGATACTGCATCACATCTAACCCCAGCTGGCTAACCAGTCTGAGTGCAGCTACCAGTACTGATGTGACTATGCTGTTTAGTGGTTCAGATTAATGCCTGCTGGCCAAAAGGCACTGCACCATATAAACATACTCAGAGCTAGTTCAATGACCTCTGGCACAGCCCTTGTTACACAGAGCAAACATGACCTTCGTGGTCTACCAAAGGAGGAAAACAAAATGAAAATCCGGAGTTTTATAGGAAAAGATAGAAAAGCAGACTCGACCACCACTTCCCATTTCCATTTTTAATGCCAAAGCCATCTTCGTTCCTAAACTCTGTGATGCTTTATGCCTCTTGAAGCCACTCATGCCAAACTTCAACCTTTTGCGGGCACCACTCAAAGCCTTAAGCTGTTGTGTGGGAAACGTGTGTTTATGCCTTACAGAAGCCATATAATACATTGCAATAAATGTGCTATTTGGTACAAGCTAGGGAATTTAAAAGTTACATTTGGCAACCTGCCCTTATTGTGCTCTAATTATTTCTTAATATCCCAATTTAAGAGCAGTATATTGGCCCCAATTATAAATTGTCTGGCTTTTATAAGTTTGTGTCACAGAATTAATGTTAAACAGCTTTCAGACTCTTTATTGAAAACTGCTGATCGTGTATTGCCTGACAAAGCAAAATGTCTCCATTAGAATAATGATTTATTGCAAATATGGTAGTATTAAGGCTGAATATTCTGATTATTAAAAATGCATGGAAAAAATCCATTGAAAAAAAGTGTTATGTGAGCTGTCGTAATTTGTCAGTTTAATATCTTTGTCATTTGCATTTCTTTTTAAAATGCCAAGAGCAATTAAACCTTATCCCACCACTAGAAGATGCCAAATTTGACTTGAAATTAAAAGAGAATAATGCGTCATGTTACTTATTTTAATGATTTTAAACAATAAAAATGGAAATAGAAAATACAAGAAAAAGGAGACTTATATAACAACTGCAGCTCCAAAAAAGCAGCTCAAATATGTATCTTGTTTCTCTGATATATTCACACACACAGACTCTATAGGCTTCCTCCATTAACAACCATTTCCCTTGACAGTGAGGCCATAGCAAAGTGTTGCTGGATTATGGTCTAACTAAGCAGCACAAATTTTATCCCAGTCTGAGACTGCCATATTTTCAGCTCATCTCTTCATGTGGTTTCCATGCAAGCCTTCATAAAGAAATAACCCTTGTTTTTTGGACTGACTGAAATCCCAGTGAGAAGGACAGAAGGGACTTGTGAGTCAGCAGGAGCTGGAGCTAGGACAAATCAATCACAACTGTGGAAATGCCAGCTGCTGTCATATCTGTGTTGGAATTACACTGTGCAAGGCTTCTTCTAGCAATGGTTAAGACATGGATGAAAAAATTGTTTCTGAGATTGTGTCCCACTGTGTCTGCCTCTCCACAGAGACACAGGGTTGTCTTTATCATTATGACATATCCTGTTGCTATCCAAAAACACATTTAAAGGGATTTTCCCATAAAATAAGTTCTGAAATTAGTAATTTTTGATAGTTACATTACAGGAATGATGCTGTTAAGAAAACCAAGACTAAGCAAGTATTTGTCACTGGCCCATTTATATTCTCCTGTGTCTTTTGCTTTATTTGAAAATTGGATGTTAACAGGTACTTAATTCTTTACTCAAGTCCAATATTTGAGCCCAATGTTCCCAGCAACTCAACACCTCATTGCTGACAAGTCTGGGTCAAGCTTGCCTCCTCTGGGAGGAAAGCAGACAACCATAAACATCATTCCTTTTCCTGTTCCTTGTGAGAAGTCCTTCCACAGGTACCACTGCCTCAGAGAGGATGCTTTTGTACAGGTACCAGTACAAACCACATTAGCCTCTATCTCACTTTGGTCCTGGGCTCCCCAAACTCACCCAGGGGCTGCCTGGCCCCTCTTGCCAGAAAGAGTGATTGAGGACAAACTCAGCAGTTTTATTCAGGATTTACTCCTGTCTGTTGGGAGAAGGTTACTAGGTATTCTTACAGTCCTAAGCTACTTATATTTTCCAATTATACTTTAAGAAGTTTCATAAACATTTTATGTGAAAATACGAAAAATTATTAAATAGTGAGACAGAGGGAAAAAAAGATAAAAGGAGGATTTTTTAATAAAATTCCATCCAGTTGACTTTTTTCAGCCCAAAGCAATATCCCTGCAAGTCACCCCATAATTAAGCATCAAATTTCCTAAAAGACTCACTGTTAGAGACAATGAATGACGACTAACCAGCAGCAGAGTAGATCCTTATTATCAGCCACCTGGTCTTTGATCATACAATCTTGCTTTCCTCCTTGCAGCTCAGTTCTAACCTCCTCAATTTGGGGTGTTTGAAGCCCCTGGAACACAGGCAGTTTTTCTTGGAACAATTTGTGCCTGTGCCTCTTCATACAATCTTTTCTTGTCTGCACTGTTCTTTTGTGCTGTCAAAATGGTTGGCTCCTGCAATTATGGTCTTGCCCTTGCTAGAAGCATATGAGGAAGTGCTGCCTTTCAAATTTGGATTACTACTTCCATTACTACTTCCATACAACACTTGCTTCTTCACCATAGGTGGCAGTGATAGTCCAGAGTGCAGAAGAGGGGTCTGAGGGCAGCTGGCCAAAAAATGCCACACAACTAGCAGATGTAAACATAAGACATGTAAACATAAGCACCTGATGGTTTGATACTTACTAGCTTTTATCACAAAAAAAGGATCAGAAATTATTAGAAAACTAAATCGGTGTTATACTATAGCTCCAAACCATTGTGCTTCTTTATAGGAAGTACTGCAGCAACTGGAATTGTTGCTTAAAATATCGTAAGTGTGTTCAACACAGTGGAATCACAGTATTTCTAGCTAAAGAGAGCCATTTGAACTAGGGTGAGTAGACTATCTCTACAATAGAAGATGCTCCATCATTTTAATACTACACAGTATTTGCTTACTTCTAGTGCAAGTTCCTATGTAGTTATTCTGGGCTATGAAAATATTGGGAGCAGCAGCATCACAAGTGTTTAATCCCCACAGAAATGTTTTCCAAGATCATGCCTTTATAAGCACACTGTTCCAATTTCTGGGTAAAGGGGCATAAGCCATGAACATTATTCTAAAATTTCAACTTTCTAGCAGTGACCTGTGATACACTACAGCATTCACTTCAACTGAGGATATGGGTGCAAATAGTAGACAAATCAAGATACACAATGCAGTATAAAAGAATTGATTATTGCTTTGTATTTTATTGTCCATGTGCAAACCACTTTGTGATCTAATAGAGCACGGCATATAAATCCAATAAAAGTCAACATGGCATAATTTACAAGTACATAAGAGTGGGACAGAGAGAAAAGAGCTGGTATTGTCCTTTGTACAAGGACACTACCTTCACACTTGGGGAGAATATGAGCAAAGTATCACCAAAGATCAAAACAGAAGCTGCCAACAGGACATGACTGACTGTGCTACTTTGGAGTTTGGAGTTGTCTCAAGGGCTGATAAATCAGCAGTTAACCATCACTGTCTCCATTGCCAGTGTTTTTGTGCCAGTGGGTTTCCAAATTAATAGGGACAATTCAGACAAGCTTAAGCCTTAGATGTTTAAAGTGTTTCAGAGCCCTTTATGGGCAACAAGTGAACCTTACAACACACTGAGATTGTTATCTAGCCTAATTCTGCACACAGATCAGCTGGGCTACATTAAAGGTTTTTGAACACTATGAGTTGATGAGAAACCAGGATCACAATCTGAAGTCCACTTCCCAGTTTTGCTCTTCTAACTACCTGATATTTTTTCCCCTATGTTTTAAAAAGATGCATCCTGTTTACCTTGAAATAAGGTAAGACACTACAAAGCATCTGTAAGGTCAAATCTTCAACCAGCATTCAGTTCCAGTGGTCTTACATTTAAAGAATGCTAAACAAGTTCTATTGACTTAAGGAAAGACAAAAATGACACATTACTTCAAAAGCAAGGGAATTTCCATCCACAAACAGCTTCCTGCGTCTCTTACCCTTCCTGTGACACATGATATCATGCAGAAGAAGGCTAAATTGACACTTGCTATCCTCCCTGTCCCAACAGCATTTCAGGCCTCAAGTTAAAGTCTTGCTTCATTGGAAGGCTCTAAGTTTCACTACAGGTCAAGATGAAGTTTGATGTTGCTACTAGATACTCCTCAGAGATAGGATATTCAATACACAAGACCTCCAATCCCTTTAAAACAGATCTTTTACTTGAAGGCATAGCCTGCAGCCACAGTTGCAGAGCCTACATAATTCAGGGTAACAATTAACCACAGCTAGCTCATTACTGCTAAAATAATTTTCCAAGTGCAAAGAAGTCATATAAATCCCCAAGAAACATGAAACAAGGCCTCCTGGTTTTGTGCACTATGATATGACACAGCACTTTCCTATCCTGCCATTCAGTCTTAGGAGACCCTTTCCCCAAGGTTTTGGCACATCACATTGGCATGCTCCTTAGGTAAGAATGAATGTGTAAAACTGTCTGTTTTAAGGTGAGATGCCTGTCAAAGCAGGACACAGCTGACTAGAAGTTCTGGGGGAAAGGATGTTGGTGATCTCACTCCTTACAGGAAATCCCCCCCAAAACGCATCACTTGGGAGCACGTCTGTTTCCGCAGCTTCTCTCTTCCTGCTACTGGAAGTTTCTTGTTACTTTTATATTCGCTTTTTTCCCCAGAAGTTATTTCCAGACCTTCCTGGGTTGTTAAAACTAGTTTTATTACATCATTACTGTTACCAGGCTCAATGTGTCTGGCCCAAAGTACATGCGTGCAGCAAAGCTGGAGCCCAGGACCCGCGGGCTCCAGTGGAGGCAAGACAGGAACTTCTGGCTGCCCTCTCCTGCCCAGAGCAACAGGCAGCCTTGCAGCCAAATACCTGCAGCCAGTGCATCACAAACAGCTGATGCCAAAGCAGGCAAAAAAATACAACTAGAATTGTCCCGATGTGCCTTACACAGATGGATGAATATTTTAGTGTTATTCCAGGAAAAGCTTTTAAAAGAACACACAAGACAACAACTATGCAGAGCTGTCTTGGTAGATAGACTAAAAATATAAGCAACCTAACATTTAAAGGACTTTTTAACAAAAAACATTGCTTCTAAACACAAAATAGCACAGACTATAACTGGAGAAAACTGCACATAGGTGACCTATTAGCAACACTGATCTTTTTAAATGACAGGTTTGGCCAGAAAATTATTTTAATGATGATAGAGAAGAAGAGTGATGAATTACATATATATTTCTGTTATGCAGAGCAGAAGGTGGAATTTTGCCCAACAATTATCCATGGTCTGACTTTGAAAGTCTCTTCAGCAGCATGATGAGTTTAACAACAGAGGCCTGATTCACTAACACTGGTACCAAACTGTTATTTCTAACACTCACTGGCTACAACCTGCAGCTTTGCTAATATTCTGCAGCTCTTTATTGCCAGAAATAGCATCTCTTTAGGAAGAATTCAGGCGAGTATCCAGCTTGTATACATCAGCATGTTTACATTTCATTTGGCAAACTGCAGAAGAACAAATTAATCAGGCAGTTAGGTTTATGGCTGCAATATCCTGCTCCTGTCTGTTTGGTCTCTAAGTGCCCAGATTACACTGCATGGATTTTCAAAGGTGTGCTCACATTCCTGTAGAAGTCAGAGGGCATGGGCCAGATATATAGAGCTATTCAGTTGCACAGCCTCTACACTGGCACCCAACTCCCTTTGGTTGCAATTAGAGATCACGAGCCCTAAAAGAAACTCTACAGACCTGGCTGTGTTTACTCAGCACCCTGTAGGCTCTTTGGAAATGGGTGTATTTGCTACAGCACTCAAAGTATGGAAGTGACTGGACTCTTGGAAGAGCTTCCTGGAGAAGGGAGTGTATCCATGCCACATTTGGGGCTTAAGCTTGCTGACCAAGCTGAGTCCAGGCAGTGAGAAGATCACTGGTAACCACAGCAGAAGCTGGATCATGGCCATGCCCTCTGCCCTGATGTCTTCAATAAGGCTCAGTTCCATCCGAGTTGCTGGTTTGTTGTTTTTTTTTTAATAATGAGTTTTTAATTCTCATCCAAAAAGGTTATTTTAACCAATTTCAATGGTATACAGGTTGTTTTCTAAAAAATGAAATTATCAGTCACTGTTTCTGCACAAAAAAAAATATCTGGAGTTGTTCAGCAAACTGGTGTTATAAGAAGCTTTGAGAGTAGATGACAAATTGTACAGAAAGCATGCCTGACTTACTTTAACTTCCAAATTTTGCAGATAGCAACTAAATTGGAATCTTCCTTAGGAAAAAAAAAAAAAAAAACCCAAAACCAACAACAAAACCCAAAACAAACAATAACAAACATCACACAGAGGAAAATCTGTTTCTATGGTTTTCAGATACTACCTTCTCTCTTTCTCCCCGCCAAAACTGGCCTTTAAAATAAATGTGACTCATTTCAGTAGAGATTCTTATGGGTGGATTAAAGTGGTATCTCTTTCAAGACTTCAATAGTATTAGTTTTTGACGCTGGAGAGTGTGAAAACCTGGAGGAATTAACAGCTCTGCCTACCAGGGCATCTCTTGCCCACAGGCATTCTGTGTTGGAAAGAAGGAGTCCTTCCCCTCCAGCAGAAAATTCTGCCTTGTCATGCAATATCGAACACAAGTTGTTATCATTTATTGTGTTAAGACTTCTTAAAAGCAAAGTCCAAAGAGTATTGCTAATCTTATTTACTTCCAAAAATGAACATTATACTAGGACTATATCGGTTTTTAAGTTCGCAGATGCTGGCAGTGTAATTTTCCCTAATGACTGCATTTTAAATTCTGGTAAAACGTTCTTCTTGTTTGTTTGGTTTGTGTTTTGTGTCATTTTTAGTAATTGGGTTTTTGTTAGTTTTGTTTTGTGGTGGGTTTTTTGTTTTAGTTTTGGGGGGGGGGGTTTGGTTGTTGGTTGTTTTTTTTCTTGGACTTCATAGGAATAAAAGCAGCAAGACCCTTTAATCTGTTTGTCACAGAAGTTGCTAATAATACATGTGAGATGAGAATGACCTGGACACTTTAGCAGACACAAGCAAGAGTTCTGCTTTCATTATTAAAACCCCCAAACCCCTACAAACCCCCACAAATTTGAGCTACATATAGATCATGACTGAAATCTACTGTAGAATAATCTTTTCACACACTGTAGAGGTGATCATCACTTTTAAGGTCACCATTAGACAAATCTGATGATTTGAGCAGGTTTCAAAGGGCACTGAATCTACTGCAGATTCTGTGTCCTAATATGTATTGCACTAGCACCAATAAATAAATGAGACATTGATATGTTGAAGTTTCATAGCAGTTAAAGCAGCCTGCAAAATACCCATCCCAAAGAGTTCTCTTTTTGCTCTGCCTTGTGATACAAGGTAATGCAAAAGGGAAATGCATTTAAAGGGAAATGCATATAATGCATTTCATTACCAATGTAATGATGTGTGTGCCTCCTTAGAAACTGTGAAGTGCGTTATTTGGGATGAAAATGCACGATCTAAAGTTGGAACATCAAAGAAAATAAGAAGTGCAAATATATTCAGTATTTTATGTACTAAATATAAAAGAGAGCATTATATAGAGAAAATAGAGTCAGCTTGAAATAAGACGGATGGATGCTAAGCATTATCTACTTTTTGTCAGCTTTATTAGTTATCTATCTACACCTATTGCAAACTGTGACATATATTTCCTCACTGAAGTACATGTATTTTCCCTTCCTGCCACATTTCTTGCATATAGCTTCCGAAATAACACTGAAAACCTTAAAAAAACAGAGCCCATGTTACAGTTTAGGTTCACATTTCCAGGAAACAGACTTAAACCAGAAAAAAACAGACTGTTAAGGGGTTAACAACTTAAGTGTGTCACATTTTACACATAAAGATTTGCTTTAATAAAGGACATTTAAAAGGAAGAAGCCACAAAGGCTAAAGAAACACATCTCCTGCAGCAAGTGAGACAGGATACAAATGAACCCCGTAGCTCCACTAAGAATGAAGATCTGTTTTATTTCACTTACCAGTATTATCCATTATTCCCTCTCGGTATTCAAAAAGCACAGTTCCCCAGAAAAGCAGCCGGTACGGTCTCAGTCTTGCTCTCACTAATGAAGCTGGCTGCCCTTCTCCTGGTTATTAGACCTTGCTGGCAGTCAGAGCATACTTCATGTACTGACTGCAGTAGACATCACCAGGAAATTTATATCTCCAAGGATGACAAACAGCCATTAGCTCCATTATAGGCTGATTATGACTGTGTGAGCCTATCAAGTAGATACTTAAATCCCCCAGGGTTTTACATCTTCGGGGAGAAAACAAAAGAAGTCCTAGCCTGTAATATTGAATATATGTTTCTGAAAAGTAAAAGTAATGCTGATGAGGAGAAGTTTAAAGGGTAAGAAGGCAAAATTTTAAATGAAAAAGGGATATATTACAGAGCGAAGGGCTGTTATTTATCAGTGACGCAACAGAAAAAGTTTTAAGGAGAAAAAAAAGGGGGAGGAACCTATGGCTGAGAAAGTGTTAGATTAAGTTACAATTTGCAGCCATTATCTTGGGCTGTGCTTTAAATCCTACAAGGTTTGCACCTGATGTTCCCTACATCAGGTGTTCTGTCTGTGAAAAACACAGTAGGTGTGTTTATCTGTGAATGCATATCAATATATGAAATGCCTAGGGGCATGCATTATTATACTGTTCATAGCTGAATGTAAGGACAGGGTAAAAAGTAACTACAGGGCTTTACTTCTTTTAAAGTCAAAGTAAAAACACTGGATGCTGCAGGGATTAGACTCAACAAAATCTGGGTGACATATACTGAAATGAACAGGTATTACTTCTAAATTTTCCTTACCACCTGAGTCTCTGATGCACAGGCTTTCCCCCCATAGAAGTAAACAGACAAACAAATCCAGTATAGACTCATAAACATTTCCTGATACCAAGATGTTAGGTTCCATCCTCCATTTTGGCACTGATTTGTTGTGTAACCCTAAACAGGGCATTTTCTGCTACAGTGTTTGCCCAGTGGTGACAGGGAGATCATTACACACATGGCCTTCGGTGAAAAAGAATGTCAAAAAGTACTGACACTATGTGAACGCCACACAGTATTTTCTCAATATTTTTCCCTTCTATTAAATAATTCACTTATGTACTCCAGTCCTCTTTGTTGCTGTGAAAAAGAAATACAGATTTTTTCATCTCTGTATTATATTGCCATGAACACCCCTCTGCCACACTGTATCACATGAGCAACAAAATATATTTTCTATTCATCACCCCTTCACTGCTCTTTTTATCTTATTTGTCTTTTTAAAATGTTAAATAAAAAGACAGTTTCAGCACTGATCTATTTATACTGATTAAGAAGTGGAAAGAATCAATGGCTGAGAGCTAAAGTCATCAACAAGAATGGAGAGTATCTAGGGCATACTGGATATATTCTGTATTTCCAGAAAGGAAGCGCTTGGAGGGCTAAGGAGAGACTAAAGATTAGAGATCTGTCACACTTCATATTAAGCTTCTATTTATAAGTGGCTTATGAAGAGCTTATAAAAAATAGAAGTTAGCATAAGCATGTTGCATTAGTCCATGTCACAGACAGCTACAACCACACTAATACAAAGGGTTAAATATGACCAATAAGGAGCTTACTAGATTCTGCACATTAATGACAATTGATTAATGTGCCAATTTAGGTAATTGGTTAATGTGCATTTGGTGGAATCTAGTTGCAGAGGAACACTAAACTGGACTCTGTGAGATGGTCACTTGAGAGGGGTCATCACTTTTTTCCAGCTCCTCTTTGGGAGAGAACTGCCTGGAGAGTGCTGTGTTCCTGCAGGAAAGGAAGGAAAGCACAGGCTCTTTGTGTGTCTTCAAAGCCTCACATGTCCTGGACAGATTTGGGGGATGTACTGCAACACCGGCAGACTGCTCAGGAGAGAAGGGCAGAGGATTTTGCCTTTGTGCTAAGATTCTGTTGCTTTTCTATGGAGCCAAAGCAAGGGAACAGCAAGCTGCCTGTGTGAAAGGAACTGGTTTTGAGATGAGGCTCTGCAGAACTACAAAACCTACAGGTGCCTGAGCTCAAACAGCACTGAGGGTTGGTGCCAAAACCACTACAGGGCAGAAGGACATATGCATATTTTAAATCCCAGAAAGTACGCAAATGCCTTGTGCTGATTAAAGCTAAGAAAGATTGGGTTTGAATCCAATTTGCTTTGAGTTTCACTGGGGGCTGAGGATGGGGAGCTCTGCAACTGAGAAGCTACCAGGCAATGGTGCAGCTATAGAGAACCAGTACTGACCCTTGTGACTGGGGAATACAGGTGGGCAACAGCCTGTGCCACATAGCCCAAGGAAGATGCAAAGCTGCACCTACTTAGACCTCAGGGAAGTGAAGAGCTCCAGATAGTGACTATTCCTATGTGGCAGAACAGTATTAGGGTGCATGCCATGGCTGAACCTCAGCTGCAGGGCAGGTGGGCTTCATGGTGTACTTCAGGGTGCTGGTCCCCACATCACACAAAGGAGAAGATCTACAAGAGCATAACACAGCTCCCTTCCTGCCCACATGCACAAGTTTCCTTCTAAAGATGGTAATGTGTACCCAGGTTCCACCATGACATGCAATTCAGATATAGTCACAGCTTTATTTCAGCTGAGGATCAGGGTTTTAAGGTGCTAAGTAGAGTATGGGAAGTCCCAATTGAAACAGTTTTGTAAGCATTGAGTTTGGATGCTTCACCGCAGCTATGTGACAGGTAAACATTTATTAACTCTTGAAAGCTAACTATAAATGGAAATTTCATACATGTGACATAAATTTCTTCCATTTGAACAGAAAGTATCAGGAACCCTCCAAAAAAGAGGAAGCTTTACAAAATGCATTACTTGGAAAGTTTTTTTAATTGTAAGTAATTAGATTATTGCATAGAAATTAACAAATGTGTATGGTCAGATGCCATTGTAACAGGATTAAAGCAATGTCTCCCTGACTGAACATGTGGGAAAAGAAAGATACAGATAATAGAATGGGTTCAACAGTAGTCTGTGATTGTTATTTAAAAGTAAAACATACATATATTCCAGGTATAAACTTACTTAATTTGTGAGAACAGAGCAACCCCATCACAGTCCACAGCTGTATGACACCAAAATGACTCGGCCTTTTTAAGGACAACTTTGGGTAAGGACTAAGAAGATCAGATCTGCACAGGTCCAAAGCTCTCTGTTCACCTTCCAAAAATCTCATACTCCATCAAACTGTACCCCTATTTTCTTCAGCTTTGATGTAGTCCTGTCTCACAGTCTATTTCAGCCATAGGCATTTAAGATCCAGACTCAATTCGTTATCCATCCACAGACTTCCTGAATGATTTTGTGCAAGCTCCTCCAACATCTGACCTGGGAATGGTTTGTACCGTGCTCACTTCCCACACCTCAGCTGTGTGAGGATAAACACCTTGGCGGTTATGTGAGACCCCAGCGGTACAGCACGAAGAGCTGATGAAGTAGATGACTTAGATAATCAGTGGCACCTCCTAGAGAAGAAACAGTTATGGGGTACATTAGAAGCACTGCTAATGACACAGAACCCTAACGATCCCATTGTCCAATATACCTGATGTACACAGCCAGCTGCAGTAATGACTTTTTACTCTCAGGAAAATCAATGAGGATTCACAGAGGCACAGAAATCTGCCCAGGTAAGAAGCAAAGAGAGAAACCAGGGCAAACAGAAACCTTAGCACCCAGCTGTCAAAACCACTTTGAGTTGACAAACCTGCAGAATCAATGAACAGCTTCAGCTGTGGTGTTTCCAATCCTGACAAAGACGCCTAAGAACACATTTAGAAAATGTGAAATCTGGCTCTGCTCAGTGCAGATTTGTCACTGACTCCGTAAGATCTGACTCCGTAAGATACCATTTCGGGCGAAATGTTTCGCTTCCTTTTCACTGTGTCTGTTTCTTCCCACACAGAAATCATCATGCAGGTGTCTCTGGGAGAAGCTATACTTGTTTTTAGATGCTGTGGGTTTGAATAGTTAACGTCAACACTCTAAATATACAGCTTCATGCAATTCTTCTAAGTATCCACCAAGTCCCAGGGCAACGAACCATAAGGAGTACAAGGGATCTGTAATCCTCCAAAAGATATTGCCTTCTCTGAAGTACACTTCCATCCACCACTGGTGGGGTGGTTTCATGGGAGGGAAAGAAGGACACTCTGAAGGCATGCAAAAGATCTGGGCTCTACTAAAGACAAATCCCAACATTTCAGTCAATAGCAAAGATTGCCACTTGTTGCAAAAGGATACTTTATAAACTGCACCAAAGTCCTTGATTAGGAACATCTTTATAAACACAGAGTTATTTGATGCACATACTTCAGGTGTTAAGTACATGAAAACCATATTTCCTCTGGTACACTCTTGAAAATTGCAAGGCAAGAGGGAAGACACTCTTGAGGAAGTGCTGAGTAGTATGCATGGAATAGGCTTCCCTGGATAAGGGTAGAGGATTTGAAATAACACAAGACCAACCCCTAGCACAAGCCTTCCTTAACCTCAGCAACTATCCCCAACATCACTGAGAGAAGGTTTTGCCAAAAGTCTTTTCCCCATCTTACAGAGGCAGAAGAGTTTGAGAGCAAGACAGTAACAAGGATGCTTTTTTCCTGGGAAGAAGCTACAGTTCAACCAGGAAATATTGTTAATACACTGCTACAAGTGCAGAGGATGCTTTATATTACTGAGCAAACAAGAGCCTTTTGTTCTCCAGGAAGACTTTATCCTTGAACAGCCTGGCCAGATGCAGTGGTTCTGACTCTTGCTGAAAGCTGCAAAAGAAGCAACACCTTTGAAGTAAAAAGATTTAAAATGATAGAAAACAAGAAGAGAGTGGGATCCAGACAGCAATATGAGGTCGTTGTAGGTGGGGAGTTTCACAGCACAGATGGATTTTCAGAGGGATCAGGAAGGGGCTGGGCATACGCTGAGTTCGGTGCAGAAAGTGGCAGGGCTGAATGAGAGAAGGGACAGAAGAAGTGGGAGATGAGAGTAGGAACATGGGAAGAGGTCAAGAAAGAGGTTTCGGCATATCATTAAAAGAGATGGTCAGCGGGAGACGAAACCACAGGCAAGAAAAACGTCTCAAAATACTCAATTATTTAGGCAAATTGTAACTTCTTTTCTGAATCCCAGCTTTTGGTGAACTCATATCTACAATTTCACATGGTATATGTATGTTTTGAAATATCTGGAAAAATAAACACAAAGTTTTCCTCTTTAGCCTTCCCACTGATCACTTTGTAGAGGCTTTGCATGTACTTAACTGTCTACCTAGTCCTGGAAATCTTTAGATGATTTCTTGGATTTGGATGTGCTTGAACGAATTGTGTCATGCCCTGACATGACCAAAAGTAAATATATACTGTCTGCTTGTACTACTATTTAAACCAGCTCAGAACTACTGGCAGGCTATCTGCCTTCAGAGAACAATTAAATCTACTCAGTCAGGTATAATTGACATGCTGGTAGAAATGCTGTAAGTCTCAGAGTTGTCTGCACTCCATCCTCCCTCTCAGACAGCCATTACTTGCTTCTATTTCATCCCTCATCTTGCCCTCTCATGAGCACATGTACACCCACAAACTATGCTGTGGTTAGTCCTCTATCTTCTGCTGTTACAGGAAGACAAACTTGCAGACCCTGTCATGTACCAGGTTCTACAGAACCAAGTGGGGCTGCAACAGAAGGAAGTTGTATAGATCAGAAATTGTCACACGTCTTCCACTGAAATGCCAAGCATTTCCTTTCAGAAACAAAACATGTCCTTCTCTTTGCTTTTTACAGTCTCTCAAAATTGGAAATTACTTGGAAAAGCAAATGGCTACTAAAGGAATTAGAGCTATGATTTGTGTAAGTGCAGAAGAGATATTTTCCTCTCTGTCACAAAAAGCTGGTTAAGTGTTCTGGAAGAAAGGCTACAAGACTTGGACAGCCATTTACAATCCCTGATGTGGGTGTTCATGCATTAATACAACATATTGCTCACATAAGTGAATTCTGTCAAACAAACTGAAATAACCTCTCTCCTTTTTTCTTTAAATATCACAAACAAGTGCTTTGAATCAAGTTACTATTCCTATGGAAACGGAGATGAATTCCAACCAAAACCTTACCTCAGAGCATGGCCTTTGCTACCCAGAGTGACAGGCTAAATCAAGTACAGGAAACAGGGAAGATCAGTTCAAAATAAGACATCTGAGTGTAATTTTAACGTAGCAGGCTTCTATAATCTTCAATATTATATAATAATAACAAGGAATAGAAAATTTGCATCCATATGTACAGTGAAATAAAGTTCCAGACTCAAAAACCATTTTATGGGCTGCAGGCTTCCCACACCTGAGTTATATAGTTACAAAGCCTGTTATAAAATGTTCTGGCTTTGAAAATCTGTTAACATCTTTGAGTGTTCTGAAATCATCCTGATATTTGGCTAGATGCCAAATTTGTACTAGCACAGATTAGTATTTGTATTAGAACAGATTTTCTATAAAGAGGCCAAACTGAAGCTCTGGATCCAAGGACAGCCTGTTTTGGATCTGTTTGTCTCTGGCTCAGTTGTACTGCAGCTGGTGCAGCAACACCTCCATCCCAGTATTTGACTCCATCAGGATGGCTAATACAAACAAAAATGCTTCAACCTTCTATTGCAACGTAAAAAGTGAACATACATTGTGAGTCATAGGGGCCAAGGCATGAAGAAGAAACAAAAGGCCTTTTATTCTGTCAGTGGAAGTTGCAATAAGAAACAATGGTTGAAAACTGAGAATACGCATTTTCAAGTGAAAACATGTATCTATTGCAACAGCAAATGTGATTAAGCTACCAAGGCTATCAGTGGATTTTCTGTTTCTGGAGGTCATCACATCAGGACTAGATGTCTTTCTGGATGACAACAATAAAACATAAGTTACTGAACTCAACAAAAGGGTAAATGAGCACACTTTAAGGGCTTGTATCACACACGTCAGAGCTAATAACCCCTCTGGCATTAGTGCCATGAATCTATGTAAAAAGGCCAGTCTTCATTATCCTTGCTGAAGCGAAATGCCAGACTTCTATCATGCCTTAATGACTGCATATAATAGATTTACAGAATATTTTATCGTGCTCCTTACATTGGGACGTTATTCTCACCCTCTGCCCATCACTTTTTTGTGTGTTCTGCAGATTTCTTCTTGCAATTTATGTGCAGTACAAAGAGAGGGAATTTAACCTCACTGAGAGGCATAAGCAGGTCTCTTTCTGTTTTCCCTTAAAATATGCAAACAGATAATTCATTAAGGAAAAAACAAGGAAAGACAACATATCCTGTTCTGAGAATCTGAGGTGATACTCAATTTATGGTGAAGTCAAAAACAAAACCTCCTCTTCAATCAGACCAGGACTTCGTGTCTGGACACAAAACATGTGGCCAGGTTTATGTTAAGGATAGGGGAGATTTTGAGTGCTTCAGTTTGTTTTAAGTAATATGAGTGAAAATACATGAAGAAAGTCTTCAGCAGTGGAATAGAAGAGTGCCTTTGTCTTAATCCTCTCTCTCAGCTGAGGTAAAATTTAGACAAATGAGAGCTAGATAATGTTCACTTAAATGGCAGATGCCACCCTTAGTAAAATAATCAAATAAATACTGAGAAAGAAAAAGAAGATTTTTAGACTCTGAAGGCTGATGAATAACTGCTAGTGTGAAGTCAGCCATGGTACATTATGCACTGTACACTAAGCCAGACTAACTTGACCACCTCTTTAGAGGTTACTGTTTTGTAATTTGATTTATGAAACAGAAATCTGACCAGACATAAACTGGATACAGCCAGAGGAGACACTCGACAAGATCCACTAACAAAAGAAATAACTTCAGCTTGCTACCTTACTGTCTTTTCCCCTTACCTGTATAGCTTTTGAACTCCACAGTGAACATAATAAAGTAAAATTCATCAGCCAGAAGTCACCATCAAAAAAAGGAGCACTCTTAGGTGCTGCTAGATGTTCTGCAATATTTGGAAAGGAGAATGGGAGGAGAGCCTAAATAAAGCAGAGTGAAAGGCATTGCTTGAGCATGTTCTCCCAAATGACTTTTAAAAATATCTATTTATCTATAAATACACTATCTATTTAACCATACTGGGACTGTATTCTCAATTAATTCAACTTCTATTCTACATAGAAGGGATTTGCTTTACACACTTATAGTTGAAGTTATGTTATCCATGTGAACAACTGATATCAAGCTGAGCGGGCTGTGGAACAGTGAAGCATGTCCAGTGTGCCTAAATGCAATGTGTCTATGTTGTGCCAGTAGAGACCCCTGAGATAAAACACCCATCTTTTTTTCCTGCCTCTGCTTCACCTGCTCTTTCCTGACTCAAAGTGAGATATTTATGATCTGCACGATCAACCTGATCAAGGAATTCAGCTAGAATAGAATAGCAGCTCCAGATACTGTTAGTACAAGATGCTTCATATGTGCACCAAAGGATATTTCTTTTTAATGACTAATAGTCGGAGATTGACTTCACTTATTCAAGTGTAAAAAATGTGGTGAATTGATTGTCTGTTGGTGTATGTGTAATTTAACTCTCCCTACCCTTGTCAGTCACAGGAATGTCTGTTCATTTTGACTTGTGATAAACTCTAGACCCTAACTGCTCTAGGTATCACAGAGAGGATCACTTTACCTTGTGCAGCTTCATGATATTCTAATAACAGCAGCAAAACTGATGTTCATATGCACCTCAAAGGTAATAAAAGACAGGTATATTTCAATTATTATAAAATACATATTTTCCCTGCAGAGGCTTGTTAACAACACCAGTTATTTTTATTCCAATTCAGTAGCTAATATGCTAAGTACATCAGGCTAATAGGTAAGCTGGAGATGTGCTGTATGGAGGTGTTGGGAAAAATGCATTAGAAAGAGTTTGGTTTTGCTGAATGAATAGATAAGCTAAGTATTTTTCAGCTCTGGATGCAACTGTGTCACCATTGGTTGTACTTTCATGACGCCACAGCTGGTTAGTATAGCAGAACGAGAATGAAACCCCAGAGTCATTTTGAGTAATAACGTTGATAATTCAGCAGTCCAAACTTTCTCTTCTGAGTCAAAACTTCAACAGTGTTCCACTCCAGCATGGATCCATTTATGTTAATACAACATAAAAACTTCCAGTGCTGAGAGGTGTATTATGACGAACTCAACAACACATAACTCTGGTTTAAACTTCTTGGTTGCTTTGCACAGAATTGTGCATATCTGGGGAAGAAGGGCAGAAAGCCTGGAGAATTTGACCACAGAGGCAGCAAAGAAGCCAGGGAAACTCCGGAAAAACATCCTAAGGAAAACCTAAGACCAAATGCCAGCTGAAAAAGACTGAGCTGCTAGCGGTGAAATCATCCCCTTTTGTTTGACTCCCATTCTCTTCAGGGAAACAGAACTAGGTGTACAAACAGATGGAAAATTGAAGACATTTCTGCTTCTATCTTCAATTTCTCCTCATAAGTGAAACAGTAGATCAGGTTGTGTGAAAGTTCAAAACGGGGCCAAATGCACACGGCAAGTTGGTTTGTGGTATTTCTTTGCTTCCTTAGCTATTACTCAAAATACCCTGTTTATTGCCACATGCCTTTCACCTGGGCATCCATTCCCAGGCTGTCATGCAAGGCAGTTTAATCCCTTTTATGGCAAACAAGTCAGCACTCTTTTCCTGGAGTGGTAATCACAGGTAAAAAGAACTCCAAAGCTACATTTGTATGGCATTGTTCCTTTTCTTTTCCCTTTACAATAGCACTCACTTGCAGTTGCAGTGCCTATTTAATGCCAAATCTAGGATGCTGCAATTAGCTTCTGAACACAAGTCTTTATATTAAAGCATCAACAAAGGTGTAGGAGGGGAAACTATGTATCCTGCTTCATTTATTTCTAAAAATAACAACATTTCGTCAAGAACATGCTGCTTGAATTTACCCAGAGAGCATATTCAGAAATGCTGGGAAAGGTGCCCTCTTGAGAACAATATGAAAAAGCTCATTAAAGCTGTTACAGAAGGTGGCTGGGTATGTCAGGGCTATGTTGTCCTTCTCTTTACATTGCAGAGTGGTGAGAAGTATATACTTCTTTCCTTCAGTGAGGAAGAGAATATTATAGAAAGACCCTGACAAAAATATATTTGAAATATTGTTTTTATTTCTATTACTAATAGTGTTTGAACTAGTAAAATGCAATGAATTTGAAATAGTTAATTACTTTACTACGTATCTTTTTCTTTTGCCACTGTGGTCAGCCTGGACAATGGAATTACAATGAAGATTGTTTCCTCTTGGATTCCCTATTTTCCATCTTGGTTTTGAAGCACAGGCATCCCACTTTTTGGTAATTTCCTTCCTCTAATTTGCTTTCAGTCTAAAAGTTTGGGTAAATGGCACAAATATATGCAGTCTTAACCTCCCAGTTGACAGAAAGTTGTACTACCTCTTTGCTTGAATTTGTGAAGACCATTTTGACTCCCATTGCTGTCCTCTCCACTGCTTGAAACTTTCCTGGCTTGGTAACAGTTGCAAAATTTGCAAGGATATTCTGTAATCCTACATTCAAATCAAAACTGAAGCATTGAGTAGAACTGGGCCAGGGATTGACCTGTGCAAGATCCTGCATGAGATGCCCTTTTAGACTGACAGAAAACTACTGATAAATATTTCTGAGACCAATTTATCAAACTGCTTCACACCTACTACATGGAGATTACATCTAGGCCATGTTTCCACGGCTTACATGTGAAACACAGTTCTGTGGAACAAAAGCCTTTCTGATATCAAGATGTACAAATTCAAGACATGCCTAGTGTTTTCCTTTTCTAGGCAACTTAGCTGTCTGAAATAGAAGATCAAATGTGTTTACCACACGTTTTTTCTCATTTAGTTATTGATGCAATGGCATTCTAAATACTTGCCAATTGTTTGATACAGCTTGTTCTGGAACCTTCCTAGCACATGTTTTCGTCCAGCTGGTCTTGGGTTGTTGTTATAGAGCACCACACTGAGACCAGGACACTGCCATGCCAAGGCACTCTCCCAAAAAGCCAATATCAATTCCCATGCAGCAAGTTTGGCTCCTCCAGACTGTAGTGGGGTGCTTTGCTGCAGCCCTGCCAGCATGACAGACACAGCATGACTGTGGCTTGCTCTGGGGAGCCGTGAATGGAAACAGTAACATGGATCCAGGTAATTAATTTTCCTGTTCAGGTTTCAGGGATGGAAGCAGAGGAGATAGCATGGTACACTCACTCATCCAGCCTCTGCCAGCTGATCCTGGGAAAAGAGACGTCCAAACAAAGCGTTGTGTTGCTACACTAAAAGTAAAAAGCTTCTTCCCTACGTAGGAAGGACGATCCAGGCCAAGACAGTTGCTCAGCTGAGCAAGTGCTGAGGAGTGACGGTGGAATGCCACAAAGTAAGCTCAAGAAGGCATAGAGACATCCAACAAATACACGGGGAGAAAACAGTGTCAGTGAAATGGTTATGAAGAGCACAAACACAAATCAGTTGAGGAGGTACTTGCTCTCAAGCTGCTAACATGTGGTTTACAAGATGAGATACAGAGAGGAAGTTGATCGAAAAAGAAGATTGTGCTGACCCCACACTTTGGTGACCCCAATTAAATCAAAGGAACAATCCTGCCAATGCCAATCTGTGTGAGAAACCAGCCGTGCAGACCACAGGTTCTCTGCACAGTTACACAAGTCCTATAAAATTTTAGTAATTTAGCATTTTGAGAAATATTTTACCCATTTTGCCATGCCTCTTTTGGAAAAAGATGATGCTTAAAGATAGCTAAGCAAATTACATTGATTTCTGAACTAGATGGATTTATTCTATTTCAGGAAAGTCAAGTGCAATAGATAAACTTTTTGATGGACTTAGCCAGAACTTGCAGATTCTCTGCTATCTATTTTTCACAGGTTTTTAAGTCCAAATCAAGAATGAAATCACTTTGGAAAAAAGCTAAACAGTTAACCTAAACAAAAACATTAAGATATTATGCTGTCCTAAGAATTCAACAAGCAATGAAGTAGGCCACCCTACTTATTGCATCTTTAGGTCAAGGTTGTAACTGGATCCAAAACGTATCAGTGCATGATTCTCAAATTCATAAAAAATGAAACAAAACAAAAAACAAACAAAAACACAAACAAAACAAAACCAAAAAGCAAACAACAACAAAAAACCAAACAAAACCCCTGACCAAAACCAAACAAAAAATACGAAAATCAAACAAATAAGCTCCACAAAGCAAATAAACATTGTCCACTGAGTCACTTTTCATGATAATTTCAGGAAGTATTAATAAATAATAGATAAATATTTTGACAAGTTAATGAGAGTGTTCTTTTCATATTTCATTTGGCAATATGTCATGGGAAAACTACCTTAGCTTACGTTTAGTCATATATCTATAATTTTATGTAGAAAAAAATTCCTGTTGCAGAGATACTGACATACATGACAACTTTGATGACATCTTTGACAACTATCAATTGCATATGAGCTGCTTAACATTACTGTGAGGTTTATTTCATGAAATGTGGTCTAAACCCAAAAATCTAGCCAGGCCATCCTCCTACAAGAATAAAAATAAAAAACAAAGGAAAAAAAGTTTTTTCCTTCCATACAATTATTTTGAAGTTGCAAAGAATGAATGTTTCTCTTTCAGGCTTCTGGGGAAAGCTTTTCTAAAGCTGGAATAATCAGGCTGTCTTCAGGCTCATTCAGATTAGTCGAGGGATTCTACATTTGCCATTAGAGTTGCATATATCAAATATAAATCTCCAGCAGGTCAGGAAAGCATCAACATAAGCAATAACTACTTAAGTGCACAATGCCAGTCGAGGTCTAGATGTGCCTTTCTGAACACATTTTATAGATCCAATCAAGTTTTGTTTTAGAAAGGACTACTTCAGGTTAAGTACATACAAAAATTTTAGTCCAATTATTTTAATTTCTTTCTCAGAAGACTATATAATAAATATACAACTCAGCCTGTGATTCTGCCTTTGTGAACTTGCTGTGGACCAGGGTCAAAGCACTCTTTGCAAACACTGGAAAACTTGGTACTAAATGAACCCAGCTTCTCTCATAATGGATCAATGTCCAAGTGTGCAACAGGCTACCAGCAAAGAATAAGAGCTTCTGTTAGTTCCCAAACAACACAGTCAACAGATCTTGCTCACCAACTCCTCAGCAGTTTCTTTGACAGATCAATACAAAGCCCACAAGCCCTGACCAAAGTACATCAGAATCAATATGACAAGGAGATCCAATTTCACTGGCACAACCAATAATGCCAAGCTTGCAGCATTACCTTGGCGGAGGGAAGAGCAATGGCTGATAATAACGTTTTGTGTTGTTTAAATATACATTTTACGGATTAAAAAAAAAGGGGGTGGGGCCAACTTCTGGAAATTTAAAAGGCTGACGCACCATCCCATTGCACTGCAGCTTTGTGCCTTTAAAGACAGCTGAGTTTGCATTTAAGGCACCAAAACTAACAACGACCCTGCCGTGACTTCATCTGGAAAGGAGATGAAAGCTGGCTAAACCAGCTCAGGGCAATCTACCAACTTTGCTGCAGGAGGGCTGATCACCCCCGATAAACAAGTCTGTATTTCACGTCCTGTCTTCCAGCAAGCAAGAGCAGAAATCCAGCCCTAGAGAAACGGTGTTCGCTGATCAGCATAACAATCGCCCCACCTAGTGTGTCAGCCTCACACGGCAGCATCTCCCCGACACACAGAGCCTCTCACCCACACGAGTTTTCCCCCAGCAGTCCCCTGGCAGCCAGCTGGGCAGTCGGGAGGTTTCAACCATATACTGATGAACATAAGCATCTTCACAAAAACCGAAAAGCTTGGATTTTCCAACTTTTTCCCGTTTCCCCCACTGCTGCAGCACGAAGGCTATTGAAGCTGTTTGGCCTTGTAGAGGAGGAAATACCATGAACAACAGGGAAAAAAGGTCCATTACCTTATACATTCATTACGTAGAGAAAAAATAAAAATGATTGCTCACATGAATTAAGCTTTTTTCAAGCAATTACTATAATGCAAACAAATTGTTTAAAGCCACCAAACTACTCATCTGCTGTTTTCTGTTCTACAGTCAGTGTTTTCAGGCTCCTTCACAGACCTGTTGGAAGATCCCAATCTATGGACAATTCTCCTCATATCCATAGCATAGCAAAGCTGGAGCTGGTAAGGGTCCAGCATGTCAGCTCTGCTGGCTACCACGGATAAATGGACTCCTACAGTAATTGATACTAGTTGGAGAGCATTTTCACTTTTTCCACGCTTGATGGACATCATAGAACAAAGGATCTTGAAAATAAAGGTTTTCCACTGAACAAGAATCAAAGATGCTGAGCCAAAAGGTAGTTTGCTGGATATAAAGTGAAAGAAGCAGAGTAGAATCAACATGGGGTTTCTAGACAAAAAAAAAAATAATTTGCTCTGTGTGTGGACATCATGGCAGGACTAACAAAAAAAATTCATCAGAAATTTGAATGAAGTAATTTTTGATGGGGATCTTTCACATTTTAAACCCTTTCCATTTTCTTTTGTTATGTAAGTCGATACCTTTTCCTGCCTTCCTGGTCCTTCCTATTCCTTTTGACACTATAATAAAAGGACTAATTGCATGGAGGGAGATAATATCCCTCACATCAGAGAAGAAGAGCTAACACAATCCTCATTCTCACCCATAGGCAGCAGAGTTTGGAAGAACTCAGGGACAATCATGGACAATCCACTCCTTTTCCTTTCCTTATTCTAAGTAACAAGGAACCCAGGCAAGGCTTTCATCTCACAAGGAGATCCTCTTCTGTGAAGGAAGGCTGTGGGGAGACATCCACATCATCCAGTGTACCTTCACAGAGCTTTCACAGGATAAAGGTAGAAGTCACTGTATACTGTTACCTACTATGTCATTGCTGTAGATGCTTTCTGCTTGCTCTTCATTTAATTTCCTTTGGAAAACAATCTCACACTTATTTTGATCATTATTGACCCCGGGCAATCACAAAACATGTTAATGCATCTCATACCTGCTTACATCAGGATTTTCTTAAGAGACTGGAACTAAAAAAAAATCCACTCTGCTCCCAAAAGGACTTTTGTCTTCTACAGGACTGTGATATTGATCTTCAGGTCACCTCATTTTTGTAAAGTGTTGTGAAAAGGCCTTCCTGGAATAAAAGCTGCAGCAATGTATTCCAGCATGAGCCAAATCCCTTTGAAGTCAATGGCAGCACTGCCAACCACAAGTGCACCAACATCATCAATCAAGCCTCCAGAAACATAAAGATGCCGTAGAAAGCATATTATAACTTCCTTTTAGAATAGAATTTAAAAAACAGTAGGTTTTCCTGCCTCTTTCTCCTAACCTTTCAATGCCTGGGCATGGAAGGATTGTGTTTTCAGTTTTCAACTGAAAAAGTTCAGCAGCCACTGAAAGGAAAAAAACCCCCACAACTGAGAATGTGACCATAAGAGCCAAACCAAAACAATGTTAAGCACTGGAAAGTCACCATGAAATCACAAGCCCAGAGACACTGCTGTGGACTTCAATGGCAGTGTACTGCTGTGTTTGAAAGAAGGAGGCTGCACAGCACCTGAAGGTGAAGCTTGGGTGGGATGTAGTCACATGGATGGTTTAGCAGGACTGAGTGGCCTGTTCCATTGAAGAATGCTTAGTCTACTGGAAGTGCTGGGTCCCCTCCCTTTTCCCAAAGCCAATGCATTTGCTGAGAGATCAAAATGTCTGTATTATCTACTAACACTACACCAAATCATCGAAATGGGAGGGGAAATGACAGCACAGACAGGAAGGGGAAAGAAATTGGGTGCCCAGCTCTTTTTCCTTCCATGGTAATCTCAAAGTGCAGTGACTGAAACCTGTTTCCCTGTTCAGAGCAAGCATCCACATGGCTGGCCTTCAGTCTCTAGCATTTCTCTTGGAGATACCCAATAGCTACCAACTGGTTCCTTTCTTCCCTGTGGCTGTGTACCTGTATTCTCTAGCAGAGAAAGCAAGGCTCCACCAGTCTAATAGCTAGATGTTATACTTCAGTGGTTTACAAAAATGTCTTTTAAGTGAACTGGACTGAACTGAAGGTGAGTAGTTATTTTTTCATATATGCACACATCATTGTACCCAAGAACCCTTCAATGCCTATGTACAGGGCATACTTGACATGCTCTTACTCCTTGCATGTCATGAATTCTCAACAGAAGAACCTGTACTATAATTTTACAGAAAAAACATGTACCTCTATTAAAAACTGCCCTGCAGTTCTATGGCAGTAATTATTTCAATGCTTGCTATCACAACTCAGCCAATGTTCAGTGCTATTACAGAAATTCCAGGCCTCAGAGCAATCCACCTGGGGACATTATATCCCTCAGAGCAGCACAGAGGGAAGATATTTCATTACAATACAAACAAGGAATTTCTGTTCCTTGAACCACACCAGCCTTTACTACAGGAGTCTTCAACACCAGGTGACTCCCACAGACATGTGACATCTAGTAAATGTCACTGAACTTGGCTTCTGATTTTTCCTTGGTATAATTATTACACTGGCTGAATGACTTTCACAGTGATCTCAAATTGCCACAAAAAAGTCACTCTTACAACTCTGTTTCTAAAATATTAAGCTTACATTGACAAATGGAGATTAGGACTACTGGAAAGTGCACATATTTTGATAGCTTTTATTGACATGTAAAAGCATTAGAATTAGAAATAATTTGAATGTATTTTTAAAACTTCTTACAAATGTGCATAATTTGAAGCATCTAATCCTTAGTCTGAGAGATGAATATTGACATTCACAGAGCTTTTTCTGGATTTTTTTAAATATTCACCTAAAATATGCTAATCAATGTTTGTATAAAAACTATTTGGAACAATTCTCATTTACTTCATACATGATATGCATGAAGTTTTGTTTTCTGGGATTTATTTTCTCTATGGGATATATATAACTGAAACAAATTCACTGAAGCAGAAGTATGGAGTTCTAGTAAGTATTAGAATTATCTTCACTAATTAGTGCCTCAATAAAAATCTCCTTGATATAATTCTTTTAAAAAGATGATTGTCCTAGAAGGCAGACAAAACTTGTTTATTTGATGCACTTCTCACTGTCCAAACCCTGTTGCCATCTAAATATTCTAAATATTCACCTAAAAAAAACTAAACATATACTTATCTTAAGCCTGGGATAAAAGTGCATGTAACAGAACTCATCTTCAAGATACTAAGGAAGAATTTGAGTTTTCCCTTTTTTTTCAAGTATTGTCAGTTATTTGTTCGCTGTTTGGGAGAATTCCTTCCCATCTCTTTCGCTTCCCTAAACTTTTAAAGGAGGTAGAGAGGACATCCTGTAACAGATGGAGGGTCACAGATGTGGCTCTTCCAACCCATCAAAAAGCAAGATCCATCTTTATCTCCTTAGCCCAGTGAGTTTGGTGCACGTGCTTGCATGCTCAGTCCTCTGTTCCCCTGCTGTCATTCCTGACTTAACTCAAACACAGAACAATAAAAACAGAACAAAACACCCACATCTCCAAATCACCCCCTCTCATTTCTGGGAAAAAAAAAAAAAAGTTTCTTTTGACACACTTTTCAGTGTATTTTGAGCTCTGGTTTTAAGTGCTTCCAGCACTTAAAGCAGAGCACCTTTCACTATTCCTCCTGAGAGACTATTCCACAGTCCAATAAATCTGACTCCCGAGAAACCTCTTTTACACATGTGCTTGCAGCACTTTTCCAGTCTTGGACTAGTATGAGCGGAACGAATATCTTTTTCCCCACAGAGTTTACATAATAATGCAAAATTTGCAAAAGCTCTGTGCTCTGCTGAGTTACTTCCACACTCCAGGAATTTCTGTGATAACAACTTCTGTGTTGTCTGAAATACATAATTTCTAATTTTAATAAATTACAACATCTCCAATGAAGTACAAAGACATCCAAAACAGACAATATTACTACAAACTTCATACAAGACATATTAAAAGAAGCATAGAAAACCTTTAAACTGCTGGCACCAAGGTGAAGTCTGATGGGTCTTTCTCCCCCTGAATTCAGCAGACTGGTTACAGATATCTTGGCAGCACTCATTCTGCTGGTGGTGTTTTCTTTGTCTTTTTCTTTTTAAAAGACTGGCAACTGAGTTATTTTAGACATTATAAAAAAGAAGTGCTTTTGTTTTCTTTTTACTTAACTCACCTTGAATTTAAAGGGATTTCAAAGTAGTGCCGTAGTTGTTATTAGGCAATTACCTTGTATTTGAGATGATGTGCCACCTTCCCTCACCCAAGGATAGGCAAACCTGTTGAGCTGCCTGGCACTGCCTTGCAAGGGGAGAAACTTTCTTCGGGGTCCTGGTGTCCATCAGGAGAGCTATTTGACACAGAGCCAATAAAGGGGCAGGCAGCACACCTGAAGCCCCAAGCTTTCCCCAAAATCTTTCACCCCTGTAGCTGAAAGAAAGTCATTCACCCTACTGTTTCCCTCTAGGTCCTGCACTGCAAGGGTGTAGCTTTCAGAGGCTGTTTCAGATAGACCACTAAATGCCACAAACATGTAGAATGCACTCATTTACCATCTGTCCGGCTCTTGGCTTGTGAGTTACAATCACCTACAAAATTACATATACATTCACCTTTTGCCTAAGGAAGATCTCATTAGACAAATCCCAAGATGACTATCTAAATATGAGAAAGCTCTGGAAACTACTGCATAGACTTTTTTCAAAATCTTTCCCCCAAATTATTTTTCCTATTTGTAGATCAAAAGCCATTGTTTATCTCAGCTTCCAAAGAATAAGGCAAAATCCATACCAGATGTGTCTCCAAACACTTAAATAGCTGAGTGGCAGCCTATTTTTTTGAATTTGCTATTTACTAAAATAAACATGGTGTGAAATATCACCATTCAGTTTTGTTTGCAGGAAGGCATAAGAGGAAGACACCATAATTTTTTCTGAATGCTACAGGGCTCAGAAGTCAAATGGCTGGAAGAAAGATGCCATGCCTCTGGGGAGGTATAACTCTCCCTCTTGGCTCACTCCTAAGGACATAGAGTCAACTCAAAGAAACACAAGCAGAAGTGCCCATAAGTGTGATTAACAAAGGCAGCGTTGCTTTGCCTCATCCTTGGGGCTATAGCAGTTCATGTCATGTCTTGGGATGCTCACTTGTCCCTGATGAATTACACTGGCTCTGGCTGTGTAAGTAAAAACACTTATTTAAAATCCAGCCCTTCTGAGCTTGCCAAAATTTCTTTAAATCAAAATAAAAATCAGAAATATGTCTTGCAGATGCTGCCTTTTCGTGCAATGCTTTGAAGGCACTCATCTCTTTTTCAGATAAAAAGATTACAGTTTCACTGGTGGTTTAAACTACTAACATTTACTGCCAGCCTTGACACGGTGCAACAGAGGAATTAAATTAAAAAGTGGCAAGCAGAGACTGCTAATTATTCTTTCACTCACAAAGTTTAAATATAGCTGCCTGTGTTTGAACACAAAGAAGGCCTGCAATTAGAACACATTCAAATGCAAATGCACCACAACCCCCTCTTTATTGTGCTTGTAGATGATACAAAACAATACCTCAATACTAATTGTACTTGGTGCCTGTAATTTTCTTCAGGACTGTGTGTATTAGTCACAGGTATATCTTAAAAGCTGTGATTCTTCTGCCAAAAACAGGAAAAGCAAACAAACACACATGCTCTGGAGGAGGAACCCTTGTAAACATGCTCTTTGTGGTCTGGATCTATGATATACTGAACATCCTTAATCTTCAAAAGGCATTTGAACCTTTATGGAATTTGATCTCCAGTGATTTATCCATAATGAAGGAAAGTGGCACTGGTTACACTTGCCTTGTAGAGGTGGACAGGTCCCTTAGGACCATCGCATTTAGGTGGCAATGAAATGTTGACTCTTCTTTGCTGCCTTCATTTCAGTTTCTGCTCCTCAAACTAGAACAAAACCCCTCCTATAGCAAATTTCTGTATTATGAAAATTATAGAAACATCAGATTATTTGTTTGAAGTGACAATTTAGCATTTTTAAATTTTGTCAGATATTTCTCCTGCAAATGCAAAAACGTGCCTGAAATCCAGCATTGTTTCTACAAAAAAAAAAATTATTTTCACAAAACTTTTATTCTATAAGGTAAAACTTGTATTCTAAGAAACTTTAGCAAACTTAATAACTTTAAATAAAGTAAGGATTGTGCCAGAGTTCATCTATTTCCTGATCCTTGCCACCATGCCAAAATTTATCTTAGAAAGGGTCTGAAGCAGTTGTCCTTCATTCCTAGTATCTAACTCTTTCTTTTAGAATTTTTAGATCTTTTACTCTTTTCCAATGAATTCTTAAAATTGAATGAATCTCTGTTCAACCTGTACAAATTCTGAGTTTTATCTCCCTGTGACAGTCAGAAAATAAACTTAATGTTTATTTACTTGGTGTTATTAATTGCAGATAATTGCATTAGTAGTTTATAAACTTAATGTTATTAATTAGAGGTTCCTAGTCCTTTCACTTCTCAGTGCATCAGACTTGAATGGGGAGGATGCAACCTGACATAACCCAACCAGACCTAGGTCACCGAAATTGTAGGCTATCAACACAATCTATAAAATGACATTTACTGGAAGCTATGGAGAATACAGAAAAGAAGCTAGTAGAGAAGAGGGAAGTGAAAGACTGGGAAGAAGGTGAAAGGAAGAAAGAGGTGCGTGCCTCTTATTTCCAATATGGTTTGGATAGGAACACCTTGAGTAAAGGTGCGAAAACTGAGCTACCAACTGATTCATCCAGAAAATGGAAATAGTGTGTAGTACTTTGCAGCTGGGCAAATACCCTAAGCAGGAGCCAACACAATTTGTGTGTGAGACTGAAGTCGTACCTGAAGTTTAAAGGAGTGAAAAAGCAACTCCTTTTAATAGAAGTGCATTTTCTATAAACAAGTTTTTCATCTGGATACCATAAATCACACAAATGTTAAAAAATTTAGATCAAGCTATAAAGTACCTACTTAATTAAAAATAACTATAAAATGCTACATTTTCGGAAAAAAAAAAGATGTTTAGTGAAAATATGAACATTATTTCAAAAGGAAGCCCTTTACAAACAGTATTTTAGCATCTGAAGTGTCGCCACGTTGCCCAACTCTGGTAGAACGTTTCCTCTCCCACATTTCCTTCCTAGCCCTGTACTGTTCAGCCCTGTATTTCTCTGAATACGGCCAAGGGGTTTTAACAACAACATGAGAAAGGGGAAGGGCAATGCAGGATATGCCACATATATATAAATAAGGTGAGAGGGATGAGAGTGCAGAGAAAAGTGTCTTGTCACCAAAGCATGCAGTGGTTTAAGCTGCTCTTTAGCTCCTCTTCTCTAGGAAATACTCCCTCCACCCAAGAGCATAGCCACCTTGTAAAGCACAGTGGATTTCAATCTTTAGGGTGTACTAAAGTGGTGCCAACATTTCTGAACCCATTATGCTAACTCCTTGATTCTTATAAAATTTACTAGTATTTCACTGCTTCAGCCTTTTGAAGTTCAAAAATTGTAACGACGTCAAAGGCACTTACAGAATTTATGCAACACATCATCTTAAAAGTCCAATTAGGCATCAAGACTGCATCATGGGGAACAAGTTTTCTCAGCTCACCACCAAAGGAATTGTTGACTGCCTAGAAACACTGCTTGTATTTCAGGAAAATCAGTGCTTTCCACGTGAATGAAGAACAAGAGTATCCCTTGTTGTGGTGGGGTTTAAGACTGACAATCTCAAAAATAAAGTGAGAAGTGGCTGAACTCAGAACACTGAAGTCAGGATTTTCTGTTTTCCTTTAGATATTTTTGCTTTTGTGTCAGTTGGTTTTTACCTGAGAAAAACTAATTTCTGCATCTATTTAAAAAACCAACACGCCAGGTAAAACACTAGGGGGAAAAAAAGAAGAAGAGAAGATTACCACTGAAGATATGCTTGCTTATCATAAAGCATATTCAATGAGAACCTCTAAAAATGCAGAAACAAGACTAGTACTGATGTTATTGAAAACTGAATTCCTACAGTATTTCTGGCACTGTCATTGAAAAGATTCTGACTTCAAAAAGCAAAAATAAGTCAAAATGTAAATTCTTCACCAGCCTTTAAAAGATTAGCCAACTGTACTCAGCCTTTTGACCTTAACTTGTGTCTGCTTCTTTAGCAAATATTGGCAAAAAGAGAAGGACATGGGGAGTGGAATGAGGAAGAAAGATAAATTATTTATGCTAATGATGGATTTGACTAATGAAATATTTTGGTTTTAAAAACAAAAATGCTTTTTTTCAACAAGTTAGTTACATTCAGTAAGAGAATGAGTAAAATTTTGCTTCAGCTACTCTTTAGATCACTTCTTCAGCCTTCATACTTGACATGTGGTCTGATATTAAATGGTTACTTACTAGAAGCCACAGAGCAGCAGGAAGTGCTAAATGCCAAAGAGCCTTGAGAAACTAAAACACACAGCAGCAAAACACTGAACAGATCTCTCTGTCAGCTACTGACTAGCTACTGACTTTGCTGCCATTCCTAGGCAGCAAACGTTTGCAGTTCAATGTCTACTTAGTCAACCATGAAGATTGTCATCATATTTAGAACTTTTTTAAAGCTTGAGCCAAAGTCCAAATATATGATTATAAAGTTTTTTGTCTTAGAAACTGGGTCATGTATAAACGATATATAGGTTTGTATTTGTAAACCATAATGTTTCCAGGGTTTCCTCTTTCACACTTAATCAGACTAGGCTAATAACAAGAACCACTCCAGTTATTCTGCAAGAGTTGGTGTGGAATAATATCTTCTAGTACAAAATAAAACAGGCAGGTTCTTATTTTGCATGCATTATGGTATAAACTCACATTAGAAATGGCTGACTATATTCTCACACACACTTCTTCCCTGCTTGCCCATTTATCTTATAAACTAACCTAGTTTTCAGGCAGACTTAAACTTTGTCAACGTATGCAGTACAAAATGTTCTAAGATTTCTGGATTTTTTTCCTCAACATTATATATATAAACTACAAGTTACACATAAGGTTGACCAGGAGGGATTTAACATTATGGGATGATGGTCTAAGCAGATTATTACAAAGATGTAGATGCTTTAACTCTATAAGTATATGTCAAATTTCATATGGTTATGTTTGCTTCCTCTTTCTGATACTTTAAATCTTCAAATTGATGGAAAAACATGAAAGTGGACTTAGGGACAGGATGCACTATGTCTTGGAAATTATATGGTCATGCTAAGTCTAGTTTCTAAATCCCACAAAATTATTTGTTTTAACTTCTACTACTGTTTTTTTTTTTTCACTTAATTGTCTGCCTTAGTCTTCTTACAAAATTCTGTACTTCAATTTACATTGTAAATGAGTTCCGCTTGAACTCGGTATGACTTGGTATATATGGAAACTGGAATCTGTAGCCATTTGGAAATACAAGTACAAGTGCAGTGGGAAATACAGGTAAAGGCTACCTACCTACCCACCAAAAATTTACCTTTTCCCCTAGATTCCATGCCCCCAGATAATCAGCTCAGTGTCCAGATTAAGACTACTTTGGATTTCACCATTTCCAGATTCTGAAGAACCTTCACCTGCCAAAAATGTTTCTTTTGCATCAACCAGAAAGTTTTTCTATTAAGAAGTGAATCTGACGTGTTAGGTTTGCAAAATGGAGCACTCTAATCACGAAAAGCTAAATTAAGTTCAAAAATCATCAATTTTCTTCCCATTTAATATCAGTCACTTTGGTGCTCTGGGGAGCATAAAATTAAATGGGGGATTTTAAGCCATCTTTTCACCTACCCTATTCTGGAGTCAGCAGCAGATGGCATTGTAGCCATTCGTCATTATCATTTTGAATAAATTAACCTGCAAAAATTCCCAAAACAATCCTGGCATGTGCAAGTTTTGAGGCAAGACTGTCATCTGCACTCAAGCTTTCTCTCTCTTCTGCAACCCAACATCTGGGGTATAGCCTGAGGTATCGATGAATTTCTGTCTGAATTCTCAGATTTTTTCTCTCTGACATCAGGAAGGCTTAAAAAAAAACGTGAAAGGGATGGAAACATGTGAGGAACCCACCTCTCTATCTGAAATGTGCATTTCTTACTAATGGAACAAATTGTCTGAAATATCTCCTTCTTGCTAAAGAGCAAGACATTAAGAGGAACTGGAACAATATGACAGTGTCAATCCCAGAGAGAGATGGGTGGTTTTTTGACTTCTGGTCTCAGCAGTGAAGTTCCCTTTTCACCAACATGTACCTCACCACAGACCTCACTGCCTTCGGAACAAAATGAAAGGCTGTATAGCAAAACCCACAACACTGAAAAGAGAGCGAACTCAAAACTGTCTATGCGGACATGCAGATAAAGACGGGCATTGCAGCAGCAGCTGAGGTTGGTGCCTGAGAGCTGTCACAAAGAGAACCGCCGTCTCCGCTTCGCAACCAGAGCACAGAGGTGGCTGATATGAGAGAGCACACCTCCTCCACGCTGCACCCCAGGACTCACTGCTCATGCTGAGAGCCACCTTCAGCACCGTAACCACCAAATATAGATTTTGGAGGAGTTCTGGGAAAGCATTTGAACGGGGTTTTTGTTTCAATTGCAGTTCAGTCCCCATTTATGCTGAGCAAATCAAAAAACTTGACCAACTTTTCCATCTTTAAGGTGGGTTTAAATCTAGTCACTAAATATGGAAGGCTGCTTAAAGGTAAGTAATTCAAGCAGCTTTCTTCAAGTCACTCTGGTGTCACTCTGAAATTTTAGGAGAGTATATTTTTCTCCACCAATTTCCCTCAGAATCTCTGGCAAACCAGCCAGTTTTCAGGTGGGGCATATCACGATGTTGAAGTGATGCACAGGCTATGCTTGCCACAGAGACTCTGAACTTTGCTGACATTACACTTTTTCAGGGTCTAGTCAAAATTCAAGATCATGTTATCCTTACTCATTATGAGGATCACTTTATTCCTCCAGAAATAAAAAAGAGTTGGAAGGTAAACAATAGGTGAGATGACAGCCCGGAGAGAGAAATTAAGTAATCTTCTATTGCTAGCACTAAAAGAAAAGGCTAGCTTTAAGAAGAAGAAAATCCTGAAAATACATTGTCCTCACATACTGGATGGGAGTTAATGAAGTGAAATGCTATTAAGTGGTACCAAGAAGTTGCTTCTGTCAGTGTATAAGAATAGCAGAAGAAGGACTGGAGGTAAGAAAGCACTGACAGCATTAACATGGGGAGCACTCGGCCAGTCTCACTGCGCTGTCAAGATACATACAGTACTGACCTAGAATAACAAATAGATGCATTTTATAAGCCGCTGCCAAAGCTGCTTTTAAAAAACCTATTATATTTCCATTAGCTAGAAGGGTCTCTAAAACTACTGCCTCTTAACAGATCCTGCATTGACAATGGTGGGTCAGGAGGTGGTAAAATAAATCACAATGTGAACCGTCTATAGCAGATCCACCACTGATCTCACTGCGTGAGAGGAGACAACGTCTTCTCAGCACAACTGGTGTCAGGATCTAGAGAACAAAGACAAATTGCAACAGAAACTGCAACTTGTAACTTCAACATTTGCAAGTGACTCAGTCCGGGAACAGGCAGCAAGTAAACATTTTGCAGGTTATTTAAAATGCAAATTGTTCTTCTATAAATGCACAGCTGGAGCACAGGTAACATCTGATGTAAATGAGTGACCTACTTTAATCAAATGCTATGGCTAGAGAAAAGGATAGAAGCAAAACCAATGACTTATGTTGTTTCTCTAAGTGCCTCATATTTCTGGCCACATTACTGTTGTTCTCCAGGTTAGTGGGGGGATGAAAAAGCAGGTTATTTTAATGGCACCTCAGTATAAACAAATTCTCTAACCACCACATTAAAAATTAAACAGCTTTGCATCTTTAATGCATACTTTCCTTTTTAAAGAGGGAATCAACAGTTGTATGGCAGCACATAAGTGTTTTCACTGTGTCCAATGAGCAGCCAGAAAAAGATACAGGAAGAAGCAATAGAGAAAATACGGAATGAAAGAAAATATGTTTAAAAAAAAAGCAGAGAAAGCAACACTTGTCACTTGCCGACAGGAAGTGATAAATCCTCAAATTTAAAAGAAAAAAAATCAAGTAGGGAAACAGGTAGGCCTAAATGTTTTGTGTAAGAAACTACAAATAACAATGCATCTTTGAAAACACCATCATTCTACTGCCACTGGATTTGTCAGTCTCTTACAAAGAACCCAGCTCATTGTTAGTAGTCTTTGCAGTTAAGCCAACAACTAACACAGTCTAACATCAACATGGTCTTAATCTTGTCAATCTCTGTGGTGATCGCTCTGGATCCAGTTATGTACACATCAAGTCATAGGGCGTTGTTCATACAACACCCTTTCAGACAGTGCTGAAATACACCTTATACCTAAACGTAGTCCTTTCTGATTTGAACAAACCACTGGAAATTCCTTCCTGCGCCCTGTCGCAAATGTCCTTCACCACAACTTTTAAACAGACACAGAAAAAGGTAGAGCAGAAAATTATACATAAAATGGCACCTAAAGTTGTTTTTGCTTGCAGCATCCAGCCCCACAAGCTGAATCTACTTGCTCCTGTGTGACTAAGCAAGTTTTCCATCCCTCTCTCCTCATCAGGCAGGCATAGCTGTATATTGTATATTGTATATTTCCCCAAGCAAATGGTCTGCTGCATCTTAACACTCCCAGAGGAGCAAATATAAGAGGACATTCTGGTCCATTATAGACTCAACCACACACTGCACTGTCTTACTTGTGCTGCAGGAGAGGAGGTCCCTTATTGCACTTTGGAGCTTCTCTGATGTTGGTGAGGTTCATGGTACCTCTGTGCAGCAGTGTGTGAGCACATCCAAAATCACCAGGGTGTATGTGCTTACAGCCTTGTTCTAATCAATAGAATAGGGCTGATTTGCAACCAGGCAAGCACACTTTTTCAAAATGTGCTCAGCCCTATGGAGACCAGAATTCCATTTTTCTTAGTGCCTTGCCTTAGAAAACAGACTGAGTAAAGCACAGCTCAGCTAGTTTGGCCACTTTCAAATATCTGCACTGTAAACTAGGATCCTCACTTTCTCTCATTTTACATAGCAAAGCTACTCTGAAACCTGTAGGAACCCTACTGTGTCCCAAAAGGACACCCCCAAATTACCCCATGCACTTTGGCAGTGGGTGCCTCCTGAAGGATGACGGTGGAAGACTGACTTACACTTTTTTTTTTTTTTTTTTGCCTCACCTATTAACGAAAATCCTGAAGCAGATATAAATGCATGGGGTAAAATTCTAACATGCTGTTGCAGTGTAATGTGTGAAGTGGCAGGACAAGGAGTTTTGATGTCCTGGCAATACATCCTCAAGCTTTCCTGGGACTTTTCTGCCCTTGCAGTCAGAGATGCTTTGGCAAATGGGTGGGCACCCACGATGTTACCGGCACTCATTTAAATGTGAAAACACGAGTATAAAAACCCAGCACGGTGTAAACCAGAGACTCATAGTTTGGCCAGAGAGAAGACAGGTCCTAGGTCTGGGAGAGGAGGACAGGGTGTGGAGGAGCTTGTCTTTTCTCAAATTCCCTAGTTCACCTCGGCTCGTAGGTCTCGGACACAAGGACCCTTTCCTCCCTCCCCCTTACCTGAGCCGCCCACGTTGGACCTCAGCAGGCAGGTTCTCCGGGAGGAGGAGAAGGAGGAGATGTCGCTTTGGGAGCGGCCGCGGGGACCGGGCAAGGACCAGACGGGCAGCAATGCTGCCCCGCTGCTCCCCGGCCTCTCAGCCATCGCTGACAGGGAGCCGAGAGAGGCAGGGAGGAGAGAAAGGGGAGAGGCGGCGAGGGAGGGGACAGGGAAAGTTTGCAGAGGAAGGGCCGCCTCTCTCCTCCGACCGCCCCGCCGGGACGCCGACGGCGGTTTTGGGTCTCTGGGAACATAAATTTTGTGTTTGCATAGGAGCAAAGCAAAGTGTGTGTGTGTGGGGAGGAGGGATAGGTGCGCCGATGCACCCATCCCCCGGGATGTCTTCATGCTCCTCGCTCCTGTAATTTCCAACTCTCGGGGGGAGGGGGGACGTGGAGAAAGGAGAGAGAATCAGTTGAAAAAAAGCCAAGCAATCTGCATCACTTCTGCTTTGTGTAACAGGGTGCTCTCCCCTCCGCAAAACCAGGAGGTTGCACAAGGCATCGCACCCCTGTAGACGAGCGGGGAGGGCGATGAGTCAAGTATCTCACCTCCGCTTACCTCCCCACCATTTTTCTTAAGGACTGGGTTGCATGCAAGCGATTTTACTCAACTAACCTTTGGAGGAAGGTACTCTCCTGCCTTTCAGATCAGTCATACAGATTTAGGCAGAAGCAAAATCAAGCTCTGTGGTTTCGTTTTCTGGTGTTTTACGGAAATACTTTTACAACAAGATGCATTTTTAAAAGGATATTTAATGTTTATACTGCTTTTTACAGGCAAGTCTAATTATATTGTACCTTGAATAAAATCCTCGCTGCCCTGAAGCCACAATGGCAAAGACAGACAGGACTGCACCCTATAGTTTTTTAACGCGTCCAGTGCTGCATCATCCAGCTATTCATCATCAAAGTTACACTGAAATAATTGTAGCAACTATCACTCCCCAGGTCTGGATCAAAACCTATCAAGCCTGAAACTTGTCCATGCAAAATTCAGTTTCTAGTTTCTGCTTCCACCCGGGCAAATAGGCGCTTTCCTCTCAGAGTCGGGTCCCGCGCAGCTCCCCAGGCGCAGTGGTTTTACGGTCTTCCAGCAGTCACACCACGCAGGCACCCTTTGCCTGTGTCCAAGCTATCGATCCAGTACAGGAGTCTCGTATGTCAGCCATTAGTCAGGTCAAAAGGTCTCTTCTGCTCAGCATCTCCCAGGGAATTGCCTTCATTATTTCCTCTCTTTCCCTGTGCTGACAGACCAGCCTGTTCCTTTCATAGCCACAGAGCTTTGCCAGCGAGAGAGAGGGAGAGGCAGGGACTTCTCCTGTCAGGGCATAGCAGCGCGATCCATGCTTACAGACCTTCCACCGGGGCCCAGAGGCTCGACCGTCCCGCAGGCGGGCACACTTTAGCCAGGCTTAGAGAGCTTTTTGCAGCTGCAGGCACCAGTCTTGTGTTATTTACAAAATCTTATAATGTGCCATTTTTATTATTTACTCTTTGCAACTTGCATCATTATAGATGTGATTGTTCACGGAGGACCTTTTCCTCCACTGGGAGATTTCAGTAACTGGGTGTGTGTGGGCTGATGACATTTTCTGAACCTGTTGATGCCTTAATCAGAAGTGTACTCATGACTGTTACTTAGTGAACTGTTTTCTACTCTTTTGTTTTGTTTCGGTTTTTGTTTGTTTGCTTTAAATTTAAAATATGTGATCAAATTCATCATCAAAATACACAGTTCCTGCTTCAAACCTCAACGAAGTCGATGGCAGGTCAGTGAGCTTCGGGTCAGAACCCTGAGCTTTTTTTAAATCATTTTTCCTTCCAAACATTTTGAGCCACAGAGCAGTTGTAAATTTGTCGTGCTGTACAGAATGTACGCTTCAAAATTCCCACATTAAGGAGCTGCTCAGTGTCTGCAATCCTTTGGTGTGATCAAAAAAAAGAACATGAAGAAAGCAAAAGATACCCCAGAAGGATGTCAAAGGCATCTAAAGACTCCTTTTGGGGAGCAAAGTGACATTTAAAGGAGTAAAGGCAAAAGAAGACACAAAGTAGGTCAACACTGAATGTAAAAGAGATATGAAGAGGCTCCTATAGTAATATTGGAGTCCTTCTGTAAATCAGAGTAAAATGAATGGTCAGTCAGAAAGAATAATACCACGGAAGTGACAATGGTTTTTATCTGCCTGCAACCTAATATATTCATCAAGGTATATAAACGAAAATATTAGAAAATCATGTACATTCTATTTTCACAGCTCTTTAAATATTTTTTTATTTAGATGTAGCAATTGTAGTTAATGGGTCTGGAAACAAAAACTCCATTTCCATAGAACAGCAGTAAAGTATACATCCTTCCCAGTTGGAGAGAGATTAATTCAGTTGTTCATTTTCAACTGTTCTGATGAGACTGCCAAAGGAATTTCCATTCGTGGTGATGATTTTGGAAAGTTCATATTTGCTGATTAAACCAAATTATTTTACAAAGGCTGTGCCATGAAGTTCGGGGGCTGAAGCAGAAGTGCACAATTCAGGCACCAAGAAAGACTGGAGGAGCACCAGCCCTGGCAACAAATTTGCTGGATGGTCTATCTTTTAAAGCACCTGCCTGCCACCCGGGATCCGCAGGATAAACGCCAGGTGCCATCTACTGAATTGAGGCAGCTTCAGCACAGGCCATTCTAATGATCAAAGAAATATTTCCTTGACAGGCCTTGGGGCGCCTCTCCACCCTGGTACAAGTCGGCTGGAAGGAGCTGAAGAGCCGTGAATATTACCCTCTGCTTTTCCTGCGAAGGGCAGGGGAGCTGAGCCAATGCTGGTCGGAAGCAGGCGGGAAGGGCAAAACCAGCAGGCTGCCGAGGCCGCCTTTGGAGCAGACTGTGCTTGCAGATCCAAGGCTCACACCTGGACCGGGCTGTACATCCAGCAGACCCCGGCAGGCCGCTCTCGGGACGGCCGGTGCTCCCGGGGGAGGGCCCGGCGGGGCCTGGGGGAAGCACGGCGGGATGTCGGCCGGGCAGAAGCCGGTTACTTCATTTTCTTAAAATCCTTAAAATCCAGGGGGGCATCTGTGGTCGAGCAGCCAGATAAAGCGGCACCGGTGGGGCAGAGGCCCCGAGCGGCAGGCGGGGAGGGGGAGGAGCGCCGGGAGGGGCAGCGCCGGAGCCCGGCACCCGCGGGCGGTGCGTTCCGCGTT
>WEIV01021479.1:371120-440110 GCA_013390005.1 Calyptomena viridis
CTGCTGCTGCTGCTGGGGCTGCCCGGGCTCCTGCCGGCGCGGGCCCGCTACGAGCCCACCTGGGGCTCGCTGGACGCCCGGCCGCTGCCCGCCTGGTTCGACGAGGCGAAGTTCGGCGTCTTCATCCACTGGGGCGTGTTCTCGGTGCCGAGCTTCGGCAGCGAGTGGTTCTGGCGAGCTGCAGCGGGTGGTTTCTGGTCGCACCGAAACAGCTGCTGAGGACGGGTCGTACCAGCGGTCCGAGGGTTTTGCTTGGAAAGCGGCTGCCAGGGCAGGCGAGGGTTGGGTGTGTGTCCCCCTCGTACGGCGGGGGTTTGGGTTAGATCGCCTCTGCAGGCTGACTCTGGACGCAGGGGTGTGGGAAGAGATTTGTGTCCACCCGGGGCCACGGACTCCGTGGCGCCTTTGCGAAAGAAGCGGAGTTTGACGTGATTCTGGTGTGTCCCACCATCCGCCTGCTCAGACCTGCAGCTGAACACCTTGACTGACGAAACTAAATTAAGGAGAGGGCTCGCAGAGCTGAGAGGTGTGCTTTGCACAGCGTTGGTGAAAGAGGTGGTTGGTTGAATGGCAGGAGGCCCCTCCAGGACCACCGTGAAGGGATGGGTGAAGGGATTCTCCCCCATGGGAACAGGTGTTGGGGATCTCCCAGCCCCTGGAGCAGCCTTGTGCAGCTGCTGGAGCACTGTGGGGAGTGCAGGAGCCCATCGCTGTCCTTGCTTATCAAGCAGACTGCTGTTTTCTTCTACGCATTTTGTGCTTTTTTTGGTTTTCTTCTCTTTTAGTATTCTCACTACTATTATTCAAGAGTGCGTTCTACTTAAGAGAGCCCAAGGCTCTAATCTTTAAATAATTTTAGTTCAAAGACTCAGTAAAACCTTTGTTTTGTGAGTGTTCACTGGTTCAGGCCCTTTGACTGTAAGCATGTTTTTGCTGTCATCTTTCCATGCTCCACCAAGTACTTCCTGTGTGATCAAGTGAGTCACATTATTTACAATATGAAGATAAGAGCAGCTTTGTGGCAGAGCTATGGTAAATCTTAAATGTAATTTTCACAAAACAAACCAAGATAGAGCTAAACAAACCACTGTTTTCTGACAATATTTGGTCTGTTCAGAGTTATGTTCGAGGGTTTCAGCAGTTTTTTAATGTAGACTCTATTTAGTAATAAATTAATTTTTGGTGATGGTGGGGACACACAGAGCTAGGTTTGGGCTCAAGCCTCAGTCTGCTGTGCTTGTCTCAAGCCTCAGAGTGCTGTGCACTGATAGTGGTGCACAGATTCAGGATCAAGCATTTGATCTTTGTTATTTTTCTAATAAGACCCCAAAACTCTCTAATGTAGTTGATGAAGTTGCTTTTTGTATTTTTGTAACCTCCCATCCTTCAGCATGTGCAGGTGTAGAGCTGCTTCAGGGCTTTCTGGCAGCACGTGCACTCAGATGACCGAGGTTCTGAGTTAGCAGCTTCAAGTGGAAGGAACTCTATTATGAGCCATCCCATCCACCTTCCATCAGACCTGCATGGTCTTGGTAAGGATATTTCTAGAATCTAATCATGTCAGTGTGGAAATGCTCGTGTTAACGAGCCATGTGACAAAGGGAGAGAAGTAAGGATGTTACCTGTTTATTTACGCAATTACATACTTTGAAATCAGAGATTAGTTGGTTTTTTGAAGAGTTTGTTTGTTTGCTTAGGTTTGGTTGTTATTTCCCCTTCTCCCTGCCCACCCCGCCCTCTCACTGCCTCCTTCTTTCAGTGAGAAAAGCTGTCTCAGCCTCCTCGGAGTTTTTCTTCCTGTTGGCTGCCAGAGATTGTGTTGGTTTGTGCTGAAGTCTGTTTGAGAAGGTTACAAAAATATCCAGACAGTTACTATTGTGTTGCAGAGCTGAGGTCAGAGTCCAGCTCAGGACAGGAGAGAGAAACACATTTCAAACATTCAGTCTGTTTTATTCCTTCACTTAGAACCTGTTTTCATGTGTGTTCCTACTGGAACAGGATTTTTGCTGCTTGGCTTCACTCATAGAAAGGTAAATTCTTCCAGACCTTTTTCTATATATGTACTTGCATATCATATGGTGTGGTCCTGTTAGGAGGCCTCCAGCAATAAGGCTGTTTATGCAGTAAGGACTGTGTGCTGTTTCTGAAGCTCCTCTTTCATTGCTTGGTAGGGAGCAGGTTGAAAATAAATATTGCTCTATTGGTGATTTAGGATTGCTGCCCATGGTGGGGGGGAGAGACCAACCTTGGATTACTGAGCGGAGCTCCAAGCCCTGCTGTGGACTAGTCCAGTTGGAATAGTGACAATATCGGTCACTGATGTGGGAAATCACAGGATAGAAACTGTCCCTGGTTTTGCCCGGTGGAATGCGAAAGAAGATCATCAGCTTATTTTTCCTTCTATTTGTTAAATCCAAGTGCACTAGTAGGTAGGTAGCTGTGTGCCTGCATGTTACAGCCTGTGACAGAGGTGCATTTTTAAGTGTGTGGCGGGTTTTTCTGGGGGGACGTGCCTCATGTGCGCAGTGGCTGCAGTGCACTGGTCACAGCTCTCTCCTGCCCTNCAGGGACATGCCTTCTAGTAGGGTGCCTTTGCTTCAGGGCCTCATGTGTGCAGTGGCTGCAGTGCCCTGGTCACAGCTCTCTCCTGCCCTGGGACTGTGGGCATTGGGTCACTCAGCTGCATTTGCCATAGAGGGCTTGGGACTATCAGAGAAGTAAACATGGTCCGTGTTTGTGGGTGTCAGGAATTGCAGCATGGGGGGCAAAGTGGAGGTGCCTCATGACTAGAGGTGTGAGACTTTGAGGACAGTGAGTCATATTAGTCCAGAAAAAGGGCATTTCTTGTGCCACCTGAGCTGCTTATGTGAACTGTCAGTACTTGCTTTCTAGTATGGTTTTGGGATGTGAGTGATCAAGACTGTAATTTTTCCATTCTTAAGACATAGCAGCTTTTTTCATTGCTTCAAATGAAATCCCGGGACCTTTCTGAAGTGGACTGCTTCAAAGATGTAGAACATGGAGAAATAGGATAGAGAAAAGCAAAGCTTTGATAATTAATACTGTTCTGGAGCAATTTTGTCCTATTGACAGTGTTGTGTACCTGCAGTGCCTCAGCCACTCAGTGTTAACTCAAACAGGAGCTGATGATTTCCATTCTCTTTTCTTTGTCTAGAAATATGTCAGCAGCCATGTTTTGTTTTGTATTTTGTAGGTGGTACTGGCAGAAGGAAAAAAGAGAGCCCTATGTGAAGTTTATGGAGGCAAATTACCCACCTGGCTTCAGTTATGAAGATTTTGGGCCACTGTTTACAGCAGAATTGTTTGATCCCAACCAGTGGGCAGATATTCTGAAGGCTTCAGGTGCAAAATATGTTGTCTTAACTTCAAAACATCATGAAGGTAAGTGGAAGCTTTGTGAATGTTAGTAATTGTTGCACTTTTGTCAACAGAAGGAAAAGGCAGGTGACTTTCCTGCTTGCTAAGAGAGTTAGAGAATGCCAGGCAGGCTCACCTGTCCCATCACAGCCAAAGAGGAAACAAACCACCTCTGAAATGTGCAGGTGTGTGAGTATAGATAAGGCTGTGTGTGATTTGAGATTATGAGAAAGAGCTCTGTTCTGTTCTGCTCTGTTCCGCCTTGTTCCTTTGGTATAATTTTACTCTTTCTTTCAGTCTTATGTGCCAAAGTACATTGAAACTGTTTCTAGCATTGTATTTTTGACTCTACAGTTGATACATTATAACATATTGTATTCTATACTTTTGTCTTGCCAACCAATCAAGCCTCATGGGTGGATTTCTGGGCAAAGGTTTTTATCCAATAGTTTTGCTTATTCATTATGTAATCACTTTAAAAAAGATATAAAAGTTTATGTTTAATCAATGAATGTATTCCTGACTTGCAAGGCATCAAGAGCCTGTGTTTGATTGCATTGTGACTTGGGAATCGTGCCTCCTATGTGGTAACACAGGTGTTTTCCCAACTTGTACAAAAAAAGCTGTGGAACTTGCGTAGGAGGAACAATAGATTGTGCCACTGTTTTCTTGCTGTAAGACAGCCTGAAGTGCTGGTGGCAGCTGAGCTTCCTGCAGTAACCATAGTTTATTTTTTGATTTTGTGCAATTTATTGCTGAAAGAACCATAAAAGTGAATTCTGCACTCTTAAACATATGGAGAGCTGCTGTGTGCAGGCAGTTAATGAGCTCTGAAGGTTTCTCCAAGGAATTTAGGAGTATGTTCCAGAAGTCATTTTCAGAGTTTGGAAGGTTCACATGGTATAGCTTTTCCTGATGTAGCTCATAGAAGCCAAAACCTTGAACCAGGTCTGTAGCTTTACAGGCACAAATGGTTTTTAGTAAAGTAGTTGTAAGATGCTTTGCAGAGAAAAGTAAAGAAAAAGAAAGTGTCTGGAAGAGGAAGAAAGTATAAAATCCAAGAAAGTATAAAATACTAAGATGCAATATGACGGTACAGCTAATGAAGGTTGTTGGTCTTTGGGGAGATGTGGGTTCAAACTGGCAATTTGTGACTTATAAACTTTTATCTCAGCTCTGAAACACGTAAATCGTGATCCTAACGATGCCTGTGGTGAAATTCCCAGTGACTTCAAAAGAATCATGATTCATTTAGTCTGTCCTGTAGCCTTGGGCATGAATTTTTAGTTTGTTTTCTGGTCAATACACTTGCATATATTCAGTTCACAAAAGTATCACAAGATTTATTAGGCAATGAGTCTAAAGCAGTTTGAAGGTGAGAGTGGAGCTCCTCTAGCAGTGTAGAGTCTGAGTGAGTCTGCAGTGCAGCAGTACCTGTAAGTGCTTGTGCTACATTGCTGGATGTCTGAAATGTCAAATCCCTTCTGACTCCTGATATTTAACATTGATATTTTGAAAACTGTTTCAGAAGTTTTTGCACTCTGCTTATATACATATACTGAGTAGTTGATTGAGTTGCTATAAATACCAAGACAAATGAGAAGTGAATATTTGCATAAGATGGAAACAGAAGACAGGAGAACAGTCTTTCAATGCAAATGGTAGCTTGTACTTACTGAAACTGAGGAAGAGTTTTATCTTCCAGTTGTTGATTGTGTATTTACAGTTCACATTTCTGCCAAAATGTATATGCATTAGAAGCTCCTGTATTTTTGGTAAATTTCAGTGAATCACAGAATTACAGAATGGCTTGTGTTGGAAGGGGCCTTGAGATCATCTAATTAATTTAATTAGGACATATGAATGAAGTGAATAACTCAAGAGAAGGAAGAATTATCCTAAGCAGTACAGAACTTCTTAGGATATGTGTATGTATTAAAAAATGCATAAACATATCTGGCATGGTATTCTAATGTTATGACTACTACCATTGTATATAAACAGATTATAGGCCCACTTTATACCATAATAACAATATCATTAAAAATACAATTTTTATTATTTTTATACATATATTTTGCAACACACTTCCAAAACACTTTCCAGAAAGAGGAACTGTAACTTCCCCTCTTCTTCTTCTTTTTCTTATCCTTTGATTTTTCTCTTTTCAGGCTTTACTTTGTGGGGATCCAAATATTCTTGGAACTGGAATGCAGTGGATGTGGGACCAAAGAGAGATCTTGTAGCTGAACTAGCAGCATCTGTTAGAAGCAGGACTGACTTACGTTTTGGGTTATACCATTCCCTGTTCGAATGGTTTAATCCTCTCTTCCTTGAGGATCACAGCAATGTCTTTAAGACAAGAAGGTTTCCATCCAGTAAATCATTACCAGAACTCTATGAAATTGTGACCAAGTACCAGCCAGAAATAATTTGGTCTGATGGGGATGGAAATGCTCCAGATACTTACTGGAACAGCACTGGTTTCTTGGCTTGGCTGTATAATGACAGGTACATAATTATGCTGGTTTAGATCCTTATCTAAAATTCTGCTCTGTGTCTAGTTTGTTTTACTTTTTGTTTATTTTATGGAACCTGTGGAATGTCTACTTTAGAAGATTTAACAAAATATTAATTTTCCTGAAATACAGAATGCAGGTCTTCCCTTTAACTATCAAAGCTTGCTTTAGAAAGAAAGACTGTTTTTCATATTTTAAACACCTTTGCAAATTAATCAGTTAAGACAGCATTGGCTATTCTACGTAATCATAGTCTCCCCTAAGTATTTGCTGCTGCACAGAAACATGGGATAGCAGGACAATTTGAGAATATAGGTACATTGTTGTCATCACAGAATAAACATCTGGCAGTGGATGCGAAGTGCAGGCTGACTTCTGGCAGAGCTCCCGTAACAATCTGGAGCATGTTTCCCTGATGAATGCTTATCTGGACCTTTTCACTAGCAAGATGAGAGCAGAATTCCTGACATTGCACTTAATCTATAAACGAGTAGTACAGAAGGAATCCAAAATGTCAGTGTCTGGGAGTTAAGGGGAAGCGTGTGGGAAGGGATTACCCTGACTGCAACTGTGTTTTGTAGAGTAAAAATGACAACATTTCTGTGTTTCCAGCCCAGTCCGGGACACAGTTGTGACCAATGACCGCTGGGGAGTTGGCAGCAGCTGCACCCACGGCGGCTTCTACACCTGCAGTGACCGCTACAACCCCGGCCACCTCCTGCCTCACAAGTGGGAGAACTGTATGACCATCGACAGGAGGTCGTGGGGGTACCGCAGGGACGCACAGCTGGACGATTACCTCACAATAGAGGACTTGGTGAAGGTAGAGCAGGGCAACGGAGTTGCCTGCACTTCCAATTCTCTCTCCTAATTATTACATTAAGCAATACAGCATTTCTGTTATGTATCTGGTTTTATCAAAAAATAATATTTTAATTGAATAATGAATCAATGAAATAATTAAATAATTTTGTTCACTTGCAGCCTAACACTGCCAGGATGGAATACCCATGTCATTCTTATTAATTTTATAGAAATGACTAAGAGAAATATTATCTAGTAAAAATTCAGTGAGTTTCTTAGAAGCCGTTTCCCCTGTAAGTAAGTGGCCAAGGGCTGATCTGGACCGTCTCATAATTACCTTTTCTACTAAGTTTTTCTGATAACTGCACCTTTAAGTTGCTGAGAAGGAAACAGTTGCAGTTTCGCAGCTCCTGAGTAGGAACTCCTTATTGAAGGCTAGAAACAGTTTATGACTCAATAGTCATTTTACCTTTTAGTGAGAAGCTTTCCTTACAGACATACAGGTAAACGCAGATGCAGACAGCTGGCATTAGTAGAACATTGATTCTCTTTGCTAGGCTAAGCTATTAAAAAAAGATATGAGGCTTAGGAAAACTGAATGAAAGGAAGATGATCAGTCATTCAGAAAAATGTTTTTAATTGCAAAATTCAGCTAGTGAGGGGAAGATTGATTGTTATTGTTGCTTAATCCAAGTCTGTTTCTAGTACTGTCCTTACAAAAGACAATTACAAATTGAAGTAACCTCTTTTCAGAGGCAGAAGGTTTGAATTCATTCAGCAGCTTGTCTACAGCTGTCTGTTTTTCAGATTTGTGCATCTCAGTCCATGATCTCTGGAGGGCAGTGAACACAAATTTTATAGACTCTGTAGAGGGCTTCCTTGTGTTTTACAGATGTCTCTGTAAAATAGGGAGAGCATCAAACAGAGGAAAAACAGAGAAAGTTGCTTCTCTCAGCTTCAATAAAGATGAAGTGGCAACTCTTAGCCTTATTCTACTCTGGTGCAGAGAAATCATCTGTCCATTCTATCAGTAAAACCCTCATGATATTCTTGTGGAAGTTGAAATGTTAAAAAGTTGTTAAGATTTGATTGTAAACTAGATTCAGCCAGATGTATTGGTGCAAGAATGTATTTTGAGGCTTTTTTTCTGACGTCAGAAATGTCAGCAGAGCTTTGTTATATGGGAGCTCAAATTTTGTATTGACTGTTAGGATGACCCCCAGAAATCTCAACGTGCAGCAGTAACACAACTCATTTGGCCCATCGTTCTGAAGCAGTACTTTAGAAAGTACTTCAGATGTGTGATTTCCTCAGTCGTAACTGTATGCTCTGTGTGTTTAAAAAATTTCAGCAACTTGTAGAAACGGTGTCTTGTGGGGGAAACCTCTTGATGAACATCGGGCCCACCCGCGATGGTCGCATCACTGCTATATTTGAGGAGCGCCTGAGGCAGGTGGGTGCCTGGCTGAAGGTCAATGGAGGGGCCATCTATGGAACGAAACCATGGAGAGCGCAGAATGACTCGGTCACACCCGAAGTGTGGTAAGGCCACCGAATCAAAATGTAGGCTGTGTAAAGCAGCACCAACGTATGGGAGGCTTTGACATTCTTAATGACTTGATGCTACAGAAGTCACCGTCTTAGTTTGTATGTGGTGAAGAAATGAAACACTTCATCAGTTTAAGTTAAGTGCAGTTAACTGCACATAAAAGTGTGTACAAAGCTATAGGTAGAGACTGTAGTTTTGAATGATACTGAGGCTGAAGGAAGGCTGCAAACATTTCCTTAGTGATCTTGTGCTTCTTAGTGTAGTTGGCAACGGAAACAAAAAAAAAGTGTACAAATTTGGAAATATAATCACGCTACAAAGTGTTTATCTGTACAAAGGAATACTTGATGATACTTGATGTTTAGAGAAAAAGAAGGGAGACGAAGAAACTAGAAACCAGTTTAGAATGTCATTTCTTTTTAAGGTAAAAATGCATGGGAAGATAACAGCAATTTTTTGGTAACTAAATACAGCCAGTCTCTGGACTCCTCCCTGCTTTTGTGACTTGTAGCTGCTGTAACACTGTAATGATCCATCAGGGTTTTGGTCTTGTCCCTCTTCTCTATATCAGTGGGCCTTTTTACTCTTGTTCTCAGTAAGATTTGGCCAGCTGGCTTTAGCAACAGAAGCTGAACTGTTGACTGTTTAGTAAAATCACTTTCAAGACCAATGAAAAATTGTGACTAAATGAAGGAAGGAGGAATGTTTCAAGGGTGTGCCACAAGTTTTCCAATGGCATAGTATAGAAAATATCTGCTGAAAATGCTATTTTTACAAACTAGCTATGCAAGGTGGAAGCTCTATTGTTGCACATACTTGTTAAATTTTTTTAGTTTGTATATTGGTCTATAGATGTGAATTACCATGTTTTTTTTGAACAATGATTCCCCCTGTCCTGCAAGTACCTCCTTCCTGTATGGCTGAGAAGCAGTGAGTTACACATGTACTAAAGTTATACTACAGTTCTTTAATAGTTTCCATTACCTCTAGTTTGTTGGGACACACTTTCAAGGAAGAGTACTTCTTTATTGAAGGGTATAAATCATCTGAAAAGATGGTTATGTGTGTGAAAATGTAATTAATGTTGATTTTTCAAATCCACTTTTCTAATCTTGAAAGCACTCTTATGTATCACTTCAGAAAATTTACATGGAAAAACTGACATGAATTTCTGTTTCCCATTTCCAACCAGGTACACTTTCAGCCCTAAAGAAGGAACAGTCAATGCTATCTTCCTTAACTGGCCAGTCTCTGGGACTCTGGAACTTGGTGAGCCACAGGCTAAGCTTGGAGAAACAGAGGTAAAAGCACACCCCCCCCATTCCCTCCCCTCTAGGATTTGTCATGTTCCATCATGTTTATTTAAGTTTCTGGCATCTTTGGGAATGCATAGCTTTTAGGACAGAGTACATTAGAAGAGACCCAGCAAAATACTTGTTTTAGTTCTGGGACCTTCTTTTCACGGTCCTTCCAGTGGGATGTTTCTTCTCCAACAAACAAAGTTAGACTGAGATGTTGCTAGGATATATTTTAGCTTGCAAACTAAGAATCATAAAGAGACCAAGTAACAAGGAAAAAATTCTGCTGCCTCTCCTGTTTCCTCAGCATGACTTTGCTTTTTAGGGAGCTGTCCTCATGGATTTGGTGATACTGGAATTGCTGTAATGGTGCAGTTGTTCCAAGTCAAAGCCTTGCACAAAGGGAATGCACAGAGAGGTTTTTGTTCCCCACACTAAACAGTCAGTGTGACCCTAGATGTGCATCTTATAGCAAGTGAGGTCAGAAGTTGGGGACACTGGTGCTACACCTCCTCTAGAAAGTAGTGTAGCCTAACGGAAGCAGAAGTTGGTATCTGTGCATTTAAAGGGGAGATTCACTTTGGCTTAGCTCTCCTATGGTCTCATGCACTGTGTGCCCATTAGCTGCTGAAATGCATTAGGGCTGTTTCTGGACTGCCACTTTGGGTCTAAATCCATATGAAAGTAGTCTGATAGGTGCCAAGACAGCTCTGTGATAAGGAAAAAGGAGTTGTTTCAAAAGTGATGGAGATGCCTCTTGACTTTTGAAGAGGTAGCTAGACTCTACGTGCACAAGACAGTCCCGTTCCTCAGCAGTAGAAACTGGTCCTCAGCTGCTCCAGCACATCACCTGCCTAAGAGTGTCACATAAATCTATTTGTGCGTTTGTAGTGGGAGTTCTTCATGTCTTCATGTCTCTTTCCGAGATACCTGGCTGCACTTTGTAAGCAACAGTGACACTCATGCAAGACTACAAGTTCAGCCATGGGAAGCAGGCATCTCAGAAATAGGTGATATGAAGCTCTGTACTGTGGCACCCAGATCCCTGCTTAGACCTAAATCCCATCCCAAATATTTCTGAAAGGTCCTCGTTGACCTTCTATAGCCCTAAGTACTTCTCCAGACCCAATGTGACTAGCTTTGTTACTTGCACTTGCATATCTACTTTGCAAGTATTTTTCCATTACCTTTAATAATATCACTTATTTGGTCGGTAAGTGGCACTTAAGGATAATTGGTTAGTAAGGCAGCTATAGATCAGCATTTGTTTTGCCAATACTACAATTACATGCACTTTGAAGAGGCACTGTTCTAATTGTAGTGTATGTTTCTATCTTAGGTAAAGCTGGCTGGCTACAAGGAACTGCTGAAATGGGTTACATTGGGAGAAAAGGGACTCGTTATAGCTCTACCTCAATTAACTCCTAAGGAAATGCCATGCCAGTGGGGCTGGACTTTACAACTGACTGCTGTCAACTGAGCCATACTCTGCTGGAGCCCTGGCCAGCAGGAAACGCTGATGTTTTGCTGTTTCTCGTCACTGGTTTTGAACTTGCTTGCAAAAACACCAATAAATTCACTTTTTTTTATGAAGTATGGGCTGTTGTTAGGGAATGGAAGAAACTTCACATGACGTCTAGCATTAGATAGTTGATTCTCTGCATACATTTTGCTTCTTTGAACTTGTGTGAAAAACTGAGTATCTACCTTGACCTCTCTACTTAAATCAGTTTCTGGCCACATTATTTGAAGAAGGAGGATGGGAAGGGAAACACACACTAGATTTTTAGAGCCAGGAGAAAGAACAAAGCTCAAGCCAGTGTTCAGATGCATGTAAGTCAGTTGTATACCCTCTTTAATGCAAGAACTCTTAATTTCCACAAAACTGCATACTAAAAACTGAATTTTAGAGAAAAGAATAAACTTTTTCCAGGTGTGTACAACAACTGGTAGCTGGCAGTTTCAACTGACTAGGGTAACATCTGCAAGAACTGGCCTGTAAGGGTTAGGAATTAATCACAAATGCATGGAGGTAATGCATATGTACATCATCATTTCTCATCCTGGAAGACATTAATTTTACATGTTTCTATCCTTAAGTAATTCTAGCCATTTTTGGGACACAGGTAAACATGGGAGGGTTTTTTTTTCTGTTTTGTATAATTTTACATGGGTAAAGCTTGACTCTTGTCATTGTTTTTATACAGTTACCAGGGTGCCTTCTCTGGTCTATTAAACAAACATATACTTCAATGACTTAACTCTTGAAAAAAGAGAAATAATCAGAAGTTGCTAGGGATCTTCAAATCGAGCAGGAAGACAACATTTTAAGCAGAAGGCAGACTGCATCCAACTTGAAAAACTTTCAAACTCATCATGGGTTAAAATTTGTAGGGATAGACACAAAATGTGAAGTTCACAAAAAGAGGAGGAGATAAAGGACAACAAAAAGCATGAATTGTTTCTGTTTCAGTGTAGAGGTTGAAGGTTTCTTTTTCCTGAGTAATGTTACTGAGTGCAAAATTATTACTGCATAAGTTAAATTTATTCTTTCAACTCCGTCAGAATTTTGAGTGATGGGCCAAAATTAGTTATTTCCTTTCCTGCTAGTAACATTAATACACACACAAATTTTACATTAAAATATTTTATTACAATACAGACAATTGGGCTCAAAATTAATACAAATTAAGATAAAATATTTACAAGTTAATGTGTACAGTGTAGCTGTTTTGACAGCATAAACAAGCGAATGTCTAAAAAACCACATTCCTTTAGTATTAAGTAACAGAGAGCACGCCCCCAGCTTGTTCAAAAAGAACATGTATCTGTTGGCAAAGGCCTTCTGAAGAATGAGACTTTGGAACAATGTTTATAAAGTTAAGGGGAAAAAAAATGCCTTTATAAAAATTTGGGGGAAGAAGAAATAAAAAGCATTACTTCATTCTGCTATTCTGTGCTATTCTTAGATCACTATCATTAGTTCCTTCCAAAACTTACACATCCTGGCAAACAAATGGGTTTTTTAGTAACCTGCTGTAATACTGTCACCAGATGCCTTTTAGATGCAATAGAAATAATCAAATGAATTGCAGAAGAGTTCAACCACTTTTTTAATAGAAAAGCCTTTACATACTATGATTCTTTCAACAAGAATATTTTTAAAGACTGTTTGAAACATAATTCTATTAAAGCAAACATGGGCTCACTCCCATTTTCTCAGAGTGTTCTTTCTGCTGGTCTGCCACTCCCACACCATTATAAAATTAACCCAAGTCTCATCAATAGTCGCAAGGGATTTGTTATAAATACACCATCTATTTCTAAAAACGTGCAGCTCATTTCTCTAGTTGCTGAGGGGTACTAAAAGCTTCATAAACATTAGCAGCAAAATCTTTCACTTGTTCCATCATCAACAGATCCTGGAAGAAATGTAAAAAATAAATTTGCTTAATCAAACACATCCACCAGTATTCTGGTTTTGCTGCAGTACAGAATTCGTCATAAGAAAAACACCTGGTGCTTCCACAGATATGTAAATCAAATTTCTTGCTCCAAAAAGGTTTGTGAGCAGAACTGCACGTAGAACTAAGTCAACACACCTGTCTGTGCTTCTGCACAGTTTAGTAAAGAGGTTCCAGAAAAACAGTGTATTTTTGGAACCTATAAATGTAAACAAGATTTTTATGCCAATTGTTTCCCTTTTTTTTTTTAAAGCCACTGAAAGGAAACAGAATGAAGTTATTAAAAAGAAACATTAATTTCAAAATTTTACTTGGGATATTGAAAATAAATAAGATTCTTACCTGAACAAAGTGACTGGGTGTTTCACTGCATACTGAATGGATCTGCCCATTTATTATTGGAATTATCTTGGCTAAAGGAAGACTGACGCTGGAAAGACTAGAAAAGAGCAAGAAATATTGACCTAGACCTGGTCTGACATTGGTGAAACCACTGAACTCTGGTTATTAGAATTCTAAGTAATTGCTACTTAAAAAGTAAGAATTGAAAGACTGCAAACAAATGTACAGTCAACAGGATTTTTTCCTCTGTCAAGCCTTTAATTTAATATAGAGAAGCACCAAAGCAAATTTCAGTTGGTGTTCCTGTTACACAGAGCTTCATACTTGCTTCTCATGCAAGAGAATTATGGTTTATCCAGAGTCTTTATGTGTGTGTATATGTAGACAGGTGACAGAAGTATCAGTCTACAGCCTCACACTATTTCAAGTTCAACCAGACTCAGCACAGACAAACTACAGTCTTTGAGTAATTTTAAGTGATGTAAATCATATATAGTTGAATAAAAACATGACTCTCTGAAAGCCACTAGTTACTAAAATAAAAATACATAAGCCCAGTTATTATTCACAGTTTTAATACTTGAGAAACAGTATTTCAAGCATTTGAACTCTGCTTTTGGATTTGTAAGTCTCACCACGCTGTTTAAAACCAAAGTTAACTTCAAAATAAAAGTTATTTTTAAACAGTCTTCTAGCAAGATGTAGAAAATCCTGAGTGTTACTACATTTCATCAGCATGCCAGCAGAGAACCTAAAGCTCTGTGGGTGCTCTGGCTCCCTGTATTTGGAGGATCATGGCAATGCCCACCCACCTTCCTTGAGAACGACAGTAAGTGACAGAGGCTGGGGTGCTGCAGGGGAAGGCTCTCCTTCTCATGGCCTCACAGGGAGGTACTGCAGTTCATCTGTCAGTCACCACCAGTGGAGAAATCCCTGCCTAGCCCAAAGGGCAGTCTGCCTCTACAGTATTCAGGCAAAAAGTGAAAGGTATAGGTCATCTGATTTCTACTTCTAGATCTGCAAGTAATGGTGGGAAAGACACTTCACCTATATTCTAGCTATTGCATGTTTCTTCCCATCCATGAAATCCTCCTGTCTGCCTCGCCAAAGTGAAGAAAATGCAGTGATTCTTGAAGAGCAAGAAGCAGAATAATATTTCCAGCATGAGAACTTCAAGAAGGAAAATCAATAGGCTTTTTAAAATTCACTATGAACCCAAAGCACTACTGACATGAGAACCACAACAGAAGAAAACATTTACCTATTTACAGAGCCATTCTGAGAGAGGTCCTTTTCAGTAGGTCTAAAAAACTCTGCCATATTGTCCAGCAGTCGACTGAATCCTCTATTTAAACATGTGCTCAAAACCGTACTGAAGTCTGGACTGAAAATAAATAATAATAATAAAAACGTTTGACTCCTGGGTTTTATGTTTTCCAATTAAAAAACCCTGCCAAGTACTGAGTGCTACAGATGTCTTTCCTTAAGGGGGGGATGTATGACCCAGACAAATGCCATTAGCATTGCCACTTCACAAAAGATCAGCTCCCTCAAACTAAACTCTACCCTAAGATTACTAAAACCCAGGTAAGTTTAAATTTCTTACTAAGTAATAACATAAAAAAGACTTATCCTTAAAATGCCCCAGATCCCTAGCAACTAAATGGTAAGAACAGTTTGGCATTTGGCCCAATTCTCTCATACCCTATATTTACAATAGAAGCCTCACTTGGGTAGCTCTCTGGTAAAAGGATACACACATCCACTTAAAAAAGCGTGCATTAAAAATAAATTCTGATAAGCCAATACCAGTGTTCGCTTTATCAAATCAAGTAAATCCAATAAAATTACTATTAATCCTGCTTTAGCAGAAGAGAAGTACTTCTCTGCTCCTGCGTAACTACAGAACAAGTGAGGAAGAGAACATCCTAGGTATCTCATTAAGGCAGGATTATTTCTCATAAATAAGTTTCAGAACCCCCAAATTTTGAAAATTCCTGCCTACATGTGAGTCTTCTGCATTTATATGCAGAACGCTCACATTTCACAAATGAAAAGGTGTCAGCTTTTTATATGAAAGTAGTTGTCTTACATAAACAATGGTTGTGAGGAGGCGTTTAATATGAATACAGGATATTTTTCCATACCTTTCCAGCATATCTCTAGTTTCATTCAGTAATTTAATTGTGGCAATGTCTCTTTCTGTGAGTCCACAGGCCTAGAAAAAGTAAAGACAGACACTATTTAGTAAGTTCCATCAGCAACCATAAGAAAAGAAGTAGAAATAAGAGTTGTGTATCATGGAAGTAAGTCAAATCTACAAGTCAAATCTAAAAGAAAATATTGTCATAAATCGTATCCTTTATAATTTGTGTTTTAAATGGTCACTGGATTTTTTTTTTACTAAAAACAATACTAGCAGGAAATACCAGACTAATTGAACAAAGCATTTTTCTGCTTCTGACTGTCAAACCTGAAATAAACCCAGGGTATCAGCTTAAGCTTAAGTAGTATGTACATGCAGTCACACGGTGAAGGCCAACTTTCCTCTTTACATGAGTGTAAAACCAAGTGAAGAATGAGTTTTCTCCAACCTGTGGTGTGGACGGAGACAAACACCTTCGCAAAATTTAGAAAATTAATGTTACAACTGAGATTAGATACACCTTTCTCTTGATCTCTGTTCATTTTCCAGCCCAAAGCAAAGGACTCCAGCACACCATGATCTTGTGCATCAGCCAAGATGCTACGACGCCCCATGAACTTTGCCAGCACACCAGTGCAAGTGATACAATTTAGCTTAGGACTGAGTTAAGCTGGGCTGTGTCACACCTTCCACCACGGCCTAAGAGCAGTAACTGGGCTGCGTTTCTGAGCACAAAGCTGACATTCTAAGACCTGTTTTCAATCAAATCTGAAGAAAATATAACATTGCCTAAATTAAAGAGAGAAGGCCACTTGACTTATGACGGAAGAAGCTTCACCATTTATTAAAGACACAGATGCCACAGTACACTAGAGGACTGTTATGAACCCTTCCCTCTCCCCCCCAGAAAACATAAAAATGCAGAATGAAAAAAGGTAGATGAAAGAAACTGAAACAAGTACCTGGCTAGCCAAAGGGTTTTCTTCATCTGGCATCAGATAATGACATAAGGGAGAGTAAGATGCAATCTGATCTGAATCCTTATGTTCTACTACTTTCCTGATATCTTTAAGTTTCTGTTCCAGCTCCAGAAGAGAGAGGGTGTGCTTAAGGGAAATACTGGAAAAGGAAAAGAAAAGGACTACAGTGTTGATCACAAAATGAATAATGATGCTTTCTCTTCCTACTAATAACCTGTTCACAGGTAACAAGACCCCAGTGCAAACTGATGTAGCACACTGGAAGACACGGCCTGCTACAATAAAAACAGTGTTTTGAAAAAAGTCAATACAGCCTTTTTTATTTTTCTCATAAAACTCATTGTTTTGGGAACAGTCATCACATTAAAACTTGAAAGCTAACCACAGAGAAATACTGGGTCTTACCTTCCAAAAACTTTATGCACAGCTTGTTTAACAATAGTTATTAACTCAGTCAGTCCTAGAAGGAAGAAAGTGTCAAAGTTATTCTAATGATTTGTTCGAGTCTAGAAAAAATAGAATTTTATAAGTATAGTTAGCTCATAATAAGCACTGTACCATCTCCTAAAAGGTGCTGAATGCTTGATAAATACTGCTGCTGAACTTCAGGGGGAGCTAGTGGTGTCTGTGGGGAAAAGAAAACAAGAGTTCTGTAACATGTCAACAGTAGAGAATGGTGCAAAAATAATTTCAAACCAGTTGCAACCAATTTCATTAATCTTTATAACACCCTGCAGCAGATGGATTCCCTCGTTCTCATGCAACTCTGTAGCTTCTGATTCTTCCTGCCATCAGCCTCTGGATCTTTCGTAAGTCCTCTGACATTCTTTTCATCATCCTATACTGATCTCTCCTCCATCTTCAGTGGCACAGAAAAAACTTCCTCTTACAGGAAAGTCTCTTAAAAACCTGCACTGCAGGTGAAACCAGACCCTCCACCATCCCAAAAATAAAAACCAGTGGAATGCTGAAACCTAACAAAAGCTTATCTGATGCAAAAGAAGCTTTCAGGAACTGAGACAGGATCCCATTTGCTCCAGTTGAGTGCCTCAGACTATCAATCAATCCCTATCAATCCACTTCTGTATTGAAAAATAACAAAAAGGAAACATGTTTCCAGTCCAAACTCCTCTTGCCCTTCTAAAAGAGCATCTTCAGGTTTTAGAAGATGAAGCCCAACCTCGGTTAACCCTGGCCTCCCTAATGAGAGCTTTTCTTAGACCTGTTATTCCTTAACTCTAAGCAGGAGCTATCACGGGGGGAGTATGAGAACTAATCAAAGTTTGTATCCATTATTTTTAGATAAGCTGTCCAACAATTTGCAGATCTCACTCTCCACAATGGATACTTGCTTACAATGGGATTGATCTGTTTTTATTGAGCAGTGACAGATATACTATATAAACAAAACCTTCTACCTTGCTTGGCCCCACCAACAGACATTTAGGTAAATGGTCTTTTGGAGTTAAACAAAATAGTCAAAATTTCAAAGACAACATTTTTTTTCTTTAATCCTACAGAAATTAAACTGAGGGAATTAAAGTGTGCTAGGAAGATCTAAGAATTTTTATACATTTGCATACATATCCTGGATCATTCAGATAGTATTACCATTCCACAAACAATTAAACAAAGTAATTATTTCACGTTGGTGATCAGACAAGAACAAGCAAGACAAATGCAGACCAAAGGCATTCTTCAATATTGCTAATATTCAGTTAAGCAACAGCATCATCAAATCATCTAAATTTAAAGGCTATTAAAAATACATCAATATATCTAACTTCCAGCAATGTTTCCACATTTCTCACTGTTTTAAGAACTCATGGTTTCATTCTGATACTCCTAGCCTATACCCTTTTTATCTGTCACCAAATAATCCTTTCACTTCCACGAAGTTCCACCTTTGAAACAAACCAAGAAACTTACTGTGCCATTTTTGCAGAGTGCAGCATTATCTAGGTAGATGTAACCACCAATAATATTTAACTGGACTCGCAAAAGAACTACGAGCATACAGGTACTGTACACAGCTACGATGCTTCTTGTGAAACCTTGAAAAAAGAAAAAAAATAACATCAAAGTCAAAGAAATAAGGGTGAGCCAAGGAGAGAGAGTGCTCTCCAAGACTCAAGAAGTGCTGATGATTTTTAAATACAGTCACATTTCTCTTCTCTTCTCACATACCCAAGATGGTCATTAGCCTAACGTGCTGGAGCTACACCTGGAGCGTCCCAGTTGCGGTCTGGTATTAATATAACTTTGCACATTACACAAGTTATTTTTAGAAAAGTATAAATTATACAAGGTGCTCCAGAAGGAAAATATTTACTGTTAAACCATCTTTCTTCATTAGGCCAGGAAATACACAGTGTATGTTAGCCCTTGCCATGCAATTAAGACATATAAGGCACAAGAGCAGTGAAACAAGTTACCAAAGGCAGAAGCAGCTAGGATCTAATGAAAGAAAAATCAAAATAAGCATCAGCTACCAGCCAGTAGGCAATGAGGATGTGTAGAAGTGACATGAATAAATATGGATGAGTGCTGAGTAGCAAAGACAGGAAGAAAGGAGTCAGATCAAGAGTAGGATCTGTAAAGGCCTTGTGAAAAGGAGAAGCAAAACCAAAAGGAAGGAAAGACATACCAGTGGAATTTCACTGCATAGTTATCTGACTTCACTATTGTTCCTTCCCTTCCACTGCTTCTATCAGCCAATAAATAAAAAGATGAATCAAAGAGTTCAGGACCACTGCTATGGTGGTTCTCTCCAACAGGCTCAAAAAGAGGAAACTGCTGGCCATGTAAGGGCTGGCCTACATTTCTGATTGATATTTTCCACTAGGTTCAGTGTAGAATTTCTGAAAATCTAATCTGATTTTTCTGTGATGGCGCAGAAAGGTCTCACAAAGTTTTCTTGAGCAGAATAACAAGAAGGGCAACAACACTCTTCACCTTGGTCTCTGAGCTTCTAAATTCCCTTGGGGCTGAGAAAAGTTCCTTCATGAGGAGGCTTTGGGAGGGGGGCAAGGAGGAGATTTGCCATGTAGTGTGTTACACTATCTTCATATTTACAGAAACAACAATCCAGTGTAAAGTGTGCTTTTTAAATGGTGTGAAAGACATCTTAAATTTAGGCTAAGTAACTACGCAGACGTAATCTTTCATTTCCACTTACTTATTATCTTTAAATCCTCCCATATTTCTAACTTGTTTGCTGGCCTGTGGGAAAAATAAATGGAAATATTAAACACTAAGAAGTATATTTTCCTTGGAAATTAAGAAATATGTAAAATGAAATAACAGCACTCTAAGGCAAGCTCATTTAGCTATGATAATTATTCAGATCAGATTCAGGTCTATATCTATTTGCCTAATTCAAGAAGGCAGCATATAAACAACACACTAAGAAGCTACAGAGAAGATATCAAAATATAATATATAAATGTAGCATTTAGTGATGTCAATTATACACTTATATGATCAATTTTGAATTACTACACTAAGCAGTCAGAAAAAGCCCACAGATAGTACCAAGTGGTCTTTTCTGGAGTATTGATTCTCTATATATTTCATTTATACTCAGTTCAGTAGGGCTTCCTAATAAGTACAGGATCAGAATTTCCACACTCTCTTGCAAAATTTACCATTGCCTGACATGGGCTTAAAGTTTATATGGGATCAACAAAAAACCAAAGAGATCATGACCAGCCATAGAAGTCTTGCTCCATCCGCACAAATGCACGTTGATCTCTTTTCTTTTGTTGAGGTGTGTTTGCTTTTTTTGACCAATTCCTAAAATTTTATATATTCTGCAGTCAAAAAAGCAAGACTGTAGCTTGCAAAGATACATCTGAACTGCCTAAGGTACATGGCATATTTATAACTACTATCCAGAGGTAATTCTAGCAAACAGCAGTAGCAGGGATAAGAGCAAGCTACCCACCCAAAACTTGGATCAGCCATTCTCACCTGTTAAGCACTATCAGTAAAGAATGGCTACTGTATATCGATGGTGGAAGATACATACTGTAAAAGTCACTTAGGAAACATTTGCTAATTTCTTAGGATCAGAATTAACATCTAAATGATTGGAACAGAGAGTTCAAATTAACCTAGACGTTACAGTAACCTAGTTTATAAAAATACACTTTTCACCAGGAAATCATTTCTCTTTACAGGCATAGCAACTGCACTTTGGCATTAGTTTGACCAGTATGTCCCTTACATAAACAATGTATTTTTAACTTCACCGCTATCAAATAATGCAAATGAACTGGTATCTATTAAGTCTACAACTCCAAAAAATAAAGAGAAGTATTAAATAAATGGCTGGAAGAGATACAATAATCCATGGCACATACAAAAGCAATTTACACACTTCTCTTTTTGCAAGGTATTATATGCAAGTTTTTAAAAGCTACTCTAAAGCAAAACAAAGGAAGGACTGTTAAAAAATGCAGTAATATTTCTATAGTTAAAACATATAACAGGACTCAAAGCCGTATCTGTTATTAAGAGGGGTAAGTTTTTCATGGCGACTGAAGAGATAACAAGAAGCCAATACATCAACGTCGGCCAACTGCATTTGCACCTATTACATCAAAGCATTTGCTAGAGCTCATGCTTACAGAGTTTCTCTTCACAACATAAGGCAGCAGCCTAGTAACAGTTCAAGTCTTGCAAATATTAAGCCTAAAAATGGAAATGAATTTTTCGGTCCTCATCTGCAATTTACTAATACTCAGCTGCTACTCAAAACTCAACTTTTATTTCACATTTATTGATTTGGAAAGCCATTATCTGTTACAGAAACAAAAAGCAATGCAAACAAAAAACACAGGTTTGGAATAAAGCTAAGTGCTGAATAGGTGGGAGATACACAACGTGTGCAACAGCAGCAGGCACTTCACCTCATCTCATCCAATCATGTGGCTTTAAAAAGAGGAGAGACTGAGCAAGAACATCTGTGGTGCTCCCTCTTTGTAAGTTTCTCTGAAAGACTTCAGCCTGCTTACACCCCCAGCCTGCTCACACCTCTGGCTGCCCCAAATTTAAGTAAGTGAATGGATTTCAAGTTAAAGGAGATTACCTAAGCCATAACATGATCTGTATCGCATAATAACGTAAATCCAGAACATGTTAAACCACAACAGAAATTATGTGAGAAAAGTAATACATCTTCAGGGACACCAAGAAAGGAAAATCTCCACGTCTGCTCTTTTGTATATTCAACAACAATGGCACTCAGAGGTCTGGAGCCATTTGATTGATCTCAAATGGAAGTGGAAAGAAAATAAATCTATACCTCCATGGATAGCATAAGAATGCAGACCTTCTTCAAAGAATCAAAGCAGAGTGAGCCTTGACAGCTGATTCCATCACCTGTGCCTTCCCAACCCCCTCCCTACGTTTTCAGTTCAAAATGTTCAAGCATCTAGTTACAACTTCTTCAGCACAAGTCAAAATAGGAAGCATTAAGACACAAACTCCACTGTAAGATACGCTCTAAATGAACATACGTGCTTACAGAACATTTCAGGTAACCAGCATTTAAAAAACTATTTGTTTTCAGAAATGCGTAACGATAATAACAAAAAAGTCTAATCTTTATTTTCAGTGGAATTGTTGGAATTCAGAGGTGCATCAATGTACCCATGAACTGTTTCAACTAGTCAAACAAGCTAGAGGCACCAGGTATATTTTGATAAAAGAATGCTCGCTACAGAGAATAAACCAAGGCATTGTATTTCTTCACCACTGAACAAAGGATTACAAACTGTTGTAGACTATTTTAGCTGGTGATCCACAAGCTCTTTTGTTCATTGAGTTAAATTTTTCACTGAGTAAGACATTTATTATGTCTTATGTTATACATTTATTCCATTAAAATTAAATTTTCCTAATTTCTTGTTGTTTGGAATAAATAATATTCAATTACAGTTCCAAATTCTCAGACAATTTATTATAAAAACATAATTCAGGCTCCAATTTCCCCTTTAAATATTTCCTTCTGTTCCCCTGTTGTGGAAGTTTTTTGGCTGAAAAAAGTGACTGAATTGGTAATCTATTAAATGCTGGACAGCTGAAGATACAGCTATATAAATAAACTAGTGGGAGGTAAACTAGGAAGACAGCCTAGAGTGAGTCAGAAGCCCCGTGTTAACTGCCTACTATGTAACACTTTTACTTTGTGCCAGATGTCAAGCAGTTTATTTTTAAGGTATGCTATTATGCACTTTATGTATTTAAAAATAGGCAATTTTTTCCTGCAGTTATGAGGAAATCCAGGGGTTTTTTTCTGACAGGGAGGCATTTCTCTTAATGACATGCCACTATTTGACCTACCAAAAAAAAAAAAAATTACTTCTCATTGCTTACATCCATTTGCAATCTCATCTTGGATACTTTCCACTACCACTCATGTCTGAATTTGGTAAGATCACATAAACATCTTTAAAAACACAACATCAACAACTCACTCAAGATATTCTGTCCTGTTTGAGACAGGATTAGATCCTCTCAGTACTTTTATCTACATATCCTAAAAGCATTTCAATAAAAAACATGGCCTCCACCGCAACACCTTAAAGGAAGAATAATTTCTTGTAATGTTGGGAAAAAGAACAGCCATATCTACAAAAATACATCTAACACAACACAAAATACTTACACAGTGATTTTGAAATACATTAAGACTAGTGACTTACTGAGATAGAGAACCAAAATCCTGCATGCTGTCTACATAATTTGAAAAAAACTTGTGATCAAAGTAAGTGAGCTTTAACACAATTAAAAGAGTCTTACCTATTTTTAAGAAGAGATGTGAGACTCTCAGAGTTTAATTGATGCATTAAGGCATCCCTCAATGTTGGAAGCATTGACAGTACTGTTATTAAAAGAAGAAAACAAACAAACAACAAAAAAACCCTCATCATAAACCTATTCCCAGCTCACACTCAACAGGTGCTATACAATATATGTCCCATTGCTCAACAGGCAAAGCTGAGAGGACAAGCAAAATAGGGAGCACTCACAAGTGCAATAACCTGTGTGTCTCTGACGAGCTTGAGCACAACTCTGCTCTTCCTGTCACTACATATTTCTATTGTCTGTAGCTGCAGATGTCTACTCACATCCTGCATATACAACATCCTGCCTTCAACCCTCCAAAAGAAAATCTGATGAAAACCTGCACTGCTGCATTTCTCCAAGTGAGAAAAAGATCTGAAGTTTGTTTTTTCCAACAAGAAAACCAGAAAAATATACGTTTTAAATGAAAGAAAGCTAGATGGAAAAAATCCTTTACTTTCAGAACAATGTCCAATCTGCTGTTGTATGATTGGAACAGAAAACAGAAAACATAACAAATACTAAGAGCAAAGTATGAAAAATCTTTGTGTCGGGAATGCATGTTGCCAGAGAGAAGATACTTTGTACAAAGAAGGGCATAGAAAAGCTTAGTCCTTGTAGCAAAATCAATCCCAGCAGTACAAAATGGAAAAGATGAAAATGAAATATCCATTGGTCGGGGTAAACAAAGTGCACAGAAAGCACTTACGGCCACCCAAGAAGCCACTAAAAATTTCAAAAGAAAAAGAAAATGTTGCCTAATTTGTTTTATAAAAATAGTTTTAAATGGCCTGCACTTTTAAGAATGGCAAGGAATTTGTTAAACTCTACTCTGCCATTTCCTCTCTAAGAGGATCTTCCTAAGATCAGTGCTGTAAGACAAATACTTGCACTCTTTGCTCCCCAGCTAGTCAGGTACCTTTTCACCGTGTAGGAAACTAATGTGCCAGTGTGCTTCTTATTTGTAAATAAAAATTACCCACCAAGTTCTCCATGTGGCTATACATATGCTATAACAATGTGCTACAATGAATAAAATGATCCTGCTGTAAATTCAGTATTCTTTGAATCTGGGTGCTGTTTCATACCTCAATACCACATGTAGTCTAAGACAAAAGGGTCCTGAAGTGATAAAAAATTGTAACCTGCATGTATACTTGTATGATTATAGATGAATAAGGGTTCAGATGTCTCCTAAAATCCCTTCAATTTTCTGTTCTTCATAGTCTCATTATGCAAAACAACTCTATTTATGCACCAGTATTTAAGAGTTTGAATTTACCTACATTTCTTATTGTTCTTCCATCCTGTGGCATGTACCCCCAAGTATTCCACCTACCAAGAACAGTAGCTATTTCCTTATCTTACCTGTCATATTGCACGTCCTCTGATTACTTTCAAAATGATACTGCCTTCGTGCTTGGGCAATGTATTCAGCTGCCTCTCGTTCTTGGATTTCTCTAATTTTCTTCTGTCCATATTTTCCCAGTAAATACACTCCTACAGAGAAATATTCATATTAAAAGGTGCTTTAAAAATGTGAGAAAGGTTCAAGGTTGTCCCTTCAATCCCCTTCTTTGATTTTAAACCATAAGGGTGTATAGTGGGTTTTTCTGGATATGTGGGTCTTGAGTATTTTAATAATGACTGACAAAGTAATATTCAGAAATTATGTTTTCAAAATTAATTAAAATGTCTGGAGTAATGACTTGAATCAATATAAGAAACTTTTCTGAGAAGAGGTATCTTGCCATTCAGAGAAGACATCTTTGGTACTACTGCAATGTGAATAACTAATACTGAAGAGACAGAAACAAAAAAGGAAGAACATGTAGGTTAACAGAAACAAAGAATAGAGAAAACAAACAGAAAGTCTGGAGATTAAATATTACCAGATGTTAGAGGTAAAACTCGAGTCTTAAGAATCATGTAAGAGAAAAATGCTACAGACCAACATTTCATTCATTTGCTCCTGAAACTTCCATAGGAAGAACCTTACATTCACTGGGACTTGTCTGTGCCTCTTCTTTTTTTCATCATGCCTGGTTCCTACTTTCCAGACCCACTCTTCTACCCTTAAGGATCTCCATCACTCTCACTATGAATCTCCATTTTCACAAAGACCCAACAAAAACGGTCACTGTATTTTCTCCTCTTGCAACATACATCCCTCTGAAGTCTCCCCCAACTGCTTGTCCCACACCACCAGGGGTTCAGATCTCTCCAGGCTGCACATAGCCCTCTTCTCATCTTTCCTCATCTCTGCCCGCTTTTCGAGCCATTCCTCAAGATACCACTACATCTTCTAGGCTTATCCTCAGCACCTTTGCCCACGGTAAGCTGCTTTGAATTAATTTCTCCCCCTCCACCTGGGGCTTCTTATAACACCTCCTGTTCATTTGCTGCCTCCTGTATGCTCTGGTAGCAGCAGTTACCTATTTAGGTGTGTAACAAGTGATTGCCATGTTCTCTCATGAGAGAATAGGAGAGGGGACAGAGATAAGGGAGCAACCAACACAAGCAGAAAAGACTGTTGTACAAGCTGATCATCTCCTGCCTGCTGTGGAGCAATACTCTTAAGTACTGAAACTTCCCTACAGAGGGTCAGCCCCAAGCCCATCAGGTCAATAGCGATACACAGAAGAAACCTGAACAACATCAAGTCTTCACTTATTTTTTCCCCACAAAGTACTTTCTAAAGTCATAAACATACAGTCACAAAGTTTTTTTCAATTTTCACATTTAGAAGTTAATATTTCAACAAATGAGGCATTTAACAGTTGAATGCTGAAAGTTCCAAAATTACTTTTAAAAACCAAATCTACAAAAACTAAAAACAAAAAGAAGCAACCCACCCACACATTCCCAAACAAACAAAACCCCCCCAAACATCAAAACCAACAAAACCCAAAACAAAACAAACAAAAACCTCAAACCCCACAACCAAACCCAAACTCCCCAAGATTTTGAATTCAGCTACATTTTTTAGGTTATTAAAACCTTTCAAAATCTTCTGCAAAACTGTCATCAGTATTTCAAAAGACTTGTCAACTTTGTGCTCCAGTGTTCACGGTTGCAAAAAAAAAATCCAGCTATTCGTACTGGCATTATGTTTCCTCATAGGCAACTACAGGCCAGACTAGTTTGGAACAACCACAGTCACATCCATTCATTTCCCTTACGAGCCAGACCAGTTTGGAACAACCACAGTCACTTCCATTTATTTCCCTAAAGCCTCATAAAATAGAAATGGATAAGTCTGTCTCTCACTTCAGCCTTTAGGCAGACTGACCATTTGCCATGTGGAATATTCACTCCATTAGTTGTAAGCTTTAAAATTACGGGTCCTTATACAAAAATGTGATTTGAGCATTAAATTATTAACCAAAATGAGACTTCATAAATAACAATTAGATTCTTTTTCTCTAAAAGATATTTTTGGCAGGAATTGATAATTTATTTAGAACACAACTGCCAGAGTACTGATTTTTTGTAGCTAACATACTGAAATAGAAACAATTTTTTTAGCATTAGCAAACAATTTTTGAACAAGATTTTTCCAATTATTTTATCCCACCACATTTTTCACATTACATTAACACACAGTCATTTGTCCAAATGACCACTTTTGTTTACTTTCCTCCACCCCAAAATAAATCCTTTTAACTCCAGTTTTGTGGCAGAAAAGTTATAAGTATAAAAAACGACCCTTCCTGAATGTAGACTGGACATACGCAGACACGCAAACAGTTCAAGAAGAATCATGTGCATGCCCTTGAGTGATATGCTGCAGCAGCAGCTTTAAGATTGAGACACCTAATTGCTTACTATTTGATTGTTAAAGCTGTGTGACTTCTTTGTACTAAGAACTGTTGTGCCTCATGAGGGTCTGAAGTTGCAGTAGCAGACAACCAGGTTTTAACAAGGATATTCCAGAAAAAAACACTGGACTAAACACAACACCAGCTACTAAAAGCCTCCCTGCGCTGAACTAAGTCATAACTTTGACTCACTGGTAACAGATGTTGCTTATCTGGTATCATCCTCATCTTTGGGAATGGAATGCATTAGAAGTTAACCAAGGCAAAAGTTGCACCATCCTCACAACTTAAGCAAAACCAATGAGTGATAATAAGTTTGGAGTTTGGTTGTCAGCAGCAGACTGTCTCTGTTACCCATGGCATGGCTTATAGGTGCCTCTAAGTTGCCTGCAGGACACAGCACCTCCCTTGGGAACTTCAAGTCTCAGTTGTGACAATGAAGTTCAGCCCACTAGTTACTTGTGCCTGAAAACAGCAGTGGAGGCTCCGCAAATCTCTGGCATTTCAAGGAGCTGCCATCCTGGCAGTGGGTCTGCATGAGTGTTCAGTTTTGTTATTGCTGAGCAGTGCTTGCACAGTGTCAAGGCCTTTTCTGCCTCTCACACCGCTCCCTCCAGGGTGCAGGCTGGGGGTGCACAAGGAATTGTGAGGGGACACAACTGATCCCAGCAAACCAAAGAGACACTGTAAATTATAGGATGTCATACTCAACAATAAAACTTGTGAGGAGGCTGAGGGGAAGGGCACTGCTGAGCATCAGTCAGTTTTGATTCTCTCCCTCATCCCACTGGGGAGGTTATGAAGGGGTGAGGGTGGTGAGAGGGTGAGCAAGTGGCTCTGTGGTACATTAGTTGCCAGCTGGGGCTAAACCACAACACTGTCCTACAACACTGTGAGCACCCTGGGGTCTACAGTACCCATATCCTGTGGAAGCAACACTTTCATTTCAGATAAATGTGCGCTAACTTGTCTCTATAGTCCTCTTTGTAACACTATAGTTTCTTCCCACTTGAATGTAAGTAATGCAACTAGTTTACAAAATCTGCAGGCTCTTACATGTTCACTCCAGTAGCCTCGAACAGGTAGGATATTTCTCACATCACCTTACTTATGACTTCCCTCTCCCACAGCCCTTTCCTTTCTTCACAGGTGGAATGGAGGGGTGAGCAGAAGGGTGGGAAGGTAACTAGGAGGCATCACGTTTTCAGGATACCTCTTTACAGCCCCATGTAACCTTTGCCCTCACTACCATACTTGCCTCAGGAGAAAAAAACCCAAGGGGAAATTTTCAGTTTTAAGAGTTTAATTATGTAGCAATTGTGCTGACACACAAGCCTGAATCCTTCCGGGACATGGACAGCTCCTTAAGTTGTGGTTTGTCCTGATGTTCAAGCAAGCAGTGCATCAGCTGACATACAACCATCCTGTTATGGCTGAAAATCATCTTTAAAACGTGCAGGCACTAAAGCCTTATTCTCTTGGCAGCACTGAGTCCCACCAAAACATATTTAATGCTCCTGTACTCACTCAAACCAAGCCAATTTTCTCTGCTAAGCTCTCCTAAACTGAAATGTTCTTTCTGCAAACCAAAGGTTGCGAAAGATGAACTTCGGCAATTAATTCGCCACTGAAATCAGAATCATACATTGCAGACACACCCTGAACCTGTTCTTCTATTGCAGCAACAGAATTTCAATGGTGAATCATTTTGTAACATCCACTGAAAACCACCTTGAATGCTGAGCAGAGGTAAAAACTACTTTAACCTACCAACCCAATAAAAACTAGTGGCTCCATCATGCTGGCTCACTCACTCTCTACTTTACATCTTTCTAGTGGGTTTGATCCCAGACCACTAGATTTTGTGTGATTGAAGAGATTTAAGCCTTTTTAGTATGCAATTTATTTCATATTGTTATAAGAACAACTTCTAAAGAAAGGGTTTCTACAGGGTCTTTGCCAAGTTGAGGTCTTCTCAACTCTCCTCTATGGTTAAGGAAAAGCTACACCTGTTTTTCAGTTGCTTTTTCCACAATTTGAGCTCTTATCTTGTGAGTTTGGCATCTTCATAAGCAGAAAAATCTCTTCCTGTGTTGGGATTGACAGAAATTACACTAAGAGTGACAGCCACTGATAACACACAAGGAATCCATCTCAGTAAACAGAGGAAAAGCTACCAACTCAGACTTTGGTGCAATAATTTTTCAGTAATACAGCACTGATATAACCATGTATCAATAATAATACACTCTTTTGTACTGTGTAATGAATCATTAAATAGTCACATTAATCTCTGATCATGTGCCAGTTAAAGACTTAAAATCATTAAATCCTGTGGTGTCCCATTTTCCTTCCTACATCCTCCTTCCCAGATAATGCACCTGCAGCTCTTAAAAAACCCCAAACACCAGAGAGATGTAGATTCCAGGCTCTGGTATTAAATTAGCAGATTTGGATGCTTTTCTTTTCAGCCACTTCCAAACATTCTGTCCTGAAGTAAAACCAGCATACTACCTTTCAAGTATTTTCTGGAGGAGAGTCCACTGCGGACTCAGTTCTGATTCACTGGTGGTGGCATTACCAGAGCTCCCAGAATTACTTTAAGGTCTAATCCATAACTAATATTGTAGATGGCCAAAGCACTCAAGGTTCAGCTTCTGAACAACTGTAACGCAGGGCTCTGCAGGAAATCACTCCCATCTCCCAGGCTGCCTTAAAATACCACGGTGCAAGTTGTAGCTGGTGGCAGCTGATGATGTTCACATGCTTGTTTACTTCAGTCTCAAATACAAAAAAAGCAATTCTCTACAGAGTCCTCAAATACTACATGGCCTGAGGAAATAGGTACTTGATTCAAGCTGCAGAAAATGACAGTATAGTTCAGTGTTTTCAGTCAGAAGTTGAAATGCTTATTAGAAGGCATCTTGGGGCCTTTTTGGATCAATCATTCTCTAAATTACTTTATTTTAATCCATGATTACATTTTTTAAGTGCATTTCATTCACTCAGTAGCACTTTAGTAAAAGTGACACTGAACTGTACATAAACAACACCAAACATTAGGAAAAAGCTAAAATTCAGTGATTTTAGGTTGTTTTGCAGGCTGGCAGAAGGCTGTTTATACACAAGGAATTTAGGATTTCAGGCTACTATTTTTCAGGACTACTAAGATCCACAAGCTCCCCGATACCTGCTTTCCCACTTGGACATAGATCCATGTTTACTACTTGAAACTGGGACAAGTGATGTTTTTATCATTCCCGTTTGTCCACCCACCACTCTCACACAGACAGTTGAAGGGCTGGGGCAGCAGCAGGTTACAGCCAGATGTATTAAAGTACATCTGTTTACTTAACATAGTGGGCTGCAAGTGTGGTGGTAAACATGAGACTGGACTGTACTTGCAGAGTCACAAACCCTGCAGGTGATGGGGTGAACTGGAGAAGCCGTCTGACCAGTACTGCAGTAACCACCATCTGACCTATTATTATGTATTAACTGGCATTCTTCGGAAAAATGCAGAAGGAATTAACGATGAAAGGATGGGGAGGACACAAAAAAGGTCAAGCCAGAAGTAAATACAACTCACATTCACAAGGGGACCTCACTTGATTATATGACAAAATAAATTACAAAAACCCTGTAGCCTTCAAAATATCTAACTGTTCAGGCAAGTTCTAGTAGGTATAAACAAACACAAAGTTTTCTTAGCATCTCTGTAAAATTTAATTCTGTGTCATTTAACACAGATGTAAGTACATCTGATGACTGACTGTGCAAAGGCATGGCTGTATCTTTTGAGAAGCTTCTGATCTCCAGCTGCACAGCTATGCACTTTAAATAAAGAGACAGATCCAATGTGCTCTTTTCAACCCAATTCCAACTAAAAACAATCCCATACTAACTCCAAGAAAAGGTGCATCTTACTATACCATGACCATTAGGAGAGAAAGAATTGCTTGAAAAATTCACACAAGTCCTCTCCATGAGAGTTTTGTGTCTGTAGCCAGTCTGTATTTGTTCAGAGAAGGGCAACAAAGCTGATGAATGTTTGGAGCGCATGTCATATGAGCAGTGGCTGAGGGAGCTGGGGTTGTTCAGCCTGGAGAAAAGGAGGCTCAGGGGAGACCTTACCTCTCTCTACAATCACCTGAAAGGAAGTTGTAACCAAGTGGGGGTCAGTCTCTTCTGCCAGGTAGCTAGAGACAGGACAAGAGGACATAGTCTTAAGTAGTGCCAGAGGAGGTCTAGGTTGGACCTGAGGAAGAATTTCTTCACAAGAAGGGTGATTAGACATTGGAATGGGCTGCCCAGGAAGGTGGTGGAGTCACCGTCCTCGGAGGTGCTTAATGAAAGACTGGATGTAGCACTTAGTGCCATGGTCTAGTTGACATGGTAATGTCAGAGATCTTTTTCAACCTAACTGATCCTGCGAATCTGTGATATTTTGACAATTGACCTCAACGCACAAGTCACATATCAAAGTTGAGGCTTTCAGCCTCCATCCTAAAAACAGTAACACAAATATCACCCACGCTTTGCGCGGTTAAACGCTGCTTNCCCGGAAACACGGCCCGGGCCCGGCATGGCGGAGGAGGGAGAGGGGGAGGCGGCTGTGCTGGCCTGGATGGACCAGGCGCTCGACGTGGTCAGTGCGGGCGGGGGATCCCGCGGCCCCTGCGGCGGAGGGAGCCCCGGGGCTCCTCACGGCAGCGGGGAGGGGGCGGGAGAACGGGAGCTGGCGGGAGCCCTTCCGTGCCTCCCGCCGCTGCAACGCTGTCCTGTCCCACGCGTGTGTCTGTCTGTCCGTCCCGCAGGCTAAAGAGGCGCTGGAGAAAGGGGAGGTTCCCGTGGGCTGCCTGCTGGTGTACGACGGCGAGGTCATAGGCAGGGGCAGGAACGAGGTCAACGAGACGAAGAACGTGAGTTGGGGTCTCCCCGGGGGCGCCGTGGCTTTGCCGCCGCTGCTGCCCTGCCCCGGTCCCGTTACCGGGTCTCAAACGTGCTCTCTGGAGGCCTTTAAAGTCACCCGGGGGTTAAGAGTGAGAAAAGAGTGCCCTGTGTAGCCTTACCTGCTGGAGTTCTTTCCATAGACGCTCCAGAAACAGTTATTTTTGTTAGTAAACCAGTGTTTTGGCGTGGTGTGGTACGGTTATTTGAAAAGTACAGAACTATAAGTTCGAAATCCAACTTTCTTGCTTTTCTAGGAAAAATTCCATACAAATAAAGGAATAAGTAATGATCAGTCTCACTTTGGAAGAGATGGAGGAAGACAAGCAGCTGGGGAGTTNGCGAATCTGTGATATTTTGACAATTGACCTCAACGCACAAGTCACATATCAAAGTTGAGGCTTTCAGCCTCCATCCTAAAAACAGTAACACAAATATCACCCACGCTTTGCGCGGTTAAACGCTGCTTCAGAGCTAAGGGAACACCCGCCCTAAGAGCGCCCAGGCAGCCCGAGCCCCCGTCTTTTAGGGCTTAAGGGGCGACATGTAGATTCCCCTCCCTGCCTAGGGGAAAGTCCGGCTGCCACCCAGGCTCTCCCGACGGCGGTCGGTGGGAGCGTTCCGGTGTCACCACCCGGGCGAGGGGGCCGCTCCGTGCCCACCCCCCGGAGCTCCCCGCTCCCGTGGCCCAGGGGGCACACAGAGTCTTTCCAGCCACCGGGGAACCCGCCTGGCCACGGGGAGCTCGCCGGGCGCAGCGCCGGCTCCGAGGGGNGAACGGGGGCTGGCGGGAGCCCGTCCGTGCCTCCCGCCGCTGCAACGCTGTCCTGTCCCACGCGTGTCTGTCTGTCCGTCCCGCAGGCTAAAGAGGCGCTGGAGAAAGGGGAGGTTCCCGTGGGCTGCCTGCTGGTGTACGACGGCGAGGTCATAGGCAGGGGCAGGAACGAGGTCAACGAGACGAAGAACGTGAGTTGGGGTCTCCCCGGGGGCGCCGTGGCTTTGCCGCCGCTGCTGCCCTGCCCCGGTCCCGTTACCGGGTCTCAAACGTGCTCTCTGGAGGCCTTTAAAGTCACCCGGGGGTTAAGAGTGAGAAAAGAGTGCCCTGTGTAGCCTTACCTGCTGGAGTTCTTTCCATAGACGCTCCAGAAACAGTTATTTTTGTTAGTAAACCAGTGTTTTGGCGTGGTGTGGTACGGTTATTTGAAAAGTACAGAACTATAAACTCGAAATACAACTTTCTTGCTTTTCTAGGAAAAATTCCATACAAATAAAGGAATAAGTAATGATCAGTCTCACTTTGGAAGAGATGGAGGAAGACAAGCAGCTGGGGAGTTGTGTAGACTTACAGAATATATAGAGTAAGCAAATGACACATGTAGTTTGCAAAAATTCTTCCTTTTTACGAAATTGTGCTTTGTAAAAGATACTGCCTGTAAATTTTAGACCTGTTGCAACTTTAACCATCGAGTTAGATTTTATATGTGCTGACAGACCCATTAAAGCCAACAGGGATTTTGTACAACTGCAGGTTTTGTATAATTTATTCCGATTGCAGGATCTGGCTGTAATTTATGAGAGATGTCTGAAATCTGAAAATATAGTAAAAAGTGAAAATTAGTCTTTTAAGGTCAAAAATGTAACAGTAAAGATGAATCATTATACTAATTTGCACTACAGGACAATCCATAGTGTATTAAGATGATTCTAATACAACTTTAAGAAACCTAACTTCTCTGTCATCTGGTTATCTCATTTTATTGTAAACACAGTGGGAAAGCAGACGCTTCTTGGGGAAAATCATGCTGGAGATACTGATACTGTGTAAAAATCACAAGTTAATAACCAGACAGAACATAACTGACAAGACTGATAACAAAATCAGAATCAGCTTAAAAATATCAGGGAAACTTTCAGGCTTTTCTGGTGTCATGGTTATCTGAAGGTACATACTAAAATGCAAGTAGCCCGATTTTAAAAAATTCAGCTGCATTTTGGAAACAGTAATCTGTTAATATCTTTGAAAGCCAAACCTTTTTTGAATTGCTGTTTAGTTCAAGTTTCAGTTATTTTGTGGCTTAATTTTCATAAATGTTTATATTACAGTGACTGGAAATGCTGGGTACTTAGTGCTTCTAAATTTTTTATCAGATATTTAATTGCTCCATATAGTCTAAAAGAAAACGTAAGCTTGAATGAAGTGCTTGCTAGGAAATGTGAAGGCAGGAAATTGTTTTCAGTTTTCTCCTAACTATTTCTGGCATTATTTAGGGACAGTCCTGGGGAAAAAACCAAACCTCTTGCACCATTGAGGCAGTTCTAGCAGACATCATAAAGGTCAAGGTCTATTTTAAAACTGATTTCTTGTCCCACCTTATACTGAAGAGCTTTCTGAGATCCTCATTCCTCAGATCGCTAAAAACCATCTGATTTGCAGTTTTAAACTTTTTATATTGTTTATATCTCTGTTCTTGTGCCAGCATCATCCATTATTTTACATAGCTTGGATGTAGTTAAAGTCTTACTCCCTTTTGGCTTTTGTTTTTCCCAAGCCAACTGTTTAATTTCCTCTCAGAAGACAGGCTTTCGTTCTGTGTTCATTCTAATAATTCTTTTATATAGCCATTCCAACTTTGATTCATCTTTCTTGAATTCACTTAACCAGAACTCTATAGTTTATTCCAGATGGACTTTCTCTTGTGCTTTGTTTGATAACAATAATACTTCACATTCTCCCTGGAAGTCCACCCATCTTTTCTGGAGCTTCCTTGGTCTTTTATGCTGTTTTTGTTATTCTTCATTTGAATTTTTTTTACTCCCTTCTGGTAGGCCATCCCCCTGCTGAGTGACACCAACCCTGTCACTTCTCATGAAGTCTTTCATCATCAGGAAAGACATCACATAGTCTGCTGTAGGTGTTTTTCCAGTTAATGCTAATGTCACAACTGAAAATAATCAAGCAAAATTATCTTTGAGCATCTTTGCTAATTAGTTCTCTCTGGACAAGTATTTCCCCTGTCAATACAAGGTCTCTTCTTTTCTTGCTCATCTCGTATTTCTTGCACAAGGCTGGTTTTCCCCAGACTGACAATAATTTCACAGGTTCTACCAGATGTATTGTAGCTTCTAGAGAGATGAGACTGGTGTTTCTCTTGCCTAGAAAAAACATTTGTCAAAGAAAGTTACTAGGTTAATTTAGTGTCAGGTATCTTCCTGACTTTTTTGTTTCATTTGCCTTTTATAAGGATTAGTTTGTTAGTTTGTTATTCAAAGTTTATCCTGCCAGTTTTGCTATTGAAACTCTCCTGGATCTGTAGGTGTCAGGACTATATGTCCTTATTTTTCAATACAGTGACTCTGTTTGCTCTCACTCACAGGTTTCAGGCACACAATACTCTCCCTCGATGTATTAAAACATTGCTATGAGACTGGCAGCCTCGTGCACAAGTTCTTGAGCAGTTTTTGATGACAGCAATATATCAGCTCGGAGGGTTGCTCCTCATCCCTCTTCCACACCCTAGGCAATTTCTTAAAGACCTAATTTGGTATCTCATACACTGTAATTTGTGCTTTCATACTCTTATTCTGCCTTTTGACCGCATTCTCTGCATCATTTTTATTGAAAAGACAAATTATTCATTTTCTTTTGGAGGAGTTATAATTAAACTATATTATTATAAAATAGAGTTATATGTATAAATTATAGTTATAATTAAACTGTAATTATATTTGAGCCTCATCTCAAGGTCACTGTATTAGTGCTAGCTCCTTTTTGATGTGTTTCTTCTCAAGGTATTTTTACTTTGGTTGACAATCCCAAGTGATTCTTGCTGTAGCCTTTGCTTTCTGACCTCCAAAATGTAGCTTTATAATATATAGACTTTTTTAGCATATTGAAAACTTTCTGATTTTAAAAAGTGATCATTTATCCAGTTAGATCTGCTGTCCTTCTCTACAATTCTGCCCTTGCTCAGGAATCTACTTGCCTCTAGGCCTTGTGCCAAATAAATTCTGTCTTCTTAAGTAGGTCCCTGCATCCTCTGATCTAATGGACTGAAGTTAGGAGCAGGTAGTGTCTTCTTTTTGCCTTCTTTCATTCTGTTCCTAAACTGCTCATTTGGTGAAAAGATGTAGCTGATGAAATTGCTCCAGTTTTTTCAGGCTGTCTCCTGTCACCCTGCATACCTTGTTTGCCCTGCATGTCCATAGTAGGACACATTAATGCCAGAGATGCTGCTGCTTACACTCTGGAAGGTATTGCACAATTATTCTTCATCCCATTCTTCTGGGAAAAGTTGCTGTTGGAAGAGGGGAGTTTATATACTGCTGTGTTTGGTTTTTTTTTTTTTTTTTGGAGCATGGCAGTGGCATCAGCATTTCAAAATAGTTGGGCATGTCTTCATTGGGCAACAGTGCAACAAATGTCTGTGCCTGGCAGTTCATTCACAAGCTTGTGCCAGTACTGCGTTCCCTCTGGCAGCTCCCACACTTGCTTGTTCACAGTCTTGCCTCAGACCAACCTAAAAATTTTCTTCGTTATAGCATACGTGACTCTTCCCAGCTCAAAACAATTTTTTGGCATCTTTATTCCCATGTGTGTTGCAATCGTTCACTTCCCAGTAAAATGCTCTCTGTCTTAGGTCCTTAGTCAATAAAAAAGGTTATCTAGTCATAGCTTAATACAAAATAAAATCTTAAGACAGACCTAGATGGTCAGTTTTTCCTCCATATTTTGCCTTTAAGTGGGACCTTTAACAGATGCGTAAGGAAGGAGCTCAAGAAACAAAAAGGGAGTAGCATAAACCTTCCCCCTGCATATACTTTCCACTTCTGAAAGTGAGTAGCTTGGGGAGTTCCAGAGCCCAAGATTATATCTGGATCATTGTTTCTGATAGCTGTCATGCACATATTCTCCATGAATTTGTCTAAACCTTTTCTGAACTCATGTATGTTTTTGGCTTCCACAGCATCCTGTGGCAACAAGTTTCACAATTTAATTTCATGCTTTGTGAAAGGGTACTTCCTTTTGTTTGTTTTATATCTGCTGCCTGATAATTTCATTGGGTGCCTGCTTGTTATGAGAAGTAACAAATCACAATTATCACTGTGATTTTCCACATTTTTCTTGATTAAAAAAAAAAAAACTAGTCCTCTTAACTTGGGAAACTAAAGACTGTATCTGGTGAGTTAAAAGTCATAGTCTAATTAGTCTAAACAGAAACTGTTCTGTAACTTGGATAATCTTTTCTCACCATGAGGTGAATTTGTCCTGGTGTTCCCATGTCTTCATGACGTGGGATGACCAACCCAGGGTGTATAACTTAAAATGTGGGTGCACTGGGATGTAGTAATGTTCCATATTAGTGTAATCTCTTTTGTGTAGCTGTCTTCCATTACTGCAGAAGCTGGTATGACCTGCAGCATGGCTTATCTTCACTTGTACTCTAAAGATCAGCAGAGGCCTGAGAGCTGCTTGGTGTACACAGTATAAAGCAGTGTCACAGGATAGAGACATGTTTTCCTCTGGTAATGAAGGATTGTTGCTTACAGGCTTTCAGTGGGTGCTCAGGAGTATAAAAGCCAATGTGGTGTACCTGTCTCTCTTGATTTAAGTAGCACAGAAATAGCCACCACGTACACATTTGAGTTCTGTTAGCAGTAGTAGTTCTGATGCATCTTTCTTCTGGAGGATGTTGTGCTTTGTGTCTCCATAAGGTGTGTACTCTGAGACTCCAGCTGATGAGTTCTTATTTATTCAACTAGGGAGCCTTCATGGCAACATTTAACTAGTATGTCTGAAAGAATCATGTCTGTATATTGATTCAAAACCACGTTCTTCTCTGAGTGGGTTCATTACTATGTTGGCTCAGATCACAAGTGCACTCAGAGAAGAAAATTCTTGTGTCTGCTGACTGTGCTTTGGTTTGTGTCTCAGCAATGGCAAGCTGTCTTCCTGTCAGATGAAACTATACCGAAAAGATGCACTTGTGGAGCATCCCTATTGCACTCCAGCTGTTGCCACAAATACACCTCCCATGGCACTAAACTGGATCTAGGCTAGTGTGAGCTTCCATGAATTGGTGCTGAGTGCTCAGACTGTTTTGCTGTATGGATACACTCTTCTTGCACTGCACTACTAATGTAGGCATAGGCAACATAGCTCTCTGGAGAGAGATCATAGAACATAGTTCTCATAGAACTCTGTAGGAGTTTTAAAACATTTCTAAACAGTATTAAACTTAGCAGTAAGTTTCAAGTTCTTTGCCATGTATTGTAGAGCATCTCATTGTTATCACCACAGATCTTCACAGTGCTAAAACATTAACCCAAGATCACATGTTAAGAGGAGGTTATCTAAGGTCATGTAAAGGCATATGAAGCAGAGGTACAAGTATAATTTGGATTGATTAAGTCTTAATCTAATGCCTGTGTCAAAAACATCTTGTTTTTTCAGAATAGAAAATAAGAAGGAAAATACTAGCAGTCTTAATTCAGATAAGCATCAGGCTCTGTAACTGCAATGTCCTTCCATAATGAGTACTTTGTGATATTTTTGCTGTGACATTTGGTGGGCGTAACACAGTGCTGCAGATGCAGATACTCTGGAGGATACTGGGACATTACTGATTGTTTTTATCTCTCTGCAATTGAAGTCAACACTTCTGTTCAGGTTTTTGTGCCATAGGTGCTGAGATGCCAATCATTCAGTTATCTTGGATTGAAAAAAGAGAAATTAATATTATTCTGCCTTTTTGTAATCAGGCATATGCTGCCGTCCCTGCCTGTTACTTCAGGGACTTACTGTACATGTGTGTATTCCCAGGCAGCATTAAACCTGATGCAAACTGAAAATGCTGTGTATACACAGCATGCCAAGTAGTTCCAGAAACATACTGAAATTATTGCATATTCACAGTGTATTCATTCCATGAGGGCACAGTAACGTGGTCAGAGGGAGGAAAAGATACCAGCTAGGAGCACTTCCTTAACATTTCCAGAGAAAATAACCCAGTCTGCATTCTTCTGCTTGGAAGCACAGTGGGCTGTGGGCTAGATCAGTTATTTCAGTGGGCTTTGTGTGTTCCGTAAGCCTCAAGTAGAACTTTCAAGTCTTGCCTTACTCTGCTGGCATGACAGAGAGGAGAACTTCTGAGCAGGTTACTCTGTCTAGGAACAAGTAGGAGAAAAAACTAGTTTGCACTTGTGGATCTTGTGTGCTGCACACAAGAGGTTGAGGTTGAATAGGTTCTTTCTTGGACGGAGTATTTCTTCTGCAGTTTGGGCAGCACGAAATTTCTTTTGCAACTTGAACCAGAAAAGAGCATTACATTATTTCCATAACAAAAGTGAATAAATGCAAACTTCAAGAAAATATTTATTTTTATCTCCTAGGCTACTCGACATGCAGAAATGGTGGCAATCGATCGGGTCCTTGACTGGTGCAAGCAACACAACAGAGATTATACGGAAGTGTTTCCACAATTGGTGCTGTATGTAACTGTAGAGCCCTGTATCATGTGTGCAGCTGCTGTGCGCTTGATGAGTATCCTCTCATGCTTATTCATGCTGGGAAACAGTATGTCAAGATGTTACTCTTTTGGCAGTGAGTGGACAGAGAAGGGCCTGACACTGTCAGGGAAAGCCAAGAGGGGTGATCTGAGCATCTGCACCCACCTCCATTTACTGCAAGGTGAATAGCGAGAGACTTGAGAATGAAAGACAAACGGTGCAATTAGGAGAAACAACTATTTCTCTTAGAGATTAAAAATACATTCTAGAAATATCTGTTACTACGTAAAATGAGCTAAGCTCAGTTCAGTGTTCAGTTTTGAATGTTGTAACAATCAGTAAACCATGTCTTCTTACGCCTCTGCTTTGCAATTCTTGCTTCTCCTTTTCTGAGGAAGGCTGGATGTGCGTCTTCAGCAGTACATCTTACGTTACTCAGAAGTAAGTTCTGATTTTATGAGGGAGGAATTGCAGCTCAAACTAATTTAGTTTGAAAAGTACAAGCACATTTTAGTGAAATTTAATGACTACTTAAATCAGGCTACTGTACTTCCTACTTGCTTTTCACTTTAACTTAATACCTTGACTCATTCCCATAAATTCCACGGGTCGTATATGGCTGTCGAAATGAGCGATTTGGAGGCTGTGGCTCAGTATTGAGCATCTCATCTGATGATATGGTGGACACAGGAGACCCATTTGAAGTAAGCTGTAAAATGTTTCCCTTTGCTTTTCAGCTAGGGTACTGTGTATGGCTTTGTTATCAGGCTCTGAGAAGGTTGTGCATCACTTTAAGAGGACTGAGACGGAACATGATCAAAGTCAAGTAAACTTGACTTAATAAGAAAATAATGTAAAAAAAATTAGGTCCTTAAAGAAGAGCAAATTGAGGAAAAGCCTGATGGCAGTCTTAAATTATTTAAGAGTGTATCAAAGGGGAAGGGAAAGAATTATATTCATGGAACATGGTAAGAGTTAAATAATGTAAAATATGTGTAATACTTAGAACAGTAAGTGTATGCTGCAGGAAGAGATGAGAGCAAATTGTTTTAAACTGCAGAATGTATAAACACATAATCAATAAAGATCAAGTAACAGCAACTTACTGTTTTTTAGCTGAGCCACTGGAAATTATTGTATTTTTGCTTACAGTCTATCTGTATATGAGGTAAAATGCATTAGCGTAGACTTACTTCATATAGCTCAAATCCCAAAATAAATCTGGACTCCACATGTAGCAGAGGAGATTCAGTTTAGGTATCAGGAAACTTTCTGAACAATAAGGTTACTGAAGGACTGGAACAGTGTCTGGGAAGAGTGAGGCATCTTTGTCTTGTTAGACTGGACGAGCATTCAGTGGAGGTATAGTATACATAAATCTAGATGCTTTACATTACTGTACTACTATACCTATATACCCATACATACATATACAGAGTATTTGTAGCATTATGTTTATTACATTATACACAGTTGTTAATGATCCTGCCTTATGCAATGATATTGAATAGGGTTCTTGGAGTTCTTTTCCACAGTTCACATTTATCTAATGAATGTAAGAAACTAGTATTTCAGCATTGTAAATGAGCACTAAAGACTCAAGGCTCAAAAGAATTTCAGTCAGCAAGACAGTACTGTTTGGCACTCCACTGTAAACATGTTAGCCGTCTTCTGTCAGGGTGTTAGTGAGACTAGCATTTGAATTAATTTGTATGGTCAGTACTGGCAGAGTGTTCATTTGCTAGCATTGGCATGTGGTATTTAATTTTTTTACATATTCAGAAGAAAGAAGTTCTTGCTACTACATATCCTTCCTTTGTTTCTGTAGGCAATTGCAGTGGGATGTATAGAAGTAACTAATTATTTTCTAGTGTGAGTGAAGATTTAGTTAGTGTGAGTGACATTTAAATGGTTTATCATTAATATTTATGGCCTGGAAAAGTATTTTGGAAGGACCAAAAAGGTCTGGAGAGGTGACTGCTAGGAATAAAGAGCAGGGGGTGTGGATGAATGTTTTCTGGCAGGAATTTAATCTACAAATATGGCGTATGTTTCTTACATTTCCAAGTGCTTGAGGAGTATGTGAAGTACATTAGAAACACATTAATAAGAAAGAAATTACAGATTGCATAAAAATTTTACATAAGTTACTAATAAAGTTTGTTTTGCCTAGCTTCAACTTATTAGGGAAATTACTTATTCTATAAGCCACTGTTTACTCTAAGCCCTCAATACAGTATTTTTCAAATGTATTAGGTATTTAACCCGAAAAGGAGATTTTTTCTGACCCTTAAGTTGACAGTACAGTTGCTTAAAATTATTGTGTACTTAAGGCATTATTGTGAAGCACAGAATCTGTTATTCTCAGATATGCTCCCTAACATCATTCTAATTTGAACAGTGCACTTCTGGCTATCGTGCTGAAGAAGCAGTGGAATTACTAAGAGCTTTCTACAGACAAGAAAATCCCAATGGTAGGTTTTACATTAATGCACCCATTTTTGATCACAACCTAATTTAAAAGAATGCTGGCACTGGTGTTACTGTAATTCACTTTGGATGATTTTTCTGCCTTTCTGTTTCTTCTTGGCAGCACCAAAATCAAAAGTACGGAAAAAGGATCGTCGTAAATAGCCCTACACCGATGGGAGAAAGAAACTTAACAAAAAATGATATGGGGAGGTTTCTTCAGCATCCTTCTGGTTTTAAAATATACAGTTCAATCAAACTATGTCTAATTTTCTGTACAGTGTTTTTACTAATAGGATATTTACTACCTGTGATTTCTTGCTATCGTAATGACAAAACAAAAGAATAAATCGCTGTTTTTTAGAAAGAGGAAAATTTATGGTTCAAGTTCACTTGTTTATAGACAGATGGATCTATTCAAGTGGTGCCATTTTGTACAGCACATTCTAGAATATTTTTTCCTTCTGTCTATGGAGAAGCATCTCACTCTTGTAAATGTTTGCTTAGGCAAGTAAGTCTGTCTCTTGGAAGGTTACATTTGTAAGTCCTTCACAGTCCGTGTGTGTATATTTAATCAAAAGGCATATAAAGGAATTGTACACTCCTTGAAGACTTGAGATAAGACCATTGTAAATGTTTCTTCATTATTTTTTACACCCCCTCTAGCATAGGCCAGATTTTCAGACGTAATTTCTGAAAGTCATTTATCTGTGTAGAGTTACATATGCAGAATCACATTTCATTTTGTGTATGCTTTTGCTTAATAAGGGTAAGTAAACTTCACTTGGCTGAACAGCAACTTCATATAAAATTGTGGACAAACTCTCCACAACTCTTTAAACTGTCCACTCCTCTTGTGAATATTAGTATAAGAAATGCTTTATTTTTAAGAATCCACTTAAAGTTGAAGCTGTTGTCAGCTATTAAATTATAGTAACTGAGATGGGCAGATAAAAGTGAAAACCAGGAAATTACATTGGTGATAGCATGAATAAAAAATATTTAAGATGTTTATCTTAGTGTTGGTTGGCTTTGGCATTTCCCTGTGTATTGTGCTTGGCAATGCAGTAATTTATAATCCAGAAGAGGGCCTTCAAGTTCCACTAATGAATTAAGAGTACAAGTACAGTTCAATCTTGATTTTAGTGGATAATTATATTAAGCATGAAACTGTTTGTTCTTTATTTGACTGTTATTCAGAAATTTGAGAAATGCCCTAGCTTTTTTTTTTTCAATGCAAAAGAGTGGTTAAAATTTTATGAGCATAAGAACTGAACACAATTAAACCTTTTAGATACTTCAAATAAATATGTTTTTAAATATGTTTTTAAAAAGAGTATTAAAAGCATTACTTTGTCACCATTGCTCCTAATAACTTAGAATTTGTATTTTGTGTGTTTACTTACTGTTTACAGTGACATGTGTTGTTAACATTTTTACTGTATAGCTATTTTTAGAGTTTGGAAATAATACTCCTTTAAGTTAGGCCCTTTAACTGATGTCAGTGGCCTATCCTGTTCTCCTGATCGTTAGTTACAGCATTCTTTAAGTCTTTCCTTTTCCAGAAACAAAAGAAGTTATTACCGTGTTTGTAGATTTCATCAGTAGATTTCATCATCTTTGGAGCTGTGAGGCCTCATGAACCAGACAACTAAGCTGGAAAAGCTGTTTGGGAAAAGACCATCTTTAATGACTGTGATGGCTTTATTGGAAAGAAATGGGCACGCCTGTTGTTATGGTATTTGGCTGTGATAGAAGATAGCAAGTTATCTACACAGAGGCATACATTCAGTTCCCAACTGGACCCTAATTTGCTTATACCTTCAAGTCACTCAAGTCCAAATTAAAGGAGGACATTAGACTTCTGGCTTGTTACTGACATCAGCACCAGTAGGAATTGGAGCTTTCACACTGTTTTGGACAAGGACCTAAATCTCTCAACACTTTTTCTTCTTTATAGGGACTAAGAACACTTTCCCACTGCCTTGTTTCAAAGAAGGATGTTGTTAGCATTAGGATAGTGTGACAGTAGGAGCCATGTATATAAGTAGACAGATTACTGGTAGTAGGACAAAACAGAATTTAAAAGCTGTGTCAAATTTTTCAACTGTTAAATTGGAACGGAATTTTTTTGTAATAGAAGTCAGTGATAACCTGTTACTTAAAAAACAGTTCAAGTCTTGCACAAGGTGAAAAGATACTGAAGAGGGAGACAAAAATAAAAATTTCTCTTAGGAGTGATCAAGGATAATAACGTGCATCTTGGAACAGAGGCATGAAAGATGAATAGCACAGCAAGATAAAAACTTATTTTACAGAAAGGTTATAAAAGACACTTTTGTTTACTGTAATGTAAGCAAAAACCCACAATGGTCTGGTATTAAGAGGCAAATTTGAATGTGTGGGGTTGAGTGTTTTGTGGGTTTTTTTGGTTGTTGTTGTTTTTGTTTTGTTGTTGGTTTGGGTTTTTGGTTTGTTGGTTTGGGTTTTTTTTGTATTAATAATTAGCTTAGGGAACAAACTGCCGAAAGATTACACTGGAAGCAAAAATGTAACCCATTCACCTGAAAATCCTGTTACATATGCGAATAAAGAACAAATGCAGGTACGCAGGTATTTTTAGAAATAAATCAACTCTTGTGTGAACACAAACCACTCATCAGAGCCATGGCATGGCATCTTGACAACTGTCAGGGGTGCAGCTGTCTCCTTGCTCCCCCCAGGAGCAGGCAGTGCTCTCTTCTCTGCCTGCAAATGGCCATCCCAGCACAGCAGCAGCAGCTCTGGCAGCAGGAGCCCACAGAGGCTGGTCCTGTGCCATGCTCTCAGAGATGTGCCTCAGGCAGGTGTCCCAGTCTGATGTGCCACAGTTCTTCCTAACCATGAGGTTTGAGTTTTTCAGATTTTTAGAGTCAGATTCAAAAACTAGAGTGTTCCGCAAGAAATTACGGAGATCCTGGGTAGGAGGTTCTAAGTTCAGTCTCAGAGAAACCTCTTCATGACTAAGCTCAGCGCAGGGGCTGGAAGAAGGCAGGAGGCAGCCACGATGATTACAGCCTGGTGAGCTGACTGGTTTCAGGTCAGAAAGTGAACTTGACAAAAAGGAGAATTGGGGAATACAGAAAGAAGAATGTCAGAAAAAGAACTGAACCAATCTTGGAAGCTTATTCAGCGAGAAGATGCTTGCTCATGGCTGCAGAAACATAGCCTTGGTTTGTGACTGCTGCTACCAAGTAAAATCCTGCAGCAAACTGGGTTATGCAGCCTGGAAGGAGTATTGCTGTCTGTTTGATGGGAATCCAGTGTCAGGCTTTGGCTCTAGCCCTAGAAAAGTGTCAAGAGCAACAACTTTAATTGTTACTGACACCTGGAAAACTCAGAGCAGCAGCTTATAAATGATGCTATTCATTTGCACAGTGCTTTTACTTATTTTTACCTGTTTGTTTCTAGGTTGCCACATAGCAGGCCTCAAGAACAGCAGTAAATATATTCATCTGGTTTATTTAAAGAAGTTTAAATGCTTCACCGTTTTTCCCTTGCTGCTTGATAAATAAATGCTTAGACTTCAGGATTACATTTACCTTGGACTGCATTTTTGCCAGTTCATCACAGGTACACATGATTTTATTTTAGCCTTCAGTTTGCTTGTCAATAGTCTGACATCAAAATGTATTGAACCAGTTAGGAGGGCAGGAAGCAAAACAACACAGCTTTGTCTCTGCTAAACCAATTACAATTGACAATCCAAGGCTATAATAAATATGTCTTGTGACTTGCACACTAGAGGAGAGCCTGAATTTAAATTATAGCTTTGGGTTTTGAAATGCTCACTGATCCATTCCATTCCCATTAAGAGCGCCTTCCGCTCTGCAAAATTAAGTGATCTCTTTACATGACAGTTTAATTTAATTAATTTGTTTTTCGATATGTACATTTATGGAGTTTCTCCATTAAGCTTTTGAAATGTCTGTAGGTCCTATGCATTAATGTAAATTCACCATGGCCCATAATTACCTTTGGCAGGCTTAGGGCACTGATAAAAAGATTATATTTTTAAAAAGTAAAGTCTTCAAACTTCCTCAGTGCTTGGCAGGAAATCTATTACTCTGTTTTATTTGGAGCAAGGCTGGGGAGCCTGCAGCCAACAACTCCAGTGTAGGCAGTAACTGTTACATTTTAGAAGAAAATACGTTTGAGGCTAAATGAGAGAAGGGGAGAGGAAGACAATTAGTGCAACAGTACTAGAAGCAGCTGTTTGTTTGTTTTGCTTTGTGACTGCCAATATATACTCTTATCATTAAAGTGCATCTAGAAACAAGGTATTTTCTATGAAATTACTTTGCAAAACATAGATCTTTGTCTTTTTAAGGGGCTGCCTCAAAGTGAGTTTATCTTCCTTTTTCACAATAGCTTTGCACTAGCCAAGAATACTGGATTCTCCCTTTGCCTCCTCCTCCCTCCTTTCTAAAAATGAACTTTTCAGGGAAATATGAAATTCAGAGAAGTTTGAAGGAGAGCAGATGGCCAAGAGTGATCCAATAGGATGTAAAACTTCAGTTAGGTAGTTGCTTGGCAGGCAAGTACAAGCGAGCCTGTGATGTTTCCATAGTGATGTTTTCACATGGTGCCTTCCTTTTGTCTTTTAAAAATCTAAGTGATTTAAAGAAAGAAAAGGGAGGTGTGGGGGGTAACATAAAATGGAAGGCTCTGCCAGGGGCATCTCTGGTTTCTGCCTGAACAGTGATGCATTGTCTTCGCACACACAGTCGCACACACCAGCCTCAGTTGCTCTGGTGCCTGTGTGGGTCACCTTGCTGGATAAAGCAGGGACAGCTTCTGAAATTAAGATATGACTCAAATTGTGGTGCTCTAGGAGGGGCAATTGTTTAGGCGCTGATTTTCGTGGTGTCAGGATTTCACATTTACCTGTTGAGGAAGGTTTATCATGGCACTTCTCTAACCTTCAGATTTCTCGATGTGCAAGGAGGCAGTGCAATAAAAATTAATGCTTCCTGTGCCTTCGATTCCTGCATTCTCCTTTCAACTCTTAGAGGTAGCCATCACAGTCACATTAATTTGTGAGGATATAAACAACAACCATTATCTGTCCAGCCATATTGCACAAGAGAAACAAGATTTTTAGGGAGAGGCAATATCTCTTATTAAGCGAAATAACAGTTGGAAAAAAACAGGCAAGCTTTTCAACAACCAGCCGTAGGGACACGGAGCTCAAAATCTTACCAGCTTTTTCCACATACTTAATTAAAGTAAAATGAAGCTGAGTAACTATGTACCATCTCCCTGCAAAACTGGCTTTTCTGAAAAAAAAAAGACATATTTGACTATCAGCTGGTTTGAGCAGGAAAAGAGGTTTTGTTAGGAGACTGGACTCATGGTAAACTCTGCTTCTAACTCCCCAGCAGAACCCTCTGCTGCCTCTGCACAGATGTGTCAGCACTATGCCAGCACTTTGTGAGGACCCAACACAATTTTCCCTTCTCAAAAGCTTCCCAGCAAGGTGCTGAATGCAGCTGCTCATTTACTGACCCTCTCACGCTCAAGCAGGGAGACTCTGCTGAGGAGAAGCAGGTTCCTAGCAGGAGTGCTGTGGGATGGAGAGAGTGGTTCCTGTTACCTGTGGTTTTTGAATCCTAGCGTGAACTGCCCTGAATGCTGTGGTACAAGCAAATGAAATCAGTTTATCCTGCAAACAAATTTACCTGGCCTTCTGTTCTACAGCCTCACTCATACATTACTAAACCTGGCCCTGGAGACTTTTAAAGAAAAAGAAAAACTTCCTTTTTAAAGAAATTTATTTTCTTACCGTCTGCAACTTCTTTGCAATCATGCTGTGCAGCATTTGTACCAGGAACAGCCTGAATGAGTCATTCAAAACTCTATCTCTTTAGTGCACTTTTAAATATCTAAATGTGTTTATCCCATCAGGGTGCTCCATCAGGATGCTCCAGCTGCCAGGGACAAGGGGGAAGGCTGAAAGCTCTCAGCCGTGGTAGCCACAAAACCTTGATTACTTACAACATGGGACACTTCAAAAGCATTTCCACCACAGAGAAAATCTGACAACTTCAGTGTGGGCCACTGCAGCTCAGGGAGATTCAAGCTATGGATTTACCTATAGATATACACTCCTTGCAGTGCTGCTGTGCCACAGAGGACAGTTAGGGAATGGCATTACAGTGGGTTGGAGCTGGGCAAAGTGGAATGGCTCAGATTCTTGCCCATCTTCTCAACGTTGTGCTGTGGATGTGTTCTTAGTGCTCACTCACTATAACATGCTGTCCTGAAAGTTTATTCTGTTCATTCCTGTGAGCATTTGATTTTCCTTCATACTTGGTGGCAGAACTACAGAGTTCCCATTTGGAACCACCTGCCTGTTCAATTCAGATTTCAGACCACCCTCAGAAAGCACTACTAAGCAGCCATCAGCACTTGCCTGTCTGCCAAGACTGTAGTTACAGACCTAACTCCAAGATATCTTTGTGTCTGGTCCTGTGACAAGCTTAACCTGGCTGTTATGAGGAACATGCCTCCCTATTGATCTTGCCCGGCATATTTTCATTTTGCACCCTCTTTTCTCTTCCTGCTGCCCCCTGAAAGGAGCCAACAGCCACACTGTGTAGCTGAAACACAGCCGTGGTGAGAAGCCTCTGCTCTCCTGTCTTTCTGCTGCTCCAACTAGAATAATGCCAGCTACCAAGAAGGAATAACCAACAAGGAGCCTAATGAAACAGCAATCTGGCATTAAGATGTGTGTATTGTTGCCATTTGTTAAATTGACAGATGACATTTGGAACATGCAGCCTGTATTCATTTTTTGAAGCTAAATACTCTCTTGAAATAAAGTCTTTGCCATTAGTGTTAAAGCTGATTTGCAGCCCAGACAGGGCCAGCTGTGCTTTTACACATTTCTGGGCATGAGGTCAGACTCCTAGCAGCTATAAGATTTTTTTTGCAATGAACTAGACACTTCAGGAACAATAAACAATTACCTGCCCCCTAGATTATCTTGAACTCTACCTTTATTTTTCCCCTGCTACTTTTTCATGTAGGACTCCTTATACAAGGAAAAAACCACAGGGTTTTGACAAACAGACTTTAATCAACTTAAATTTCATCATCTACTACCTAGTCCCACTCATCTACATTTTTATGTATCTACAATAACAAGGTGCCAAAGGAAAGTTCCAAACACATTCAACAATAGTTCAAAATTTATTCATAAGCAACAAAAACTCGCCTTTCTTAGAGGCAAATACCTCAGACATTATATTTTAGGAACAGTTAAGAGTGTGAAAGGACTCAGCTCATCCAATTCAAAAGCATAGAAATCATGGTAAAGATGCAGGATTCCTTTACACCTTCAAATTGCTGTCAACACTTTCATGATAAATTCCATTTCCAACTCTAGAAATACTCAGAAGAAATAGGTGCCCGAACTTTACCAAAGTTGTACTTTTAGACAAGTAATTGGCTGTTACCTCATACAGTGCTTCATCAGTTTTATTGATAAAGACCCAGAGAAGTCATATGACTTTTTTTAATGTCTTTTCAGAGTAATTTAATTTTAACACTAGGATGTCATTCCACTACTACAACTTTAACTTATTTTTGCACATAAAAGAGCAAGAATTAAGCCTTCCAATATGGAGAAAAGCTGATAACTAGATGGCTAATATTGTCTGAAGGGAGTGAAGAACCTTCCATGGGTGTATGCCAGGCACAAGAGTGTAGAATATAGCAAAGCTTCATCTCATGTCCCTTCAGTGACTGAACCAAGGTTGGGAAAAGGTAAAGTCTCTTGACAGATGCTTTCTCCAGTAGCTAAGGCAAGAGGAGGCAAGAGCATGGCCAGCAATTGTCTCACTGTCCAGGAGGCACAGATTTGCTGGGAGTTATGGACCCACAGAAGCCACAAGAGGAGCCAGAGCCTGCAGAATGCTTAAGTCAAAAGAATATTTTCTTTCTTTAAAAAAAAAAAAAATCTTAAACGATTTACATATGAATTGCTTCTAATGAGGACACACAAGCTCAGTTCTCCAGCAGACTTTCAACAAGGCCAAAATTAAGGATAAAATTACATGGCAGAATACTAGACTGAGATCTTCATGGTTTTTATGTCAACAGTGAAGTCAGCCACTGCTGGTGGGTGGGAAGCAGCTCTCTTTGGGGATGTTGAGCTGGTTGATTTTCTGATTACTTCAGAGAATTTTAAAAATAGCAAATTATAATAACAGGCCTGTAACACTCTGTAGCAGCTTTCTGATTAATATGAACCTCAAGTTATATGCAAAGTTCTTATCCATAAGGTATGCTGTTTAGACATTTTCTAGATGCTATTTTAACCTGTGTCTTCTGAGTCATATTAGTAAAAGGAATTGGCCTGTAATTTAATTATTGCAAATGGTGCATCAGTGACTTATTTCCTAGGAAAGAGAGTTAAGAAAACCCAACACTGCAATTAATGCTGAAATGAAACCCTTTTGCTTTGGCCTTTCAAATATTTTTCCACATGATAGGAGCCAAGTAAGACTGAAAGAGTTTAGAAAATTCTATTAGAAAGTCATCTTCACCTAGAATTCTCCCAGAGACTAGAGGTTTTATGACTCCTTTTTATTTCTTCCTCTGCTTTGGGACTACCTAACTGTTTCCTAATTTCCTGCAGAATTATAGGTATTTCAAATTTACCTCAGAGACCTCAAGTCTCTTCAGCTGTGCAAATGACTCAGATTAGTTAAAGATTTTAGAACTCAAAAGAGATGTCCTTAAGGTCCATAGCATTTGTTGTATGACAGATGACCATCACAGGAATGACATAACACAGTGTACTTGCTTTCCGTCCTGAACTGTACTGCCAGTAATTCACTGACCTTTCCTCATGGCTCTTATTTTCTGGTTTTGCACTATTTTCTAGGCAAAGGATTCTCTGCTTTTGATTCCCATAGAAATGAAGGTATGATCTGAGTCCCATTAAGCAAGAGACCCTCACTCTATCTCTATTGCACTTCTTCATACAAATGCAGCTTGAAAATTTAGAACAGAAACATTTAAGACCTGAGAAGATTAATCAACAAAATTGGAAGCATAAAGGATTTTCAGTGGGGTTCAGAGACTATCTCAAACTGAAGCAAGAAGCCTAGAAAGGTTTTTAAGTCCTGTTATGTCTGAAGGCACCATGAGGTGAAAAGCGTATCAAATTCTGTGATCCACCCCCACAATCTTCCATTTATATTACTGTCTTCCAGCTTCACTGTGTATCTTCTGGGTACTTTGGGCCATCTACACTCTACAGAGGAAGAGCAGGCCTTGCTGGACCTACTTACTAATGGGCTGAAATATATTCTGACCGTGCCTGACTCATCCAGACAATCCTGGACACTCATTACAGTGACTTGCATGCCTGGACTCCTTTCAGAGATGTTAGGAACATTTCCTGTGGCCAGGCAGTGTAGGTGTCATAAGCTGTGCAGATGGCACACAAAGTTTGAACATGAATGAACTCGAGACCCCTCTTACAGACAGATGAGCTGTACTGTGTGTGAGGACTCTGCCACTTAGCAACTTGGCTGCACTAGACTACCATTGCCTTAACTCTTTTCAGTTAGTTCCCTTCAGGGATAGTATTTCATGCAATCCATGAACTATCCAAGTGATATTTCTTTTTGGCCTGTAAAGTGTGTTTATCTTCTGCCTGACAAAATAAAAAGAAATAGAAGGGAATGAGAAAAAAATCACAGAATGAAAAAATTCAAATAAACACAAAAGATATATGGCAAGTGAGAGTGCCACCAATGCAAAATGCTAAAATGCAATGTCATTGAAGCCTTGATCCTGTGAAATGTGTAGGACACACATGGGAGCTTGTTTTACAAGAAGAGAAAACAGTCCTATTTCCAGTACACTTATTTTCTTACTTCCTTTTGCTAAAAACATGTTTGTTTTTAAATTAATTACTTTGGGAAAAGGCAAGAGAAATGTGTGGAGTAGAGTTCGAAGAAAAATAAATACTAATTTAAAAAAATAGAACCACACCCCCACAGAACATGGTGGAGACGAGGTTTCTGCTCTTCAGCCATTTCTGGAGGCTGAAGGAGAAGAAATGGATTGAACTGGTTCTTCCCTTCATTAGTGGTTGCACCAGAAGACCTACACCCTTTGTCTTTCAAGGTACAGAGTGAGAAACAAGGTGATGCAAACATAGTGACCAACACAATCTACATATGCCAGGTTTTTTACTTAATCTTTAAAACATGCTGTATTTGGAAGACTCAAAGTCTAGCATGCCAAAGCCTGGGATTGGACTGAAGGCAATCTTTCTTCTGTGGGACAGCCAGCTGTTAAAACTATTTCAGGTAGATTCTGCTCTCCATCACTTCTAGCCACTGCCTAGAAAATGGTGAACTGATGCTTGTGCTGTCAAGTTGCTTTACTACTCCATGTGGACTCATAGTAGGAAACCCCACCAGCTATAAAAATCACTTCTCTCTGTCCACCCTCCCCTTATCTCTGCCCCTAGAAGTCCTGCTGGCCCCATGTATTTATATCCCACTGGAATCATATGTATTTACTTGGCTGCACCCCCCAGCTCCCTCCAGGGAGTATACAGCAACCAAGCTGGGCTTTGGTGGTCACAGCCTTAAATGTTCTGGCCACCATGTTTGTGTTTAGTTTCAAGAGCAATTCACGCTCATGCTTGACTGATAGAGCAGACGTACCTTTTGTTTCCAAGGTACATATTTTCAGTGTGTGCTACCAGGCCACAGTTTTCCAGTCAGGCTGTTCCTGTGTTGCAGTATAATAAGCAAAGGCAGATGATCCAGTTCTCAGTGTCTTTGCCTGAAGAGATATAAATCACATTGTTAATAGTATTTCTTCACATGTTGTGTCATTTGCTGAACAATTAAGTGTGTGCTACTGAAGGATTAATAAGTGAGTCAAGGCTACAGAACATAATGCAACTTCACAGCAAGGGATGACAATGCAATTCTTTAATACTGTAATATTATTTCATGTAGAACCAGCTGATATAAGATCAATTCCGTGCTAAATTGTGTTTTCCCCTTCAGTCCTCTTAAGACAAACAAACAAAAAAAAAGTGGGAAGGATACCAACAGCCCATAAATAACCTCTAGATAATGTGTTACAGACTGATGGTAAGTGGCACTCGCACAACCCTTTATTTATATTAAAAAACCTCATATGTGTACATTATATAAACTATCAATTATAACAGCTGAAAGTAACAGAAGTAATGAATGCACATTTACTTTACTATCCATTACATTTCATCTTGGTGAGCAAATGCTATTCTTATTCCAAGCTATAAACCTTCTAAAGTTAACACAAACAAAGTATATGCTTTAACCATATCAAAATCTAAATACCTACATCCAAAACATGCACAATTACACATAAGCGTATTATAAACTATACATAAATGAGTAAAACCCATTAGTTTTAGGCCTTTTCTCAGTGGAATTCTCTTTATCATGCTTTGGCGGGTAAATTGATAGATTCATCCTTGCAAAATTGCACTTTCAATAAGTGAGAGTTTCTGGGATGTGATTTGGGACAGTGCATTTATAATCTAGCACAACTCAACATTAAGATCACTGGGACCCAGAGTGGGTACAAAACCAGTCTGACAGTTCAAAGGTTTTCACTTTTGCCTATCTTTTCAATAATTGCTTGACTGGCAAAGGATGCTTGTCCCTTCCAGCTCCCAGGGTGTATCACGAGGAGCCCGTCTCAGGCAGCCATTGCTTGGGAGAACTGAGCAAACATTCATGGAACATCTTTCTTGGTGACATGGAGAATGGGATCAAGTGCACCCCCAGCAAGTTTGCCAATGACACCAAGCTAAGTGGTGTGGTTGGCACACTGAAGGGAAGAGATGCAGAGATGCCATCCAGAGGGACCTTGACATGCACTTGAGAGGTGGGTCTAGGCAAACCTCATGAAGTTCAACAAGGCCAAATGCAAGATCCTGCACCTGGGTCAGGGCAATTCCAAGCACAGACTGGGTGGAGAATGGATTAAGAACAGCCCTGAGGAGAAGGACTTGGGGGTGAGAAGCTCACCAATGTGTGCTTGCAGCTCAGAAAGTCAGTCATGTCCTGGGCTGAATCAAAAGCAGCGTGGCCAGCAGGCCCGGGGAGATGATTCTCCCCCTTTACCCTGCTCTCACCTGGGGTCCCCAACATAAGGTGGACATGGACCTGTTGGAGTGGCTCCAGAGGAGGGTCATGAAGAGGAGGGTTATCAGGGAGCTGGGCCCCTCTCCTGTGAAAACAGTGTGAGAGAATTGGGATTGCTCAGCCTGGAGAAGAAAGAGAAGGCTCTGGGCAAACCTTATAGCATTTTTCCAGTACCTAAAGGAAGCTTACAAGACAGCTGGAGAGAGATTTTTTAAAAGGGCATGTGGTAACAAGACAATGGGGAATGGTTTAGGGTAGGTATAGATCAGATACACACTTTCACATAACTTCACAGTGGAAAAGATGCTGCTCTCATCCGTCCTATCACACTAAGAAGGCAGGGTACAAGTTAATTGAAAGGACTAGGCACAGCACGGGCAACTGGAGAAAGCAAGCAAGCAGAGAAAACCAGTAAATGCCCTTACTTTCCATGTTAAGTGTATGCACAAAATGGTTTTTGAACCTAACGTTGAAACTGCTCCATATTCTGTTTCTGTGGTCCCACCCAGACAGGATGAGAGCTACTCAGTGTCTTCATTTGCTCCTCTAAATTACAGTGCACTCAGTAATACATCAATTGAGAGGTTTGAGGCTAAACTCTTGTAAACCAATTTTGATTCTTTCCATCATGTCTCTCATTAAGTGTAAAGTGCCTCCAGGGAAAGGCAGCTGATTAAACAGATTCCTCCGTGACATAATGAATTTACAAAATCCCTCCAGTTTTGCTGGGCATGTTTGGGGAAAAATATCTTCAGCCACCAAGGGCAAAGTCTACTGAGAGAGAGAATCACTTAATTTCCTCTTCCTCAGGGCCTGACAAACATTCCCCACCCACCCTGGAGGCTGAGAGGAAATCCTTGTTGAGCAATGAAGGGGAGAGGAGGAGGGGCAGGGACACATCCATCCATCCATCCATCCATCCATCCATCCATCCATCCATCCATCCATCCATCCATCCATCCATCCATCCATCCATCCATCCATCCATCGCTCCTACCAGCACAGCAGCCCACTGTCCCCACACTGAAGCAAGGGGAAAGCCTCCTTGCTTTCCTTGGCAGTTGCAGCCCAGCCCAGCTCAGCCAATTTCCTCACAGCAGAGCTCTCCAAAGCAAGCTCTGCTCACAGAGAGGTATTGCCTCTCGGCACAGGAAAGAAGTATGAGGCTTTTTCCAGCATTCCAGCATCCTGTTTTTAATGTGACTCAGCTCTGCAGAGTCCATAAGGATGACACGGGTTGTGCTTTATTAGCAGTTAAGTTAATGTTTGGAAATAACAAGACTGATGGTTTTATCTGTTTAATCATTTGGTGCTGCCAAGAGCGACCATAAGCACAGCCCAATAGTGCATGAAGAGAGTACAGCCTGACATTAGTTTCCCACCACTAAAATCCAAACATTAGCATACAAGTTGTGTAGCAGGCTGGCAGGGGCAGGCAGCCAGATCACTGCTATTGGAGTGACTCAATGATTAGAATTTTTCTTCATCGAGACTTTTCAACCTCCCTGCAATGGAAGGAAATAGGGATGGATGAGGTGGGCTAATTTCAAAGCTTGGCAGTTCATTTATGTTTGTCCAGCTTTCCTATGCCCTCAGCTGAACTAGGCTACAGAGCTAAGGACTGAAAGATTCCTCTAGTTTTTCCCCAGTATTATTTCACTTGTGTGTGGGTCCCCCCTCTCTTTTTTCTTAAATCTCCTTAGGTACATTATTTAGCAAACAGTAGCTGCAATGCAGATTCACCACATGTAACCAGGCAATGCTACTGAACTGCCATATGCAGCCAGCAGCAGCTGTAGCAATTTATCACTAAAAAGCAATTGGATGGCTGGATCATGCGGTCAGCTGGCACCCAGACAACACTGGATGTGATAGATGCCATCAGTGCAAAGAACAGAATAAGAGCCAACAGGAGTCAACAGAGATGCTGTCTTAACAAACAATAGCTACCTCAGCTAGTGTTATCACCATTTATCACTAAGTAAGTGCAGCTGTTAGACCCATTGATCCTTTGAAACTTATGAAGGGCAGGATTTGGTGAATTTTGGCTGAGTTACTCAGAACATATCTCTGTCTGTACACAAAGTCAAGAGGGAAGGAAAGCCACTGAAACAATCACAGTGGAGCTGCACTCCAAACAAAGCTTCCTTGGACATGCAAACACATGCTTTACCCACTCCTGGAGTATATATACATTCTGGGCTGTACCCATAATGGTTCGGTCACTCCAAGAATTCCAATAAGCAAGTGCTGCACTGTTGTAAGAGCACTGCAAAACTTATGACCAGACACAGAAAACATATTTTGTAAAAGCTTCTTAGCAGCCACACAGGTGGGCTGTCACATGGGCAATTGGCTAGCCACATCAAAAGAGACAGGGCTTCTGCAGGGCTGGCAGAACTCAAAAACTAAGAACTTGAGACTCTTAAAGCTTGCACAATTGCCCTGCATCTAATTTCTTTCTCCTGTTTTTGTTCTGTTGGTATCTCCTCTTCCCAGTCAAAAGGGCAGTAGCAGTCCATGTTCTTGCCACCTCATATGTCTGAAGATGCTGCCCATGGCTTTAGCATGTCACATCAACACTTTAAATCCTTCTTCCTCTGCCAGAACTATACTGTTTGCTAGCACAAAAATAAGCAGAGTCTGAGCTCTGCCTGCTTTCATTGCCTTTTCTCAAATACTTATCAGAAAATAGCTGGAGCACAACTCCCACACACTGCACAAGATCCAGACTCAAATAGTCCTAAAAACAGGCTTTTTCCTGTCCCAAGCCTATGCTAGACCTAGTCAAAATTTAACACTTGCAACATTGTAACATCTTTAGAGCAGAGGAGGTAAGGGTGGGAAATCCAAACAAACCTGAACGCACCCACTTCCATAACTAACATTCCCCAATCCACAATGATAAGCTAATATTAAAATAGAATGAAAAAGCCTTATCATCGCTGCTTTAACCCTAACCTCAAGGCCATCTCTACTCCACAACTACATATTTTCCCTCTAGGTTCACATTTTCAGCCTTGCCATCTTAATGAGAAACTTATGCCAGCTGGATCCAGCTCCCAAAGCAGTATCTGTAATGAGGACAGGCACCTGGGGACCTACCTGTCTGTCTCAGGAGAAGAATTTGGTTTGTCTTTCCAATCCCCCGCACTGCAGAGTCCTTTGAGGCTGTGATAAGGCAATGCCAGACCACCTGGCAGCAAGAGCAGATGAAGAGGGAGGGGACTGATGAAGAGTTGAGATGTGGGTGGTAGCCAGGTTGGAGGAAAGGATTAGAATCATAGAATTCGTTATGTCAGAAAAGACCTCTGAGATCATCAAGTTAACACAGCACTGCCAAGTCTACTACTAAACCATGTCCCCAGGTGCCACATCTACAGGTCTTTTAAATACCTCCAGGGATGGGGACACAACCACTTACCTGGGCAGCCTATCCCAGTGTTTGACAACCCTTTTAGTGAAGAATCTTTTTCCTAATATCCAATATAAACCTCTCCTGGTGCAACTTGAGACTATGTCCTCTTCCTTTCAGGTAGTTGTAGAGAGTGATAAGGTCTCCCCTGAGCCTCTTTTTCTCCAGGCTAAATGCTACCAGCTCCCTCTGCCACTCTTTATAGGACCTTCACTCCAGACACTTCACCCGTTCTGTTGCATACCTTTGGACCTGCTCCAGGACCTCAATATCTTTCTTGTAGTGAGGTGCCCAAAACTGAACACGGGATTTGAGTGGCCTCAAATGTGCTGGATACAGGTCACTATTGTATGTACTGTACATACAATCACTTCCCTGGTCCTGCTGGCCACATTATTGCTGATACAGACCAGGATGCCATTGGCCTTCTTGGCCACCTGGGCACACTGCTGGCTCATGTTCAGCAGCTATGAACCAGCATCCCCAGGTCCTTTTCCACTGAGCAGCCTTCCAACCACTCTTCTGCAAACCTGTAGTGCTGCAGAGGGTTGTTGTGATCCAAGTGCAGGACCTGGCATTTGGTCTTGTTGAACCTTGTACAATTGGCCTCAACTCACTTATCCAGTCTGTCTGGATCCCTCTGTAGAGCCTTCCTGCCCTCTAGCAGATCAGTACTCCTGCCTAACTTGGTATCTCAATCCTCTCATCTAGATCATTGATGTAGATATTAAACTGGCCACAGTACTGATCCCTGGGGAACACCACTCATGACTGGCCACTAGCTGGATGTAACTCCATTCACCACTGCTCTCTGAGCCTGGCCACTCAGATAGTTTTTTACCCAGTGAACAGTGTACCTGTCCAAGCCATGTGCAGCCAGTTTCTCCAGGAGAATGCTGTGGGGAATGTGTCAAAGGCTTTACCAAAGTGTGGTAGACTACATCCACAGCTTTTCCCTCATCCTCTAAGGAGGTCACCTTATTGTAGACAGAGATCAGGTTTGGCCAAGCAGGATCTGCCCTGGCTGGGCCTTATTTCCCAGTTGTCGTGTATGTGCCATGTGATGACACTCAAGATGATCGGCTCCATAACCTNTGTCGTGTATCTGCCATCTGATGACACTCAAGATGATCCGCTCCGTAACCTTCTCCAGCACCAAGGTCAGGCTTACAGGCCTGTAGTTTCTCAGATCTTCCTTCCTTTCCTTCTTGTAGATGAGTGTCACATTGGGTAACCTTCAGTCAACTGGGACCTCCCCAGTGAGCCAGGACTGCTGGTAAATGATGGAAAGTGGCTCAGTGGGCACTTCTGCCAGCTCCTCAATACCCCTGGTGAATCCCATCCAGCCCCATAAATTTGCATGTCTAAGTGGTGTTACAGGTTGCTGATCATTACCTCTTGGATTATGGGGGTTCATTCTGCTCCCCAATCCCTGTCTTCCAGCTCAGGGCACTGGGTATCTCAAGAACTGGTCTTACTATTAAAGGGTGAAGCAAAGAAGGTATTAAGTACCTCTGTCTTTTCCTCATCCTTTTCACTATGTTCCCCCACATCCAATAAATGATGGAGATTTTCCTCATTCCTTCTGCTGTTGATGATGTATTTATAGAAACATTTTTTATTGGTTTTTATGGCAGTAGCCAGAGTAAGTTCTAGATGGGCTCTACTCCTTTTCATTTTCTCCTTGCATAATCTCACAACATCCTTGTAGTCCTCCTGAGTTGCCTGCCCCTTCTTCCAAAGGTCATAAACTCTCTTTTTATCCCTGAATTCAAGCCACAGCAATCTGTTCAGCCAAGCTGGTCTTCTTCAGCACATCTTTCAATACATTGAGACAGCCTACTCCTCTGCCTTTAGGATTTCCTTCTTGAAGAATGTCCAGCCTCCCTGGACTCCTTTGCCCTTCAGGACTCTGTCAACCAGTCTCCTAGACAAGTCAAAGTCTGCCTTCCAAAAGTCCAGTGCTTCATTGGCCTTTGCTCTGATTCTTACCCATAAACATTCAACCCTATTGTCACCGTCATTAAGGCTCAGACAATCGAAACACTCCTTAATATATATTGGTACCCCTCTGCCTCTCCTTCCTTGCCTATTCCTTCTGATCAGTGCTCCCAGATACGAGAATCCAGCTTTCATTCCAAGCCCGAGAAGAGGGCTAGGGTACTGGTGCCCATTTGGCAAGACTACTTTTTTGTTTTATAGTTTTGTTTCTTTATTATGCCTTTCCCTCCCCTTTTTTTCCCTCTTCTGCTTGATGTGTTTCAGTCACAGCTAGTTGGGAAGGGAAGGTTTCACTTTCTCATGAAGTAACTGTTCAGTCAAAGCCCAACTTTAAAAATACATTTTCTAAATATGCACTATTCACTGTTGTCCTCAGTAACTTGATTGGCAGAAATAAGAACTGCAAAAATGGATCTTGTCAGTCATTCTTAAGCCTTCCTTAATATGGAAACAATCATCTGCTATTTCAACCATTTTTTGCAAGGGCCAGTGTGCTTAATAAAATGTGCACACCTGCAGTCTCAACTTCTTTAAATTTTCTGCTAAAAAATTATTTGTGGGGATTACAGATGCGCACAGGAAAGATAAGACATCCCCCCAGGTGGCACCTACAGTTTATAATTTTCTGTAAATGCACTGCATACATGTACATCTGTAGGTACTTTCCATCCTGCAGACACCCACTGGCACAGCTTCGAGTGTCCGTCTCAGGAAATAGAAAGGACAAGCTTGTGTGCCAGGAAGGCACCGCACCATACAACCCCTTGTGACTGTGAGAAGTGGAAGGCACCCACGTGTGCTGTCTAACAGGTTACTTTGGGTCTATGGCACACAGTGGGCTCAATAGGGAGGAGATTTTGCTACTTGCTATTTCCAGGCTCAGCTTTTTTCTTTAGGAAGCACAACAGTGGATCAGGGTTTATTCGTGCATGGTCATCACTTGCATGTTGTGACACAGCCCCTATGTCATGCAGTGCCCACTCATTTCAGACTCATCTTTCAGAAGTGGTGAGTATCCGTGGCACTGTCTGTACTGAGAGACACAGAGAAACTCAGCAACTTTAAAAGAAGTTCAAGGAGACCTGGTACTGAGGTCCCAAGTTGTGTTTAGAGGTTGGTTCCAGAACAAGCAAAACATTTATTTTTCACTAAAAGACCTCCTAGGGAAGAATTAAACTGGAAGTGTTCTATGATAAAATTAGCTACAGTGTTTCTGGGACAGGATGTCCACAGAACAAGCACCCCTCGTTTATCACCAGGACGTCTCAATTCTGACCTGAAACACAAATTTGGTGCCAGGTGTAGTACTGTGTTCGTGGTCTTTTGCAAAAGCCAGCCAATGAAGGAATGCTCATTTAAGGCACACAAGTGAAAAGCGCAGAACTGTTCAGCTGCATTTGCCTTTGCCGCAAAAGGAAATAATTATTCTATTTGTTTTGCTTCCAAGATAGGAATAGCGAATGCATTTCTCACCTCACTGAGAGGAAAAAAATCACACCCAATATGGTTAAGGTGCACCCCTTTTTACTGAGCAACGTGACAACCTTGCAACTTGAACACAATTTTTTTTTCTATAGCTGTTGCCTTCTGGGTTTTTCTCTCTGTAGTGTGGTTTATCTTGAGAGATGTCTCATGCATGAACATCTTGGGTTGTTTCCTATAAAATAGCAGAGGTCCTAAATAAAAGGAATGGGTAGAGCAGAAGTGAAGCTTGTTTCAAACATGCCTTTATAGGAGCTGATTTTACTGCAATCTGGAGGCATATATTTGGCCATGGAGGAAAAACATCTTAAAATGAGCCACAGTCCAGGGTGGGCACATTGATCACAGAATATACTGAGCTGGAAGAGACCCACAAAGATCACTGAGGCCAACTCCTGACCCTGTACAGGACCATTCCCAAAAGTTACATCATGTGACTGAGAGCATTGTTCAAATGTTTCTTGAACTCAGAGAGGCTTGATGCTGTCACCACTTCCCTGGGGAGCCTGTTCCAGTGTCCAACCACCCTCTGGGTGAAGAATCTTTTCCTAATATCTAACCTAAACGCCCCCTGACACAACTTCAGGCTATTCCCTTGGGTCCTGTCAATGGTCTCCACAGAAGAGATCAGTGCCTGCCCCTCCATTGCCCCATACAAGGAAGTTGTAACTGCAATGAGGTCTCCCCTCAGTCTCCTCCTGGCTGAACAGACCAAGTGACCTCAGCTGTTCCTCACACAGCTTCCCCTCAAGGCCCTNTCGTCCCCTCAAGCCCCTCCCCCATCTCCATTGCCCTCCTTTGGACACTCTCTAAGAGCTGAATATCTTTCTTACATTGTGCTGCCCACAACTGCCACAATATTCAAGGCGAGGCTGCCCAAGAGCGGGACAACCCCCTCCCTTGACCGGCTGGGGCTGCTGTGCCTGATGCCCCCAGGACACAGTCGGCCCTCCTGGCTGCCAGGGCACCGCTGACTCATATTCAACTTGCCATCGACCAGGACCCCCAGGTCCCTTTCCATGGCACTGCTTTCCAGCAACTCATTTCCCAGTCTGTCTGTACATCCAGGGTTGCCCTATCCCAGCTGCAGAATCCAGCACTTTCCCTTGTTGAACTTCATATGGTTGGCGATTACCCAGTCCTCTAACTCGTCGAGGTCTCTCTGCAGGTCCTCCCTGCTTTCAAGTCCTTTCTAGGCCCAGATGAGTATTTTGATATTTGTGTCCCATGACCAAGGGCAGGGCTTTGGAAGAAAATCCAGAGCACAGCAGATCTTTGGACCAGGAACGCACCTAGCACTGCTGCTTTTTGACCCACTGCATGACCATCTTGGGGATCCTCCCTTGTTTTTCAGCCACTGGATACTATGATATAAATTTCTGGATGTGCAATGTTGCTCGCCCTGACCAAAAGCCCTGTGAAAGGCTCCTCCTCAGCTCCAGTGACAGCAATCTGTGTCCCCAGACTACTTCTTGGCCTCAGTTCCCTTGCAGTAAGGTGATCCACAAAGTGAACATTAGAAGGTGTTTTCTGGGCCAAGGACTTCCTCCCAGCAGATTTCAGAAAGGGACATCTGCTTCTCTTGGGGCTGGTATTGCCTCCATCCAGTCTCCATAGCTGAGTCCGGTTTTTGCTCTGATCACAGTGATGCTGGTGACAGGAGAGGAAACCTGGCTAAGTAGAGATGCACAGAAAAAAACCTGCATTACACCTAAGTCCCAAACCAAGGACTCCAGAGCACAAAGATGGGTTGCTGCTGCCTGAGCATGGTGGGACCATAGTCAAGGTGCAGCCCCGTTCCTCCCTGGACACAAGGAGGGGAGTATGGCTCAGCTGGAGACAGCAGGGACCAACGTACCACCCGAGCAGCCATACCGGGCACGCGGTGGGTGAGTTAAGGACATACTTTCAGCCTTAATTCCGAGTTTCCTAGGTTTTGTCAGTTTCTGCCAGATTCCTAATGTTATTTTAATGCAGTTGTTTTGTGTGTGAATAATATGCTTTCTATGCCAAACCACAAGCCCTGGAACTAATATCTCATAAAAATGCCTAAAGTCCAAAGCTAATAGCTGTAATTCAGCTGATCGAGTGATGCCTAAAAAGTTACAGATTAACACTATTCCCCACGGGGAAGTAAAATTAAACTCAACTTCTGGTGGAGATGGGTGCTATTTTGCACAGTGCCTGAGTCCAGGCTGAGGGATGCAACTTGCTACAGATCCTTGACACCCCATGGCAGGGCTTGGTACCTGTAGGCAGAGGTTGGGGTGTGTGTGAGGGATTTTCGTAATTTTTCCCTTAAAAAAGCCCCCACCCTTCCAGCAACACCCCACCCAATGATGGGTCACTACAGCTCATCCTCACACAGCCCTGCTGCTGTGGGCAGTGATTCAGAAGACACCAAAAAGGGTGGAGGGGATGGTCACTCACTCCCCAGGCTGGTGGTGTCTGGACAAGTGATGGCTGTGGTGAGATCAGGTCCTGTGTCTGCCAGCCTGGCACAGTGGGCAGGAGCCAGCGTTGCATGCAGCAATGGGGCAGGTGCCCCTTTGCCTCCCAAAGGGTTTAGATGAGTCACGAGTGACCCACAGTGAGCAGAGAGGGGACATGGAGGGGACTAGTGACAGGGGCAGAGCTGTCCCTTCACACTCTTTCCAGGTGGGGAAGCTATGCCACAGGATGTCAGTGCAGCCTGTGAGAACACCAAGCCTGCTGAAAGAAATAACTGTCTCCTCTCAAGAGCACACAGAAGACCTCTTTCCCAGAACATCTTATTTGGGAAACTTGCATCACAGCAGCAAGGCAGAATGCTTATTTGGGAATAAGAAAATGAGATGTGGCCCCAAGTCAGCGCTTGCCTGTAGGCACTGTGGCAGAAAGCTTGAGGACGAACCCGAGGCAGCTGCTGGCTCACAGTAACAAACACAGAGCTGGTTGGGCTGGAGGCCCGGACAGCTGGTGTTTGCTGCCTGTGTCCTCCAATACTGGCTGTGGAGTTGTAAGGTATCAGTTATTTTCCTGTTACAACACAAAGGGATTAGTTAGATTAACTTCTGCAGAGGTGAGAAAGAAATGTGTCATGAAGACTGTTTATTTTGCTCTAATTGGATTCACACCCTCTTTCTGAATCAATCTCATTTTACTCCAGCTCTTGTGGTTTTTCATGGCTGTGAATGCTGAGGAGCTCTTTCAGGGATGGGCAAGTGACTCTTGGCTTCACTAGGGAAAGCACGGGGATCGTGCTGCGGTCACTAGAGGCAGGCAGCCTGCAAACAGCACAGCTGAGGAAGCTCTCATGGTCACATTCCTGATCATGCGTCATGGTCATGGACAATTTCTGGCAGCACGAGGTAAAAGCTGCTCTTTGGCAAGGGAAATCCAAACTTTTCAGTCTTCTAGACATGACATCCACACCTGGTCTGGGTAAGCTGTAAGCTGTAGCACACACAACATTGTGACCTGGGGGCAGAGAGATGCTGCCCCTAAGGAAGAAGCATGCAGCAGGGTGATTTGCACTGTTAGCAAATTTTCTCCTGCAGTTCATCATCCTTCTCTAGCTGGTGATGTTTTTCTTGGCCTGCTCACTCAGACACACGGAAAGTACCTACAGCAGGGTGGCTTCTCAAGTTCATCCTTAAATCTCTGAAAATAAAATGAGCTCAGATGGAAAAGAAAGAGCACAGTTTAAGAATCCTAGGTCTGGGATGCTGCAAATGGCTAACTGACCTCTCTGTTAATCCCTCTAAACCAGTAAATGCTTTTCACTTCTGTGTCCTTCACATCGCGGAAACTTTTGATGTCTCTGTACTGGTCACTGTGGTTTGAATCCCTGCCCCTGAGTCACATGGGTATCAAAAACCTCAGACTAGCTGTACTAAGCAATGCTCTTTTGATGAGCACAGCAGAAACCAGACACAAAATAAATCATTAACTCAATGACATTTTGGGGCGATCTAAATTATGCCTGCATATGCATTACAGAGTGAAGACTTGATTTTTAAATTCTTCCAGTTATTTGTTGTTCCTACAGAGTACAAATGAATCAGGAAGACACATTTCTCTGGAGAGCACCTGCTCCTGCAGTTTCCAAAGATGCCCTGCATTTCCGGATGCCTCTTCACGTACAGCAACCTGTGACTTGTCTGAGAGAGTTTAGTTGGTTTTATTGGAATTTGACATAAAATTTCTCTCTTACTGCTCTTTTGGTGATGTTCCTCCCCATGACAGATTGCTGTATTTTCAGTTGGCTTTGATACTCTATGACTAGACACTTGAAGGATCAAATAAGCCCATATGCTGCGTATTGGAGTGCTTTGATATCTAGATTGCCACAGTTTTCAATGGTACCTTTTGCCTGGGTCATTTGCTTTCACAGAACTCATTTGGTTTAGTACCCCCATGGGAGGTGCTAAAAAAACATTTCAAACTTCAAAATAAGTTACTGGCCAACTGTGAAGTGGTAAAATTAACTAACCTACCCAGCATCACACAGATAACCAGAGCAGCCAGTTCTGCAGAACAACCTGCAGATTCCCTCTTTTTCTCTTCCTATGCTATCCTGCCTCATTTACGGCACATCAGATGAGGCTTTTACATCCTCTCTCTCTGGAATTTCCCTAGAGCAGTACCCATCCTGACAAAAAACAACCAAAACAAGCACACAAAAAAAAAACCAACCTCCAAATAAAAGCAATATGACCAACTAATTTGAAGGAACTTTTTTTTAAATATAGACAATACAGTCTGTTTTTCCTTATTTTCACTTTTGGAGTGCCTGAGCCATCTTAGAAAATTAAGTCTGAATCAGAACTGTATAATGTTCCTAGCAGGGAATATTCCAATCTACAACATAAAAATTAGGTAAAAGGAATATAACAAACCCAGAGACTGCTACTAGAAAATACAACACAACCTGGACATTGGGAAACACTGTAATACACAAATCTCTGCATCTATTGAATTTTGCCACCTCTACAACTGAGCTGCTTTGGTTACACAAAGCAGAGCTATAAAGATTTTTAGAGAAGAAAGCAAACTAGAGTATTATTTCTAAGGGAAATCACAGGTGCAATTAGGAGAGGTGATGGTAAAGGCATCACTTGTCCATTGCAGTACCCATGCAGCACAGTGGGAAAGGCTCAATAGTACAACCAAGGACAAGGTGGGCTTTAAGGGTCACCCAGTGAAAAAGTTGGCAGGGGGAACCAACAGGCTTCCAGTCCCTCTCTTGCTTTCCTGCCAGGGGAAAACATAAATGAGAACAGGCTACTCCTCTGCAGACTGAAAGTAAAAATTTATGAATTATTTGATCCAGAACTTTAAACAAGATGACTTTTGGAAATGCAGAAAGATCTGTCTGTTGCCTTTTTAGCAAGTTGAAAATAGAAGGATACTGTATAAGCTGAGGGAGAACTCCAACAGTCTTCAGCACACAATTCAGTTAAATCTCTGTCTTCAGCATCTTCCAAATCACAGAAACCTTAGGAATTCTTGAGGGCTGGGGGACAGGGCCTTAAGAGGCCAGGGCAGAAAACAATGTTGTTTCCTTGCAAGGGAAACTATAAATAGTATTAGCATCTTCAAGCAGGCAAGTTCATAAGTGAGGCTGCTTGATTGTGAACTGGCTTCTTCGACAACTTAGTATTCAGGAGAGGGAAGAATTGCCATAGCAACATTCCCATCTTCTGACATGTATCATGCAGATCATGTAGTCAAGGCAGCACAGCACCCTCTCACACATGTGCTCTGTGAACTTTTGTGTTCCTGACAATATTAAAGAGAGAACTATGTCTCATGATTGACACATTTGCCTGTGTGTCTTTATGATTCCTTAAAAAATATATATGTAAATGCTTACCTTCCCCCATCCTTCTTCTTTGAACTGTTTTCTCTTTTCCATCCCACTGAAATGATGAGAACAGCTCCTGCCCCAGATCTGTAGATATATGTTCCTGACAGTAGTCCTACGCTATGCAAATGTGGAAACTGCAGAATGTAGAGGGCTTTAAAAAATTAAGTATAGCCAGTAGAATCTGAGTGCTGAAAGGAACTAGAAGTCTTCCAGCAGCTGCATAATTAATGCTCTATTAAACCAAGCCTTATATATTTTCCTTTTTTTTTGGGTTAGTTTTTTTTTTTTTTTTGACTTTGTCTGAAGTCTGCAGATATAAACACCAACCATACCTATGGCACATGTCAGTATATATGTCACCCTGTGCCGGAGCCGAGTTCAGAAGCAGACTAGAATACATGTTTGCAGCCAAGGTCTGGCTAACCCTTGGGATGGCTTGGGCTATGTGGACTTCCCATTGTAGCAAAAGCACCGCATATTACACAGGGCTAAGCTGTGGGCCAGTAAAAATGGGATGCTGCAACACTGTGCAGTAAAACTATGTCTGTAACCCTGATAGCAGTGGCAGCCAGCTACTTGACTTGACAAGTGTTCTTGATTTAACTGTATGATAGGTCCACCCAGTGGACCTCTTTGTAAGCTTACCACCTAGTCAGTATTGTGATTCTTTTCAAAAACTCTGTTAACACTAGAAAGAGTGGGAATATAATTATACTACTATATATGCACATATATATATATATACACATATATTTCTCTAACTATGGCTATCCCACCAGTGGTTCCGATATGAAAAGTACCACAATATATTGTCATGTGCCTACATACTTTTTACTCTGATCTAGGACTTTTTGCTCTGTGCTGTCCTTGGTGAGATGCCTATTGCACCATTTCTACATAAGGGTTTGCCTCAGTAACTCCCTTCTCCATGGAATGGGCTCAAAATCCTGCATAACTCTATGGCCTTAGCAGAAAGAGACCAAAACCTGCATTGACTGAGTGTTCTCTCTGGACTGGAAATGCACCTGGTTGTAGGTTACGCCTCAGTGAGGTAATTTTTCTAACCAAGTTAGTTTATCCTCTCTTGGCTGCCTTCTTACACAACTCCCCAGAGCTGCCTAATAAGCACTCACTGCAAAATGTTCCTGTTGGATGGCAAAAGCTCCCACTGTCTTTGTCAAGGGAGCTCCTTTGGACAACAGTCTGCTGGAGGCAGGTAACCTTTAGATGGGGACAGCTTCTTATATCTTTCCCCCAACCATGTTCCTGTCTACCACCCCATCCCAATGTTTAGGGTCACTGTACAAAGCTTTGGTACCTTACCTGGTACCAAAGGAACCAGGACCTTATCATTCCCCAGGCAGGATGAATGTAATTATGTTGTGGTCAGTGTTGCTTAATGGTTCAGCTGGCATTACATCTCCAATGAACTCCTGAGCTTCACTCATGTTTGAGAGTGCTCTTTCCCTTGGTGTACTCCATAGCTGTCCATTCCAAGAGATAATGATTCAAGAAATTCCTTCTTTATATCTTGTCCCGTGGTAACTCTTGTCCAGACTACGAACAGGTAGTTGAGGTCCTCCATTATCGTAATTTTTGCTGCCTCTCTAAGTACTGTGTGCTTGATTGCCTNNNNGTACTGTGTGCTTGATTGCCTCTTCCCACTCTGTGACTAATAGCACTCATGTTAAGTCACCTCTAGAGAGAATGGTTCTGCAACTTAATACCAGACACAGAAGAGGGGTGATCTCCCCCTCTTTTATCCCATTACATCTGTTGGGTGTCAACCTAGGAGCCAAATTGAGAATCATTATTGAATAAGAACAACGTATTTTATTTTACATAGCAAATAAGCTAAAATGATCATATGTAGACAGCTAGCCAGGCACTGCAAAATTAAACACCAAGAAATGTCTGCCTGCAAAATTAAACACCCAGAAATGCAGTA